>JAPQRP010000003.1:29821794-29860093 GCA_037367295.1 Apogon hyalosoma
TTTTGGTTATTATCAAGAAAACATGGAAAATGGATAGATATCAGCTCTGAAATTCAACTACTATGAGCTATTTTGTTGTTATCATTATATTTGTCCAAACAGATGTACCTTTAGTTGGACCAGGCATTCAAATGAACAAGAAATTGAAGAAAACAACAGTGGTCTAATCATTTTTTCCGCGACTGTATTATGAGGTGCAGATCAAAGTGCTTCCGGATCCAACTAGACACACATGAAACCAATCAAATGACACCTGCACTGGTCAGGCCAGTTGGTAAATTAAACGTACAAAATCCGATTAGAATGGCAACACATCTGTCTACTTTATTAAGACTATGTAGTTTCAGAGAAAGACATGTTTTCATTCAAAACTGAAGCAACAGGTGATTCAAACACTTGATCCCATATTGGTTGTGTTCATAGCCCTTCACTGTTAGACACCGTATCAAACCTGTTCCATATCACCTTACCAGGTTATGCATTTCCACCATTACTAGAAATGCTCATAATAAAGTCACCAAACTACCAGTGCTTTTGTATTTTTTTTTTTTTTTTGTGTGAAATGAAGCTACACTTCGAGTCTTTGTTGCAATTTTCCGACAGTACATTCAGAAGTTCACAGGAGTCGCTGCTTTGGCATCAATAAATCCATAAAAAGGACTGATAACCTACAAATCTGATGATTCAACCAATATGGAGCCAGTTCTCGATTCCCATCCCTAATGCATTTCTTAGGTGACATTACAGAACCTTTTAGTTTTAATTTTGCTTTTTAGACAATTCTAATGCTATGAAACTGATGCATAACAGAAAAGTATAGAATATGCAGATTAAATAGAATATATCAATTTGTCTAACATCTACAAATAGATAATTATATATCAACTCTTCTGGTTAATTCAAAATCATAATGTCGATTGAAATGCACAACACTGAGGTAGACAGAATATTTTCTGCCGTCATCAGCTCCTTCTCACTGCTGCCCATATTTGTCTCCTTCCATTCTTCTTCTGTTGTTTTACTTCTTCTTCGGGAATTGGGTTGATATCCCCTAAAACCCACTTCTTGTGTAAAGTGCAGCCTCAGCCAGTCTGCGATACCCTGTTTCACATCCAGTTAACGACCGTAGTTTCTGTCCGTTCTTTGTGTGTGTAAAACACAACTGTATATGGTTCAGCTCCTGACGGCCAGCATGGAGTTGATCTCCCAGATGAGGTTGCGAAGTTGGTCCATGATCTGTTTTAGCTGCTGATTCTTCTGCTTCAACTTCTGCAAGAGACAAATAACAAAAAATAAAACTACATGTATAATTCCAAACACAAACAAATAAAAACATCAGTTTCACATGCAAAAAAAGATTTCATCTACTAAAACATTTGGGCTACAAAAAAATGGAAAAAAATGGAAGAATAAGATATTAAAGTTTCATTTAATAAATGTATAATTATACGGTAAAATCCCATAAAACCAGACCTGAACAAGTTTTACACTTCACTGTACTTTAACGTCATGCATCAACACAGCATAAATTTCACACGTACCACCGCTAATCCTTGTAAAAAATAATTTACCTAGTCTTATTACTGACATAAACAGAATCCAGATGTATTTTACTACCTAATAACTGCTATTTTGCTGCTGGTATGAGAAAAAAAACAAAACAAAACAGTAAGCTTTTTGCCCGGCAGGACATTTAAAGGTTTTTGTTTCCCTTCTTTAAAGTTGGCAACAGTCAAGGATACACTGAAATTGACAAAAACAGATGTTCTCATAGTTTCTTATTTTTAAGAGTCATACCATGACTAATGGAAACTCATAAAAAAAGAAACAAATTGATCCTTTTTAGAAGTAACTGCAGCCTGATAAAGTGTTTAACATTGTTTCGTATTACAGCCCAAAAAACACTCCAGTGGGTCACACAGTGGAACATATTGGCGTGGTCTTTAACTGTAATCAAAGTGGCTACTTGAGCCAACACTACATGTACTTGTACTAGTGCCAAGTGCATACCTGAAAAGTCCCCAGCAAACAGATGACGTAATATGTTTGACAAGCTGCTGCTGTAAAGCTGTATCACTTTCTTTAAAGGGGTTACATGAAGTATTTCAAGTTTTAAATATTAAAAAAATGACCTAAAAGTATGATTAGAGTACTTGGAATAAAAAGCTCTGAGGTTACGCCACAGGCGCCAATGTACCGGACTAAATATAGTCACGGAAAAAATTATTAGACCATCAATAGTCATCCAAAACAATGGTTATGCAATCCAGTACTAACTCCTGTGTGTATCATGTGACGAAAGCAGACAGAAAAGAAAACATGGAATGAATAAAAGCACTGGTTTTGTCAGTACAATGACATAGATATTGATGTAAGAACTGAAGTGATTTGGGTTATTATCAAGAAAACAGGGAAAATGGATAGATATCAGCTCTGAAATTCAACTCCTATGAGTTATTTTTGTTGGTATCATTATATTTGTCCAAACAAATGTACCTTTATTGTACCAGGCATTAAAATGAACAAGAAATTGAAGAAAACAACAGTGGTCTAATAATTTTTTCCGCAACTGTATTTATGTCAATGAGCCAGAAGACTAATTTGACCACTAGAGGGAGTGGTGAGTCACTGTCGGTCTCTCATAGTGAGGAGAACTAACTCCATGGGGCAACTGACCAAAGCATCAGAATGTGATGAGATGAGACGAGAACCACTAAGAAATAACTTTTAGAGTCAAAGACAGTGAAAAAGTGACAAAAGCTAAATGTGCTGTTGTTGTTTTCACCGCTGGGTACAGCTTTAAATGAAAAGAATGGAGTTTGGTGCTGAAATCACAGCATTTCTTCTACATGAGTAGTTTTATTATGAGACTTATGAAGGTATAAAGTTATTCTGTGATGTTATTATCTTTTCAAAGTTCATCGTTTGTTGATCAACAGTTCAGACTAAACTGACACTTCTGACTTTATTTGGACGATTCCAAACAGATCTTTAGTGCAGCTATTGACAACACAAACAAAAACAGAAAATGAAGGCGATTTGTGGTTTTACTGTGGCTGTTCACTGTCTAAAAACAGAGCTAAGTGAACACGGGTATAATATAAACTATCAGCTGATGAAGACTGTTATTTTGACCGACTGAAAACCTGTTGATAAAATACAGATGTGAGCTTTACACAACAACGACCTTTATACTTTATTCAGTGAGTGATACAGTGTGACGATACATAGCATTGATTCACTGGTGGTTTTGGTGACTCTAAGTGTGTTCTGGTATGTGATTCCCCCCTGCTGTTGAGAGTTTGTTAAATCAGTACTACACATAACCCCACTAACCTTTCATAAAAAGTATTCTTGGCTTATTTTTGAAGATCAGAAACATGGTTCCCACCCATTTCCATCTGTAAATGCAAATGTTTTCCAGACTCAAATTCTCTTGACTTCTGAGCTTATTTCTCAGATCATATTTGACACTTTATTCTTCAAAAAGAATGAACTGATTTCATGATGCATTGCTTCCGTGGAATGAGTCAGTGACCGTTTGAAAGAGGAGTTTCTAAGTTTTGAACGGCAACAACAGCGATCAACTCCGTGGATCATGATCTGCTGATATGCGTCTGGGAGGAATTCTGTTATCGCATTGATGTTGTCCGTGCTGCAGGTGGTGGCCACAGGAAATAAAAGTCGATTGGCTGGAGTTTGTTATTGCTTTTCCTTATTAAAATATTGCATAATGAAACTGGTTCATTCTTTTTGAATAACCCTGTACATTAATGTCAACACGTGTTATGTCGTGGTCATGTACTGAGATGATTATAGCTGAGGTACTGTGGCTCATATGATTCAACCACCAAACCCTGCATGACTTTAGAGCGCAGTGGCAGCTCTGTGTAGGAGTGTGCATTCTTTTTGCCTTACTTTTAACAACATCAGAGTTCATTCTAGTCCACTCTCCCTTATGCAAGGGGGAAAAAAATTGTCTGCTCCAAACACCATGAGAAAACACTTTGTATTAATCAATTTACATTTGGAAATTCAGAATTTTAGAAAACTGAGCAGGGGTAATGGTCTGGAAACAAATACCTCTGTCATACTTTCTCTTCTTTTTCATTACTTACATAGACCAGAAAATTACCTAAAATCAAATCCATACTTTCTCAAACTGCATAGGAGCTCCTTCGTAATCTTCAGCAGGAGCAAACAGACTTGACACCGAAACCGAGCACCAGTTTGTCTTTTCATGGAATTTGCTGGTAATATGAAAAACTGAAAATAACTCCGGGTTTTTGCATAAACAGTATGTTCACAGAGAAGATTAATGAAGTTTGAAAGCCACACTTCACTTCAGATATTCTTCTCAAACACAATAGACAATGTTTTCCCACCTGCCTGTTGACCTTTCACTAAACACAGAACACTTTTGATTACATATTCAATTCTGGGCTTGTTAATCACTAAACTAACACATCTGGCCTGATTCAGGGGTCCACAGGTACATCACAGAGGCCAACAATTGTAAGTCACTAAGGTTTTTGTTGGCTGATTACCTCTGAATGCGCTACCCAGATCTCTAAGTCAACATCTGCCACGGACTGAAGTACCTCATTGCCCAAGCTTCGTACATAAACAAATAATGGCTCCTGAACTGCTGCTGCTGCTGAGGAGGAGTAAGAAAAAAAAAAAAAAAAAAACACGTACAGCTGCCAAATGCGCGCTGCCTTTGAACAGCAACTCAGGCAAAGCGTCTACATTTGGCGGTTCAGGCAAATTTAGCAACACAGGTACATCACAGATACATGCTCAGCTGCTTTTCATCTGATAGATAGACAGCAGAAGAGAGGGGAGGAGAGCTTCACTCAGGGGCTACTGTATCTGCAGTGCAGTGAAATCTATTAAGATTAAATCCATCTCACTCTCTCTGTAACACTCCTTTAGCCATGACTAATTACCAGCCATTTTTGCAGCGCAGATAACACCTTGAGCAATCGATTTCACACGGCACTCTTAATATCAACTGTTTAGCTGATTGTCCTTGAAGATATTCCAGAGTGGAACATTTGGAAGCCTTCCAGTCTTTCTCTCAGGAGGGCCCTCGCTGCTTCTGATGCTCACTTGCTCGCGCTCTCTCATCTTTGTATCCTTCGCTATCTCCCTTTCCGACTTTCACTTCGGTTCTCAAAGTGTGTTTGTGTGTGCGTGGGGCATGTCTTTTTGTACTTGTGGGGCTAGTTTCAGTGTTAAACCATAGTATAATGAGGGCACGTTCTGCATTGCGAAGACTCTGACCAGCCACTAGTAAGTACTTCAAAGAACGGTTTTAAGTTTAGGGTTAGAATAAGGTTAAGACAGTGCTTTTAGTGGTGACGGTTCAAGTTTAAGTTATGTCAGTGAGGGTCCCCACAAGTACTGAAAGGCAGAGTTATGAGTGTGTGGGTATTTATGAGATATGCCTCATTACTCTGACAAGCAAGTCTTGAAATAACTCGGTCATTTAGTCAGTATTAATGAGATGATACCACAAGTCTTTGTAATTCTACTCAAACACTTCTTACCAAAAGACTAATACACTGGTAATTTTTAAAGAGCAGGGTGGTTTTTTTTTTCTTTTTTCACATGAAGCTTTAAAAACGAACTGCGCACATAGATGTATGTTTCGTCATCTTTTTCCAGGGTAAATGGGTACTTTTGGCTTCAAAGACAAAATTTGTTACTTCTGAACTGCAATTTTCCACAGAAATCTAACATCAGCGTTCTATAAAAACAGACATAAAATTCCATGTTTTTCACAGTGGAAATTATGCTTAAGAGGAAGCCCAGCCCTCACAGTTCTTCTGGAATAAAAGGCCTTTCTAGCACATCTTGATATATAAATAAAAAACCTGCTTTTATCAGAGAAATTATTCTGCAACCTCAACGAGATATGACTCCATTCATCACTTTGTAATTCGTGGAACTAATCCTCCACACCTATAAGAATATGTTTATTAAAAAGAAATGCTGCATTGGACAAGACAGAGGAAAGAAGCTTTAAAGCATCTGCTTTTCTGTCAGCATTTTAGGACTCTAACACACTGAAAAAAAATCCTCTACAAGAATCCTGTGGATGCTCTCCCTCATTTCTTGAACTGCCATTCATCGGCAGGGAACCACAATAATGTTTTGATGCCTTTTCAATCCACAGTAGGCAGCATCTGACACGCCCTGACACTGCATCAGCCATGGCAGGGTGGCCAGTCAACAACTCATGAAAGTATACAAGGCAGTGCTGTCTGAGCACGGGTCTCTGAAGGCCTCCTGCAGAATGCCTACCTGCTGGAAAGGCTTGGACCAGTGGAGGACAAAGTTGAAAAGCACAGTGACCCAAGATGGAATGGAAATAGAGATTTTCGCGAGGGGAGATATGTGTATAGACTACCTGAATCCTCGACTGCAAGAGAGTGCAGCTGGGTTAGTGTTTATGTTCTTGTCAGTGTGTCTGTGTGAGAAAGAGCTTGTCAAGGTAATTGAGGATGATGGCGGAGCCAGGGTTTTCCCTACCGTCACAAGACTGAACAGAAAACTATGCTGATATTTCTGTAGAGCTGTAAAAAGAAAACATATTATATTAGACTGTTTTTATTATTCAATTATTCATTTCAAATGGGACAAGTACCAGTGCAAATATGAGGTGCACTGCATCGTGGGCAGTTTATAGTATTAATGTTACAAGGCTAGAGAGTGAATTGCAGTCTGTTCAGTGATTCTTTCTCTCTACAAATCATGTGACAATGTTCACTCCACTTATTGGGTAAATACGTCTCAGGACGAGAGCACTAAAGTAAATACAGGAAGAAGCGTCTGTGTTCTGAATTAGTGCATATTCTTTTGAGAGAAAAATTTACCAGCTAGTAGCCACCACAAACAAGCCATTAGTTTGGAACCATGTGATGATTTTGGTCCAAATACAGGTGAGTAACTTGTGAAACATTGGAATCATTTCAATGTGATACAAAATAATGGATCAGCTGATAGCAGAAGCTTCATTCATAAAAAAAAACAAATTATGATTAGAAGACAGCAAAGACACAATTTGTCATCATCGCTTCATAATGTGACCTTTTATTTTGCACTTCTTTGTGAGTTTTAGCAGTACAGAAATATTACTTGTACTGTTGGATCTTCATAGTTTTAGTATAGTGGCGCAGAGTTTGTTGGATTGGTCTTTTGTTTTATGAAAATATTCATGACATATCATGGGCTTGGACTGTTAGCTTGTTTTTGATATGTGTCCATTTAAGTGACTGTTGTTTGAGTTGTGTTCTGTTTTCTGAAAATGTGTTTTGTTGGACTGATTTCTTCTAGTTACATGGAAGTGTAGCATGTGTATATTGCTACAAGCATCAATCAGACATCAGTCACCCTGAACACGCTTAGGGTCAGTTATCATTAAAGTGTTTGGTTCATCTACTCCAACCTGCAGGAGTTTGGTTAATGTGCTTTGGTACAGGTAAAGAAAAAAACAGTCATGTCAACTGAAAAGTTCAGATCATCCACAGAAATGCACACAAACTCAGTCAGTTAAAAATGTCAAATGAAACAAATGTTGCAAACTGTTGATTCTCAGAGGAATCAATTTGTTGTTTCACAATCCCAAACTCCCCACCCATTAGATAACACTGACTGGGTTTTATTCTATATAGTTTAACTGAACATCTTTTGTATCATGTAAAAATTTCATCTCATCAATCATACACTTTAAGTAACTGAAATGTTGTGAAGACAGGTTGTTCTGCTGATCTTTTTTTTGTTTGTTTGTGAGAGAAATAATTCACAGCACAGGCAGTTCAGTGAAAAGACGCAGCAGCACGTCAATACTTTCAGTGGAGCCTTTTTGCTTATCTGCAGTGTGGACAAGCAAAGGCCAGGGAGCAGAATTGATTCTGCAGCAGCTCGAGGCTGTTTGTAAATTTTCTTTTAAAATTTTCACAAGTCTAAATTTCATGTGTGAACTGGGTTAAGAAGTGATGCAAAAACACTTATTACTCACTTGGTATTACCTATAAAACATTGCTCTTAATTCAGCCCACAAAAATGATTACTGTTTGTTACAATGGGGGCGGCTGTGGCTCAGTTGGTAGTGCAGGTCCTCCAATGACCAAAGGGTCGGTAGTTCGAATCCTGGCTCTGACTGTCCACATGTCTGTCCGTGGGCAAGACACTGAACCCTAAATTGCTCCCAGTAGGTCTGACAGCGCCTTGCATGGCAGCAGCCGCCTACTGGTGTGTGTGCGTGTGTGTGTGTGTGTGTGTGAGTGTGAATGTGAGGAATTGTAAAGCGCTTTGGGCACCATGAACGTGCATAAAATGCGCTATATAAGTTCAGTCCATTTACCATTTACAAAGATCACAAAATTCACAGTTACATTAATCTGTATTGGCAATGCATCCCTTGTTTCTGTCATTAATAGAATGAAATTATCAATACTGTGGATACCTAATATTTGTGTATAGGTTGGAATCTGGTCATTTCCATAAACACAGATTTGAGGCGCTTTAACGTCATGACTGGACAGAGGACAGGCGAGAGTGAGATTTATTCATTAAACACAGACAGTCTAGCTGCAAGCAAACCAGGCCTTGTAAACCAAAGTCACATGGACTTGTAAGCAGTTTGTTTTTTTGGACAGAGTTTTGGCAACCTGTCATCTCAAGAGATTAAACATTTTGGCAGCAAGGGGAGTCAAAATAAATCCGATTCCAGTCTGTGTAACTTCAGCTAAGCATGATAGACATGTCAGAGTAACCGTCTTTTCCTGCAATTTACCTCTAATTTACACTGGAACTATTTTTAAAAGTTCTGTACAAACATATTGAAACTATATCGCCTAAATTTGAGCAGAATTTATCCTGTTTTTATTTTTAGCTTAGGATACTGCACCCAAAGGCTTGTTTTTCAGCAACGCTCTGTTTAGACTCTATCTACTAACCTGAGGACTGAGTACTCTGTCCTCCGAAGCAGATGTGTAGGCTGCTGGTCAAATATAAAATGGGCTTTTGTGGCGCTCAATAAGATTATTTTGAATGAGTGGGTAGGGATTTGGAATGGGAAACATTACATTTTACTTCTAGATCCTAAGATGTGTCCATTTGACTCATTTTCTATTACCAAAAAAAAAACAAAAAAAAAACTCAAAAATAGCAACCGTTAGTGGCTGCTGTATATTTAAAGGAGCTTTCAATAATTCACTGGGATTTTAAATATTCAGTAAAAGAAATCTAGTTAAAGAAAAAATATTATTGTTTGGGGATTTATTTCATCCCATTGTGGATTACTCTACCCAATTTGGATCATACTTTAACTGTCTTTTTTCCAATGGGGACACTGCAAGCCTTGCTGCAGTAAAAAGAAAACAACCCTAAACAACCCTCTGAGACAGTGGAGTCAAAACAGAATATATCACAGTAAAACTCAGTCTCTGTCTGATGCTTTGTTGGCCGCTGAATTTATAACAGTACTACCAGTTTGGAATCTCAGTGATAAAATAATCAAACATTGTGTGATGATGAATTTATGCATCTGATGATCAAATGAGATGCACATGTAGATGGCGATCATTAACGGACGCCCTTAAGATAAAAATTGAAAGGGATAGAGAAGTTTGCTACCAGGACGGCTGACATGAAGGATTTTAACTTTGTCTGCACTTTCTCCTGGTCTGCTCTTCCATGTCTGTCGATCTCACATTCTCTTCATCATGCTCACTTTCTCCCCATCTCGTCCACATCAGATCAAAGAAGCTGTCCTCTGCAGCAGGGCGAAAGACAGGAAAAAGTTGAATTTTTCATTGAGATCACTTTATTAAAATTCTGCTGTACTGAAGCGCAGCCAAAAAAAGATGCTCTAACTACTCTATCTGTGCATGTATTGTTTATACAGATACCAGCTCAGGCCACCGGGCGAGACTCACTGATATGAAATCCATCTGTTATATACGATCAGCTCTTTGGTGGCTTATTTCAAATTTCTGCAACTTCAATAAGTCAATGCTGAACAGTCGCAGAGAGGCACATCAGATGCATTAACTCAGCACGACAATATTATCTGTAAACACACAATTTGACAAAAGTAGGCCATCAAACAAAACAGCATCTCCAGGCTTATCAAACTAGATAATTGGCATCTCTATATTAATTAATTCTGTTGCATTATCTACACATTAAATCCGACCAGGGGGGTTTCTGATCCATTAGACAGTATAGAAAAATCAAGCTAATCTTGTAATTATATTAAAATATGAATAAGATGAGGTATTCATCTGCTATTTAGCCATTTAACCCGTTTCATCTGCGATTAAAAACATGACCAGCACGCTCTCTGAGCACATTAAGAACCTTAGAGCTGCTTTTTGATGAGGGGCTTTGAGATAATAGCTGGAAAGAAATGACATCGATTAAAATACACACACACACACGCTTATTCGCACAAGCAGGAGGAGAGACGGGGAATGTAGCAAGCGGAGCAAAAACGTGCCTTCACTCAGGATTCCTCTGCTAATCCGCCCTGTCGCTGGCTACTCAAATCGCAGCTTTGACTCCGACGGATCTGGCTGGGAATTACAAGTGTAAGTGTCTGTGAGTGAGAAGAAGGGATTAGGGAGATGGAGGTGAGGTGAGGAGGAGAAGGGAGTAGAAAAAGGAAAGGAAACGAAGCAGAGGAGATGTCACTGTCTATATCACACCTCCTGCATCTCCTGTACACAGGCCTGAACCTCCATCTCACGACACTGGCTGAGACACATCTGATGCACTCCTAAGACAGTGTGACAGAGAGCCTTGGCAGAAATGCAAGTCAAATTTAATTACTCTCAATGGTGTATAATAAGCATGTCAAAAACTTGGAATAGAGCTCCTGATGTGCGAAAAGGTGCTTTACACAATCCCCTACATTATGCAAAAATCAAAACTGTCTTCAAGGAAATGTAACTCCCCATTAGGCAAAAGAATTAGGATAAACCAAAGCTGGAGGGGAGGTGCCCATTTATAATGCCGCTAAAAGAATCCACATGCAGCAAAGTAAAACTGATATATTTGTTCTCGTCCGTACAGTTTCTATGCTCACTCATCTATCATTTGACCTGCTTTTGTGTTTTCTTTATACCTTGGAAACACTGAAATGCTGACTGAGTCAGTCAGCTTATAAATAGTAATCATTTTGCTAGGCATGGGTTATATAGCTGGGAAAATGTGTCACAGTATAACAGTGTATTTAATCTAATTGATTATCTAATCATTGTATTTAAAAAAAAAAAAAGACTAAAGAAGAAAAAAAGGCTGAAATCATTATTTGCCTGTGTTCACTGCTGCCTTCCTTAACGTAAAAAATAGATGGAAAGAGCAATCAATAGAATTGTTTTACCAAGGTACAGCCAATTAAACGTATATCTCCTAACTGGGTTCAGTCAGAAGATTTCAGAAGGGCATGTGGCTAGATAAACAAACATTAATGAGGTCTGAATAAAATAACTTAACTTGAGATGAGGTTTACCATTTTAAAATCAGAATGATCAGACGATTAAGAAAAACTGGTCCAAGAGGGTAACTTTTTTTAGGAACACAAGCATCAGTCAAAACCATGTTCACTTTGGCCTATGGAATGTGTCCTAACAAAGCAGGACAGTGGATAAACCACACCAAAACAGGAAATGATTCTCAGGTGTACAGTCTTGTTGAGCTTTAATATATGCAGCCTTGCTGATATTTTACAATCAGTATGGCATACCAAATTTTTAAACTTTCTCTTTATATTTACAATTTTCACTCATTTGTTTTTTTTTTTTACCTGTCTTTTCTCTCTGCAATTGCTTGTTGTATGTTGCTGCTGTGAACTGTGAAATTTCCACTTCCACCTCACAGTAAGAAGGTTCTGGGTTTGACTCTCACACTGGACCAGAGCCTTTCTGTGTAGAGTTTACCTGTTCTCTTATGCTGGTTTTCTCAACTATTAAAAACAGCTACATACAGGTTAATTTTCCTGACAGTGTCTTTAACCACAGTGCTGGTAAAGATCTGGAGTTCGTAACTGAGCACCATCAATGGCAGCTCACTGCTCCTAATGTGTGCTATGTGCTAATGCTAAGTACAATATTTGTATCAAGACGTGTAAAATGCAGAGCCTGAATTATCCTACAGGCATAATAAAGCAACCCTATATATGTTGCACTGGTGTTTAAGTTATAAATCCAAGGTGTAAAATTAACTTTTTACCTCATCTGCTATTGGCTAGTGACCTCCAAAAATTTACTGGCCAAAAAAATTTTCCACTCATCCGACAGAAATGGTGAAATGTCTGAAAACAAAAACTCACATGCAATTAAAAATTTTCCATTGGCCACTGGTGGGTGAGTGTTTTTGTTTTACACACCAAACACATTTTTTTGCCCGCCATTGGCCACTGGCGGGTGTTAATGTTACGCTCTGTTTAAATGGTCTTTCTTATTTTTCAGAGTCAGATTACAAAGTGATGGTGTAAAACACTGGTTAACTGTTTGGTTGGTTACCAGTCAATCATGTATGCTCCATTATCAAATGATAATATTATGTGTTTATCAGCAGGAGAAGCACAATTAGCTTGTTGCAACTTTGTGTATTTGTTATGTGCATTAACACCAGTGTGTATTTCATGCATTTAAATGTAGCTAGTGAATAGTTTTCATATTGTCTATCGCAGCGACATATTCCCAAAGTTTTATCACATACACCTAGATACATTTTTCATACATTTTTTTCATACATTTTTTTGTACTTTTTAATATTTTTTAGACATTTTTTAGAGGGAATGCAGTGGGTTTAGAACAGATACACATCACTGAGTTGACAATTTTTAGTACATAAGTATGAAGCAGGTATGAGAATACCTAAATGTTCACTTTTAAAGAAATTGCCACTCAAATGAAAGCACATTGCTAAGTCTAGGGAAAAGAAGGCATCCTGTAAAAAGCATATGTGAGTTGGGGGTAAGTAAGCTGCTTACTGCTCTGTGCCCTGCCTGGAGAACCCTGTGACGTTAAGTGGGCCCTGGTTTACCATCTGACAGTATACCCAGAGGGATCCAAGCCAAGCAGCTTTAATTTGCCTGCCATCAGTTAAAAAAGCCTTAATTGACTTTATAAACTTTACGGCTTTTTCTCAACGGAAAGCTTTAAGTGCCAGCATGCTCTGTGTTTGGCATGGGCCTTCCCAGGGGAATGAAGACCTTTAAAGGGATTTTGAAGGCAGATAAAAGCCTTCTGTTCCAGGGGTGGCAGAAATACAATAGCAATGTTGTCATCCTTGCATACACCTACCAACGGGCTTCTTTCAATACGTCCTCAGCATTGAGGTGGAAAGCCTGCAGTGTCAGCCGACTGTTGCAGAACGGTTGCAATCGATTTAGCCTTTTAGAAGTATGTGAGGCTAGGCGCCCCCTCGCTCTCTCCTAAGCACTTGAGCCTTTGCCAGGTAGCCCCATCGATTGGGCTTTCCTTTGTGATTTGGTTCCCAGTGATAATAAATGAGGGGCAAGGTGGTTGAAGTGCTTTTGCTTTAAAACCAATGACGGGCAGCCATGCAAACAACCTAACCATCAGCAAAATTGCACATCTGAGCAAAATCCAAAGAATACAACTATGTTTACCGAGCAGAGGCTAAGTGAAATGTTAAACCCAGAGAATGTCCATTTAATTGACCAAGTCCCATGTTAATTAGCTTTCCTACAGACCTTAGCTCCTAAACCCATTTACCTGAGTACATATCCAAGCCCATACTTAGTTCAGGATAGCACATGATTTTATCTGAATACAGTGTCAGATTAGCGACAGCAGCTTAAACTGATAAGCGGAATTAAATTTAAATCACAACCTCCTCGGTTTGGAAATATGGTGACTGCATATGCATGATCCCCTGAAGCATGGACAAAGTAACTGTCAAAGCCTTGACTTAATGCACAAATAAATACGATGGCGTCAGAAAATAACACAAGAAATCTGAAAGTACAGTATATGACCTGACAATCCGTTTGGATATCGACATTAGGCATGTTGACATTTTAACCACATTTTTTCCCATTTTAATCTGTTAACATGTGCTGTGTGTTCAGTTACATTGCCGTTTAACATAATCAATCACAGAGAATGTCTTTTTTCCCAGCTGCTCACTCTGCAAGCAGATTATAGCATCGTTTGTTAAAATCTCCACTTCCACACTACAAGGCAAAAATGAAGTTTTATCAATATCAATAATATTTACTATGTTGCATACAGAGACAAGCAGTTGAGTGACATAAAGAAACAAACATTTCTACAACACTCAAACAGCAGTAACCTCTTTTACCACCTACGCAAGAAATTATGTCAAACAGAGCAGAGAATCTACAGATGAGAGCCACCAAAGTACAGTCAAGTGCGCACAACAAACCTCAGACTCACACATTTGCATATTTTGTTCAATGCTTGATTGGAAATTTGCATTAAGGTTTTAAATAAAAGGAGAAAAATATTTATAAGCATCTGGATAAGAAATGACCTATTTCAGGATGCAAGACTTTAGTTATAATGCACAACCCTATTCTGTGAGAGGATTACTTTTTTTGGTAAAGCCCCACATACTGAGGAGCCCAAAAAAAATGTTTTTTTGGAAGCAACAGAATAAGTTTATAATGATAACTAAAGAGAAAAGTAGAGCTCGGACTGAAGTGGGTGTTGCTCGAAGCCTTGTTAAGAGTAGTGTTTTGTAGACGATAGCAGATAGGCTAATGAGCGTGCATGTAGAGTATGTGTTTACCCTTGCATGTACTGTAGGTATGATAGGTACACTTCTGGTTGTGTATGTGAACATGCGTAGTGGTAACGTGCCTTGAAGTCAGAGATACCACGCTGCCTCAATCTCAGAGCAGACAGGGTGTCTCGCTTTCATCTCTCTCAGATGTCTGTCAGAAGCTTATATCATCTGAGGCCAAGATGAACACCTCCGCTCACATTCTAAGTAAACATGATACTTGGAAATTTTTTTAATGGGCAGCGGATGGATCCTACTAGGTTAAAAAAAAAAAAAAAAACGACTTTGATTTTAATGTAGCATTCTTCAGGTGCCAACAACAGTTCTTCAGATGTCAAAAGCATCTTGGGACTCAGTGATGTGTTAAATTGGTACAGTCGCTCAGATGCACTTAAAACCAGCTCCCCTATGGCACCACTCCAACAAAGTAATATTGGTTCTAATTACCCCTATCGTCGTAAGAGGGAAGGCAGTGATGGGGGAGAGAAGAAAGAGATGGGCAGGCAGATTACTGAAAAGATAAAAGAGGTAATTCCAATCTAAAGACTCCAATGTAATCTCAGAAGGTGTTTATTAAGTGGAAGTAAGACTTGAAGTTGAAAAGAGAACAAGTATGTTCCTTCACAACAGTCAAAACTCTAACAGACTCTTCACATACACATAAAGAACTTGCACAAGTCCAAACGTAAACATCTTTGCAAGTACAAGAGTAAGCAGCTTTACTTGCACTAAATAAAAAATACAATAAAAAGTGATGATCGGGCTTAAAGCAAAAAAAAAAAAAAACAAATCACAGAGACCTTTCAGGTAAGGAAAAATGCCCCTTGTCTGTTACAGTACAGATCATCAATCAGCTCCTGCCAACAAACTCTGACAGCTAAATCTGAGAAAAACACATCTACACTAACAAGAAACACTAACATCCCTTATGCTGCAAACCCAAAGTTCATTCACTGTATTTTGCTGAATGATCAATTCAAAACATGTATGACTTGAATCAAATACCTTAACAAGTAAAAACTATGACAGAACCTCACAACTTTCTGCAAGACAGGTAAATCTAAAGAATCTGACATCAAGGAGAATCTTAATTTAAAGAAAGAAACAAAGAAAATGGTCAAATGTGTCCTATTACACTAATTTACACTATAAAATGCCCAGTACCACTCAAATTATGATATTTTACAAAGAACATTGCATTGCAGATGAAACAAACCCACAAAACACTGACAAAAAGTGCTAGGATCACAGTCAGCAGCACCATAAAGCACAATGTTTATGTTATGAAAAGTGTGAAAATTTGGTCATTTGATGATGAAAATGTGTGGAAATAGATTAGATTGTATGTCATTGGTTGAGACCCTTGACTAGGTCTAGGTTAGATGTTGGAAACCTAGAAAGAAAGCTATCTGAATTATCTGAAGCAACAAAAAACCTTTGAGGAGGAGAAAGAGGATGAAGAGGAAGACGACTCTAGCAACCTTAAGAAGTTAAAAACAGCAGAAAAGAAACCTTTTAGTTATGCGGAAGAATAAGTTAACATAGTACATATGCAAAATGTACAACAGTGACAAATTAGGCCTGATATGCCAGTTTGAAAAAATAGGATTTTAGCCTTTTAAATACAGGTTTAATGTAAGAGGATGTACAGTTTAACTGCAAAATATGCACATATTGGCAACACATTCTTGAGTTGTGAATATGTTTAGGCTCCCTCTTCTCTACTTTATGATTTTGTCTGCAGTATGTAGACGTTAAGGTGAGAACAAATAAAACAAGAAGTGATGAGATCAGTATAGCAGAAAACCATTTACCACTGGTGATTTTCTTCAACAGATAAAATAAAGATAATTGTGTACTAAAAAATGACTTAAACAAAAGTGCTCAGATTGAAGCTCGACAGGGTGCCTTTAAATGAGAACAATTCTTTGGCTGGTTTCCATCGCAGATAAACATGGTGGTGCATGTAACTCTGCTTAACTCTGCACCAGCGGAGGTGGAACATCCCTGGATAAGACTTGGAGCTAAGCCATAGACCCTGACCTGCTCCACAGAGACTTGGACTCCAGATTGTGTTTGGAAGTGAGGAGGAAGGAATTTGAGAAATCTAACACACAATCCTACCTATGCTTTACCCAATGCATCAAATCTATCTTCACACCAACAACGCAAACACTTATATTTTATGTTTTAGCTGATATCTTTCATTTGGGCAGTTTAATAGTTGAGCATCAGAGAAAAGAAAGAAGAAAGACACGTAGCTCTGGTGTGAAGGTGTGTCGAAGCTACTGAACACCTTTCTTCCAATTTCCAAATGAAAATATTGTTATTCAGAGCATATATTTGCAAAAATGCCAACTATTAGCATTCATTTTTTAACAACACAATGCTAGTGTTTTAATTTAAGACCTCAGGATTCAATATTTGGTGAAATAACCCTGATTTTCAATCACAGGCTCTGTGCATCTTGGCATGCTCTCTACAGAGCCGCTGCGTTATTTATGCCACTTCTGGCACAGAAATGCAAGCGGCTCAGCTTTGTTTGATGTAGAACGACCGTCCATCTTCCTCTTGAACAGATTCCAGAGGTTTTCAATAAGGTGCAGGTCTGGGAGGAAGGAGTATAACCTGCTCAAATCTTTTTTTATCTACCCCAGCATGTTTTGAACACTGAATTAACCTACCAAGGGCAGCACCAGCAGTTAGCCCTGGTGCCTCAGAAAAAAGACCCTGAGTTAGATCCATGGTTGAGAGGAATATGCATGTTCTCCTTGTGTCCCACGGGTTTGCTCCAGGTCTACCAGTTTCCTCATGATAAAAACATGTAAGTTAGGTTAAACCTATCAGTGCCCTTGACAAAGGTAGTGGTTTCAATCTAGAGTTAGCCCACTGCTCTCTCTAGGGCAGACAAATGGGTTAAATGTAGAAAATTAATTTCCCTGCAGGGAAAATGAAGGTGAACTTTACACTCTAAAGGTGATCCTAATTGAAGACAGGTAGAAGCTAAAACAATCAAAGTGCCAATATCTTTTTACAAGTGTTGCTGTCCTCACCTCCTTAAAGTAAATTAAAAACCTCTCTTTAACACTCATATAAGTAGATAAGCTCTTCTGTTTCTTATATTTCATAAAGCTCTCTATGAAGGACAGCTTAACACTCTTGGCATATAATCAGCTGCATGAATAAAGCTTTGTGTCTTTCATGCATGTTACACAAATGACCTACCTAAACCACATGTGGAAAATGCTTTGAGCAGGGAACAGCTCTTTAGCTTATATCTTGCCATTTTTCATGTAAACAATAGCCCTAAACACAGCGGCATAACAGCAGCTTAGAAAAACTCTGAACACCTCTAATTGCTTACATAGCCCTTAAACAGTGTAACACAAAGGAATAATTGGGGTTGCACTTGACACTAAATGCAAGAGAATGCTGGGAAAACATGTACTCCCCCCCCAAAAAAAAGAAAAGAAAAGCTCTGATTCCTCCTACGCACAAGCTTTGCGGCTACACTGCCCCTCTGACCCCGGCAAAACAATTAAAAAGCCCTTGGCATACAAAGAGGCTCTAATGGGCCACATATGAGGCTGCTAATAAGACAGAGGTACGGGCACCTGCTGTGCACAGCTTACTAATTCTGGAGCCTGAACACAGAGGTGGAGGATGGGTAGGAAACAGTAGGAATGGAAAAGATGGGAGGAAGATATAGAAAGGAAGAGGGAGTGGAGCACAGCGGGAGGTAAGGCCTATGGGGCTGGAAAGAGAAACAACCTGAAAGGGGAATCAGGGATTGGAAAAAATGGAAAAAGGCAGAGAGAAAGAGTGAGAGACTATCTGCCAACCATTGCATCCCTCTCTCCCAGTCTTATTACAGTTAGGTTGCGTTTGTTTATCGTCGGGCCTCGGCAGACTCCCTTCCTGCTCTTCAGATAAAACTAACCGTTAGTGCCACTGGAATTCATTATACACACTAAGCCTGCAGCTAGCTCACACAGGTCTTAAGAGCAGAAGAGAGCAAGCCAGACACTGGATAGCTTTTCTATTTGAAATTACAAACATCCCCCTGCTTTTAATTTCTCCCTTTCTCATTTGAATAAAGAGGACAGACGCGGTAATTAACAGGGTATTAAAAAAAGCAAGGCAGTGTGCAATGAGGGAGGGACAAGAGGAGGAGGTGGGGGTGAAGCAGCAGCAGCAGCAGCAGCAGCAGCAGCAGCAGAGAGAGATGGTAACTAAAAGAGGGAAGAGAAAGAGAGAGGAGCTGTGGAGAATTAATAACAGGCCAGATCTCTCCAAGGCCTCCTTAATGGGCTGTGACAGGAATTTATTCACACTTAGGCTGGTATTAAATCAAACGCGAGGCGAGTGGCAGTGGCAGGCTCCACCAGAGGGGTGGGACGGGGGGCAGGTGCAGAGGAGAAAACAGCAAGGGTCCGCCATGTCGTCAGGGTCCAGCATTACAACCCCCCTCTGGGATAGAGGGTCATCTCCAAGGCTCTCTGGAGAGAAAGCGGAATGGAGAGATGTACGAAGAGAACAAACGATGAGTGATGTGCCAATGACAAGACAGGCTGTCCCACGCCCCAGATGGAATGATTATCAAGTAGTCCAGAGAGCCGCTATGAATCATCCTTCCTCCATTCTGCAAAATGCACCGTCACTCAGCCAGACAGCCAGCCGGTCAGTCAATCAGTTAGCCAATCAGTTAGTCAGGCAGGCAGAAAGGATTTCAACTGACTTGGACAGCACTTGCTACAGACAGTATCAGCCAGAGAAAGAAATGAAGCTGCTCAAAACACAAAGCTTCCCAATGAGTGCTCTGTGAAACATTCCAGAGGGGAATTCATTTGTCATAGGGCCACACCATTGCGCTTTACATTTACACCTCACCTTTCATACAAGTCCAGCATTTTGACCTCCCAAATACAGAGTTTTGGAAATGCTGCTGACCCTGTTTTGGTTTAGAAATTCCAAGGTTGTGTTGTAATGTGTACTGACAAAAAGCCGTATTCAACCGGCTGATTGGATTTTATCAGTCCCACTACATTCTGATTCGTTGTACCCTTTCACATGGTCTTCCTTTCTGCAGGAAAACAAGATGCTGCACTTGACTACCAGCTGTAAATTCAACATGGATAATGAATTACAGGAAATTCTGTTCTACATGTCTCTGTTAGCAGCTGCTGTGCAGTTAAATTTTACATTTTATCATAATACTGCTGATTAAATTCGCAGCAGGCGAGCTGTTACTCGACCAATGTGGGATAATTTCCATTTCCAGCAGAATTTAAAACTATTTTAAAATAAAAATCTCTTCATGGCGATGTGGCTATATTCTTTGTTTGCTTTCATTAATTGGCATGTGATAAGTAATGTGGGGTATTCATTAAAGCTGCAGTGTGTGGAAAAAGTAATTAAAATACCCAAAGTGATGGTCTATAATGAAAATAATGATTTCAATGTGATATTGTGTTTTAATTATTACTCTGAAATTATGAGCCAGAGAATATTTTTGTGCTAAGGGTTTAATTTGTTTGGATTGTTGAATAAAACATAAAATGTCTCATTGTTTTGGTGTTTAGATGAGCATGTTAATTTAAAGCCACAAATAACAAGCTAAAATTTTGATTTAGCACCTTAAAATTTCAGACATTCTCTTCCTGTAACACCTAAAAAAAAAAGTCATACTCACAGCAAAGTGAGAGCTGTTCTTGAGCCATGTGGAGAACAGGCAAGGTTTAGGCCTCTTTTGAAAGCTTGGGCTCTGGATTTCTTTATTTATTTATTTTTTGCCACAGTAGTCAGGATCACTGTCAGTGGTACTGGATTTAAGTTATAAAAGTTTGAACACACTGAAAAAAAAGTTTTGATCCTCACCTGATTTTCTTTTGGGAAAAAAATGCCTGCAGAGGGATGTAACTTGTAGGAATGTACTTGAAAAAATATGGAACGACAGCCTTACCTAGTTCCACTTCACATTTAAAAATAATACTATGGAAAATGAATATTTCGCACAGGGTTTTCTCAGGATATATTCAGCCATCTTCAACAGTGTGCTAAATGGCAAAAGTGCCAAATTTATGGATGTAATACTTGATGTAGACTAATAATATTTTAGTGGACTGCATTTATTGGGCCTTTGTTGGTTTAACAGGACCATTTTTGTCAGTGTTTTATGTTTGGTCGAGAACTATGAGGCGTCATAGGTGTGCATTAATTGTTTTGTTTGTTGCTGCTTTGATATGTGTTTGGCGAGGCTGCTGTTGCAGTGCCTGTATAATGAAATGGTCTACATCTTTTAAATCTCAAGAAACTTATCTTACCAGCGGTGTTGAAAAGGTTTTGACATTGTAACCAGAAGCTGTGCACCAGCCTTATTTATTTACTGTGACATGAAGTAGCATGCCCAAGAGCCATTACAGCTTAAGGAGTAATGTTGTGAAAACCTGCCTTAGATCGAAAGAAAGAAAATGGAGAAGGAAAAAAAAATACCAATGATATCATTGACTACAGATGTGTCTCTGTCTTGTTGCATCTTTTCTGATATTTTTTGTATTGTTTCTTCAACTGTCACTGGAGCTCAAACATCAACCTTTAAACTGAAAATGAACAATGATTTGAAGTCTATTGTGATATTTATTGATAGGTTAGTAACATTTCTATTGTGATAACATTGTTTCTTATTCATTTTTAAACCTCACAATCATAGACTTTCTATAATTAATGGATGTATGAATCGTGAGGTCACTGGTTGTTTTCTAAACTGCCATTATGAAGCTGTTATTCTGCAATATGGTCATCACCTGTTGGCTCTGAAGAGACAGAAGTGAGTACATTTGAAGATATAGTCACTTTTTATTTGAAAGAAAAGGGCGGAGCTGGGGAGCACAAGAGGTCAGAACTATGTGCAAGGGGTCATGGTTGAGCTAATGCTAAACACTAACCACCCACTTGGTAAAATTACCACAACTCCAGTAAAGTTGTGAATGATAAAATGTGTTTTAGGCTACATTCAGACTGCAGGCAAATGTAGCCCAAGTCCGATTTTTTTGCCCATATGTGATCCGATTTTTTCAAATCCGACCCAGGCCACTTTCATTTGTTGTCCTAAATCCGATGCATATCTGACATTTTGCAATAACTTCAGTCTGAACAGCCAGGTCGCATTTATTTGACCTTTACGTCATTGCATCCCAGGAGTGTTACTTTCGTAAACACAGTGCGCGCTTGCGTGGTCACGTATTACATCGGGACCTCTTTTGCACATGTGGGTCATTTCAGGGTCACATTCAGTTCATACTCAAAACTGGTATAAGTCGCATTTAATGTGTAATATGAACGATCACAGAAAAAAAATCAGATTTCACCCAGAAATCCGAAGCGTGCATTAAGGCCTGATGTCTGAACTTAATGTCAGCCAATAAAAAGAAACTTCAAAGTCTGAATCAGCAGGCCAGCAAGTTGTCAATCAAAGCCCAACGCGGTGGACATCAGAGACTTCTATTTGACCTGAGATGTTCTTAATGGAGCAATAATTTACAGATGGGACCACCAGAACATTTTTAGATGGTCAAGAAAAGATAAATGACACTGGGATGACTTCTGGAGAAAAATTGATTTGGTAATTTTAGAATGAAGTTTAGTGTAAGTGTATGGGAAGCAGCGCTTTTTGGAGCCAATCCCAGCAGCCGTAAGCTGTATTACAACTGTCAGCTACTTCTACATCAGCCTCATTTAGGAGCCAAGGTCCTAGCCCCTTGCTCTCAATACTGATGTTTTAACTTTAAAAGACTTCATCGGAAAAACCCTGATTTGAAATCATAGCTTTGCAGTGACTGGAAGTGTTCCTGACAGCACTCATCACATAAAAGTCATCTGTCAGTGGACAGCATTAGGACCATATTTTCCTCTTTTTTTTGTATATAGGTGAAAGCTGAACCAAGACCTGAAGGGAGACTTGAATGTGGAAAGCATAAAACAAAAAGTGAAAACATGCAATATTGAGGTCAGTCAATCAGTGAGCCAATCAGTCAGTCAGGCAGGCACGCAGAAAGGATTTCAACTGGCTTAGACAACACTTGCTACAAAACAGCCAGAGAAAGGAGAAGTGGAAGCTGCTCAAAACACAAAGCTTCCAAATTAGCACTCAGTGAAAAATTCTGTTGGCGAATTTATTTGTCATATTCTTTGTTTTCCGTCATTAATTGGAGAGTGACTAGTAATGTAGGATATTCATTAGGGCTGTAATTTGCGGTCACTTGGGTACTGCAGAATTCTGTCTTTTTTATTGGAGCAGAAACATTGTGGATGACTAGGGACTCTGAATTGATATGCACAATCACATTCTACAGCACCAGAGGTCTGCAGCACAGAGATTGAGCAATCGCAACCCATTAGGCACCAATGAATTATGGCTAATGCATCTTAAACATTTATGGAAACATGCAGCTGACTTTCACACATGCTCAAATAAACTTTACTTCTTCATCCACACACTCGCCTGAAGACACTGTGACTCGCCGCATGCATAAGTATAGGCATTAAAACACATAGTATGAAGATGATTACAAGACTGCAGTGTACAAAAAACACATGAGCACAAAGGGAATAAACACACAGTTAGACTCAAATACATAACACCACGCACTGCATGCTTCTTAGTGGGTAAGACACTTGTGGAGAGTGATGAGTGTGATGCCTCTCCCCTCCTCTTCCTCCAACTCTCGGCAGATTGCATCACCATCCGTCAGCCAGACTCCGACAAACAGCAATTACCCCAATCGACAGATAACGAGAGCAAGGCTATCACTCACAGCCAGGACGCTCCATAAAGCAGCCAGACATTACCATGGAGAAGTCATTTATCTGCCTCTCCTCTAGCCACCCCCCTTCCACTACCACTCCACCCCACCCTGATCTTTACTTCTACTACCTGTATCCTACTGTTGACATGGGGGTGGGCTTCAACTTCAACAGATGAGAGGCCTGACAATGTGCCTGAATTAGCAAAATAAGTGTATTTTTTCCAGAATTTTTGGCTCTGATTTTTGAGTACCTACGACCATGTGCTTCTTCTTCTGGTTTGTAGAATGCAGGGCTCAGGCTGCTAAAGGTGATAAAGTATCATGTACTGTTCTTCTGTAATCCAATCAGAAGGTTACAGCATTTGGATTAGAAATGGATGACAAGGCCAGCCAGTATCCATGAGGTTAAGGACATCGACCACAATGTAGCATCCCTTGTTTGATTAATGGTTCCAATGACCTTTATTGCAGGTCATGTCCTCTCTCTTACTATCTCTTTGTCCTTGTTTCTTATGTCCTTTCTACTAGGAGATATCAATAAAGGTGTAACATATATATATATATATATATGTGTGTGTGTGTGTGTGTGTGTGTGTATCCAAAAACAAAAATGAAATGGCTGACATCAACATTAATCCAATCTGTTAAAACCCACTCAGTCCAGATAAAGCAGATTTTCTGGGTTTTAAGTGTAAAATTCTTGATAACATGCTAACATTTCTTTGTTTATTAATTATATATTAGTCATATTCATACTGCAACATTTACTTCATGGTTACAAATCACACTGTGTATTCTTTTTTTTTTTTTTGATCATTTTGGTGGCACGGTGGTGCAGTGGTAGCGACTGGGGCCTTTCTGTATTTGGATGTTCTCTGTTGGGTTTTTTCTGGGTACATGGTGAAATGGCAGGTAAAGAGGTTAATTTTTGATCCCAAATTGCCCTCTAAGGTGTGAAAATGAGTGTGAAAGGTTGTCTGTATCTATAGGTCAGCCCTGCAACAAATGGCAACCTGTCTAGGACGTACGCCGCCTTCACCCAGGAACGGCTGAGATCAGCTCCATCAGGATTGGCCACACAAACAAACATGCTGGAGAGGGAATGTGACACAGCACCAAGTACTTAGAAATAGAGGTTGACCAGTATGGGTTTTTCTAAGACTGATGCAGTGATTTTTAAAAATTTGGTCAGCTGATCGTCGATATCTACAACTGATATTTGAGGCCAATATTTAAGGCAGATTTTTTTTAAAAGCACATTGACTGTAAAATACAACTGAAACACACTTATGCAGCAACATGAATGAAATTATTAATATACATACACATTGTACTCTGTTAACATTTATTGAACTTCAAGTGCTGCCCACACAGGTGCCTGATCAAATATCTTATAAAATTTTTACTACTGATCAAATATCGGTTTTAAAAAAAAAAATTAAGGCCGATATTGGGAACAAAAAAAATCAATATATTGGCTGGCCAACATATTGGAGTGCCTCTTCTTAGAAATAGGAGGGCCTCCAAACAATGAAACAAAACAATGAACTCAGAACAGCCACTTTAGTTGCATGGACATTGTATCAGTATGAAAAGTCCAACACTCTAGGCTTTTATTTATTTTGTTTGCAACTATAGTTTACATACGTACATTATATTTTTATATTTTATTCATTAATATTTTGTGATGTGGTTAATTTTAAGAAATTTGCACACAGGTTCTAAATAAAAGGAGAAAAACTATGAGAAAGTACCTTTTATTTGACAAATATAAACTTCATAATAAGATATCATCATTATTATTACATGAAATTACCTTCCTAACAGTGTACAATATTTACTGTTGGTGTGAAATACAATGTTTTAACTTTTTCGTTGACAAAGTTAGGTCTGGTAGCTGACAAAGAAGGTGGAAAGAACAGAGTCCAATTTCAGCTTCAGCTGTGGGTGACGCAAATGCTTTGTCAATATTTTCCTGCTATCTGGCAGAGGCAGGGTTTGGGATGAGGC
This sequence comes from Apogon hyalosoma, assembly GCA_037367295.1. Lineage (NCBI taxonomy): Eukaryota > Metazoa > Chordata > Actinopteri > Kurtiformes > Apogonidae > Apogon > Apogon hyalosoma. Next base: position 29,847,399 of record JAPQRP010000003.1, read on the forward strand.
AGTTGACAGGGATTAAGTAGAGATTGGAGGGCTTCAACATATACGGCTGGGCCAAAACTCCTGTTTTATCATTATCCCCCCTTGTGAGCATAAAGCACACTTATGCTGTGTCGGTTTCAAGGTTATTTCTTGCAAAGCAGGATGAACAAAACCCTCTACTGACAGATTTACAGTCCTGTAAACTGCTATCCTATCACCCCTCCTATCATTCCATTTCCATGATGATGCATTATATCATTGTTCATTATTTACAGCTGCAAGTGAATTTAAATTTTGATAGAAGCCATCTTTTCAAAAAACCTATTTTTGACTTTTCTAAGGGGAAATATAAGGATACCAATCCTAAACCAGTGTGACATATCAGCTAGAGAACTTGCAGTTTGCTTGGTCTTATCTTTTCACTTATGCATCAATCTTCTCTCTCTTTCTTTCTCTCTCTCAGCATCCTGTTACAGAAGAAGGCAACCTATTTTCCCTGCAGCAGTAGAATTCCATCAGTCTTCTGTTATTCCTTTTGAAGACCCTATCTGAATGGAAACGGCTTTACGCTGACAATCCACAGCTGTCTACACATCTATCAATCCGTTCTTTCATCAATCTTTTACCTGTCTCTTCCTCACATGAAAAGGCTACTGATTTTCCACTGCAGCTCTACACATTTTTATTCATTTCAAAAACACAACCTGAATCTGTTTTTTCTACACACCTTTTGCTACCTACTTCTGCTGAATTTTCTTTACTCAGTTTCTTCATCCTTTACCCTTCACTTCACACATCTCCCCTTCGTGACAACACAGCTATCTGTCTGGTCATCCATCCATCTCCCAACACTTTCCCGACCTGAACAGTCAATTTCTCTCCCCTTTTAGCCAACAGAATGTTGTCTTTCCAGCTCTGCCTTCTTTTTTCACTGTATCGCAACTCCTTCATCTATTACTACATAAACTCTTTCTACCTTTTAGCGCTCTTCCAGCACTTTCCTTCCCAATTCTTTATCTCTCCCTCTCTTTCCTGCTATCTCGCCCTCCTACCAATCGCTGTCTCTCATCCAGAACTATCCTATCTGGCTGGAGTGACTGCAGCAGATGTAGCCTGGCCACAAACATCTGCTTGCCTTGTCCCGCTGTATCTCTACTCTCCTGATCAGACTAACCACTTTAACTCCCTAAAGCTTGCTGTCCTTAGTGCTGCCTTAATTTGCAGCTGGGCTAAATCACAGCTTAATATGTTGCAAAACACATGAGGCATGCAATGGAAATCTGACAGCCAGACACATTTTAACCCTATGCATGTCGACTGAATAGAACAAAATCAAAACTAGCAGGGTCTCTGCACATTATGGCATACAAATACACATGTTAATGACTTCACAAACCTTTTTAATCTCTCAAAAAAAGTCAGTTACAAACTATTTAGAGTATACAGGTGCAATAATGTTGTCATCCCGATCATATTTGACATATGGAAATGACATGCAACACAATATGGTTATTAATATCCACATATAAATGATAAAAATTGGGATCCTAGTGTTTGATTACTACGTACTGTGCCTGCAAAATCTTCTGTGAGGTTTATAAGAAACATTAGGGCAAGCTACTGTCAAATTAATGAGATTAATGGAATATTAGCTTCTTAATCATTGTGAAAAATGCGTAGATACAAAATAAATTCCTGTTTGTTGTAATATATTTTGATAACATCTTCATGTAGACAGATAAAAAAATGTTTAGATTAACCATTAATACACAAGAAAAATAAGATGAATATAAATAGAAGTTTTCCAGGCTGTACCATATCACATTCCTATCATAAACCATAACTTTTATCTTACATTTCTCCCAATGTTACCACATTGAAAATGATGCTACTTTTGTTTATAATATATGCCAGTATTAAACACCATCACCTAGCAGATTTGGCCTATCCATCAGTAATGTGAAACAAAAGCAAAGAGAATACAAGTTGTACAAGTCCTGAACATTGACAGACAATTGCTACCACTACATTAGGACAACACAGCAATGACTGGTGAGTGAGAGTCATTTGGACATAGTCCAGTGACCCCAACTAGGGAGGTCAGCAATTCTTTTATTGCCAGGAGGCAAAACTGTCTCCTCAGAAGTTCAGGAGCTCCAAAAGTGAGTCACTTTCACTGCTGCCATTGTTTGTGTTTCTGTTACCTAAGCTGACTGAATCCACTCTGGAGCAAGGAGAGAGAAACCAGGGTAAGATGTATACATGCAGCAGTACTCTGGTTTCTCTTGATATGGTCTTATCCAGGTTTCTAGAATCGAGATATGATATTTACATGTCTTAAAGGTGAGGTGCCAGATGTTTTCCTAGAGCGTTTTTTACTATATTGCTTAAAATCCCCTTCACACCCCAATTATAACCAATTAATTAAATGTTCTAACACAAAAACAAAAAAATGTAGTCACCCGTGGAATGGACAGGACTAAAAAAAATCCAATCATTTTAAGCGCCCGCTCGAAATGACTGAACGGTAATATGTCTATCAAATTCAACTGCCATTTGTCCCTCCCCCCTCTGCGCGTACACCTCCTGCATGAATCATGCGTTCTCAGAGGCTTCTTTATTTGCGATATTAGAATGTAAAGTTCAACAGAAAACTTTTTGTCACTAACATAAATCACTAGGAAATATAACATTAGTCAGATAGGTATGAACTGTGGCTTTTCTGTAAGAGCTGGGGTGTTGGAGGAGAATGAAAAAGGTATGCATGGATTGGAGTCGGAGCCAGAGCTGGGGTAGGAGCCCGAGCTGGTGTCAGAACCGGGGCTGGAACAGGGGCTGTAGCCGAGGTCAGACCCCGAGCCCACGCCCGAGCCAGGTAAATTGTTGCTGTGCAGCGTTTGTGAACCCTTGGGAAACAAGCATTGCACGTGCCAGTATTCTGGAGGTGTGGCTTTGGGGACGTCCAAAGAAAGGAGTTTGGACTTTTGAATTATGTATTTTCAAAATGTAGCTTGCTCAAACCATTTTTCTAAGATCTTGTACCCCACCTTTAAAATAAAAAATATATATATCTATTTAGGATACCTCAAAAATCTGCTTGCATATGCACTTCCATGTACATGCATTCATACTCCCAGTAGGACTTATGTTTTATGATAATAACTCCTCATTATTATTATTATAATTGTTATTATAATTATTATTCTCTCCTCCGATGATTTCACATTAAATTCACCATGCTTGCTCACACTGGGTTTTTTTTTTCCACTGCACCCCTTAAATCCACACAACACCATCCAAACAGAGTAAACACTAAGTATTTAACACACAAACACATAGACAATGGATAATGTAAAAATGGTCACTGTTGTAGGGCACACAATACCAGTAAAATAAGACATAAAAACTGAACAAAAAAGGCCCTTTTATTTCATTCCCTCTAGATCAACTTTAAAGCCTCTTGTCTTACAATTCCAGACATTTTTGTGGACTCTGAATATCAAAAACTAAAAACTATTTTAGGTTTTAAGGCTTTTTAAGAATCTGTGGGGACCCTGAATAAATTAAATTAAAGTACTCGATCCTGCTAGCATTAGTGCATCGTGTCCTCCTGTGCAGTTGTTTAATGATTTAGGTAAAAGTAATTATGCCTCAATAACCCCCGCTTGTAACAGTAAATCAAGAGTAATCTCGAAGAGAAGTGAAGAGAAGAGAAGAGAAGAGAAGAGAAGAGAAGAGAAGAGAAGAGAAGAGAAGAGAAGAGAAGAGAAGAGAAGAGAACAGGCCTAGTTGGATACAGAGATATTTATTCACCAAGAAAATTGAGATACAACCGCAAATCAATATCAAGAAATGCTTTCTTATCAAGGAATTCCATATGCTCACTGTACACTTAAAAGAATATTCCTATCTACTGTATAAATTGTACATTATAATGGGCTGGGTGTATATATATTGCATAATAAGGTCTATCTGTGTATTAAAGATTGCAGAATGCGAGGAAAAGCTGCCTTGAGCGTGTTACGGTGGCCTGTCTCTTCGATCTCTATATACTTGCATCATTTGACAGAACTCAATTTGCATGCTAATGCTTTGCATAGGGGGAAGGTCAGACCACAAACAAGGTTATTTATCACTAACATACACAGGTCTCTAATAGGACAAAATTACTCTCATTCTAAAAGCCCTTACTTTATGTTCTGTCACTGAGGCTCACAAAGAAACCTGACAAAAGATGGTTTTTTGCCAGATTATTAAAAACAAATTTCTTTCAAAGCATTGAAGTAAGCACTGGGTTATTTATCTAGCATAATATCAGCAGGCTTTTACCACACTCTTTGCTGGTATGGAGGCTCTGTGTGAAAAGGAGATGCTGTTTGTTTTGGATGGAGCTGAGTGCAGTTGAGCGCAGGGTTCACTGCAATGTTTCACTGTAGTGTTAACATTTAAAAGCAGCCAGGGGAGCTGTGCTGAGCTCTTAAAAATAACCAATTCTCATCTCTGCAGCTGACACTCCTGACCTTGGACCATTATCATTGCAGCACACTCAGACGGCTTGGCATGCACAATCTGTACAGAGCCAGCACAATGCACATACAAAGAGAAGAAACAGAGAGGGGCTTCATCCAGCACACGCTCACTCTGAAAGCATGTGGAAAGAAAAGTGCAAACACAATGTTTTCACTCTGAAGAAAGAACAAAAGCACTCTCTGACTCTGTCACTCAATATACACAAACAAAACAAATTCATAACAGATGAAGCAAACTAAAACAGCCTCCTAAATAATGCATGATGTGTTTAATCTGAGTCTTTGCCATGTTCTCTTGTCCACAACTACAATATTCAGGTAAGAGATGGAAATAGCTACTGTGCAGCTCCTGGATGTTTACCTCACCTGCATCTGTGGGGGACTGAGTTTTAAACAACTCCCAGAACTGATATTTGTCTTAATGTCAACTTGCTGGGCCTGTTTCTCAGGGAGAGATTATCCAGACTTAGAAATAATTTGATGCCAAGTAGCAGGACATGAAGTAGCAGGTTTTCCAGTGTTGAGAGGACCAGTGCCAAGTCCAAGTGGTCATTATGGTTATGCTCCACAGCATGTTCACAAAAAATGAACTGGTGTATTCTTGCATGTCATTAATCAACATGTCAGTCATTTATCGGGTCTTTTAGGGGGTGACAGTGATAGGCAAATTGTAAGTAACTATTCACCTTTTATTTTTCACACATTTTGGGGCAGTTTGAGTCTTTTTTGTATGCTAATAAAGAGAGACCAGAAGGCAGTATTAGAATATATATATGTTTCAAATTTTGTATTTCATTTTTGGTTTTTGTTGCAGTTAGTTTGAAAGCCAAATTGCTAGTTCAGTTTTTAGTGTTTGAAAATAGAAATTACTTTTTTATTAGTCGTAGTCTTTGTTTTTGTTATTAGATATGTTAGTGGACGTGCAATACTTAAAAAAAAATACAAAATAGGACTCTAACTCCAAGTTTTGCCATCATGATGACCGGCATGGATAGACTAGTGGACATATGCAGTGTTGCCTGTTGATATTGGCAGTGGAAAAAAAAAACAAAACAGGCTGACATCCCCACAAAAATTACCATATGTCTTGAGTTGATTTTGAAATTCAACTGGACCGGTTGAGTTCTGAACTGATGAAGTCTCTTGGATGAGAAACAAAATGTTTCCAAAAACAAAACCAGTTAATCTTCGAAAACAACTAAAGATGAACAATGACCTGGGCAAATGAGAATTTACACAGACATATGGGTTGATAAGTGTTGGGAAGTGAACAACCCATCTTTGCATATCGGATGTGCTTCGTGTTAACGCGATAACTTGAAAAATATTGGGTTTAGAAATTTCATATTGTCCATATCAATCAATATCATGTAGAGGCAGAACTGATTCAATTTTGGATGATTTACCATTTCTACATTGCCCACAAGGGGCCACTCAAAAGTTTAAAATCACTAAGCACTCTTTTGTTCATATCTCTGGAACTCTCTGTCTGATTGACTTCAAATCAAGTGCAAATGAAAGGTCATGACCTGGGGATGCCTCACATCATGACATCATAGCTGTCTGGTTAAGGATTGGGGGCGTTTGGGGATATATCCCTAGCTGTCGCTTCCAACTGCTAGTTTTGTCTAGTTTTACTTGAGATCACAATTGGGCTGAATGTGGAACCTGAGCTAAAACAAGTATGACACCTTTGACTCTTAATAACTTTAGTATAATTTTTGCACTTTCCAAATTCATACTGTGGGCCAAATTAAAACCTTTGGCTGGCCGGTTTTGGTCTGCAGGCCGTAAGTTTGCCACTGCTGTAGTGTGTCTATGGACAGGTCTGTCCAGGGACTATATGGGGGGGGTGTTCCATGCCATACATTAGTGATGCATGGATCAGCAGGTTACTCGCGGGTCAGGTTGGGGCAGGTCAAAAGAATGTCCATTTATTTGCGGGGCAGGTTGGGTCGGATCAAATAATTCCACAAAAGCCCTGCAGGTTGAAAAAAAGTGACTCGCGCATCATACCTTATGTACCTCATAATGAGTACGCACAGACCATAAAGTGAAAGTGAAACTTATAGACGCTTTACTAATTCCTCTAAGCCTCCCGTTGTTGTGCAGCTCATTTTCTTTTTCCCTACCTTTGGAAACTTTCATTTGAGAGGGCAGGACGTTCGTTAACCCCCCCCGAACTGGGCCCGGATCAGCCTGATCTCGTGACTAAATCTGATCTGATCTTCTAAAGACTACTAGATCAGCAGCTGGATCAGGACATCCCTAATGACAATGTCACAGCTTAAAACACTTAACACACACCCAAAACACTAGACTGACACATGAAAGAAAATGACAAACATACAATATAGTCTCAGGAGGTTAGCTTCTTTGTGTAGCGCCTTGTTTTCATTTTTATTTCAATTTACAATAATGTTTTTTGACAACTAATTTTCAGCACTCCATGAGTTTTTGTTAACACTAATAACCTTACAGGAAAGGCAAACATGAGGGAGGAGAGGACATGCAGCAAAGGACAGGGTCAGATTCCAACCTGCTGTACTGTAGTTACATGGGATGCACACCATGAGGTGACCTACCAGGGTGGCACCTTCAGAACAACTTTAAATTTATTACTCCTCATTGCATTTTATGTCCTCAACACATTTACAGCAAGGTCACCACTTGTTTTCTATTATTGGGATTATGTTTAATTAATATCTGACAGACCATTACTTTCAGCAAGTCTATGCACAAACCTGCTATGGTTGTCTGTTGAATAAATCATGAGTCAGGATTACATTTGTCTGATATAAACTTTCACACTTGACTGACAGGATGGTGTATTAGTTTTAAGAAAAGCTCTATGCTCTGCACTTTTAAGTGTCATAAACCAGCCTTTCTATCAGAGCTTGGCAAATACATATCTGACAGTGAAAACATTTGAAGAGGCTTTTACGTGTGTTTGAAGTCAGATACTTTCCAGAAGTGGAGACACCATCAAGAAATCTCTTTCTATATTTAAAAAACAAAACCTTTAGTAGCTTTATCAGCACTTTGTACCCAATGATCATGATTTTTTTAGACAGTTACCGCTTCAGGTAGCCCATTATTTCACTTAAACAATTAGATCAAAAGCTATTTATCCCTCATATTTTAGAATCTATGTTCAGCAGCTGAAACCAGACATAAAGTACAAAACAACTAGTACAACAGTTCACGCCAACTGGTGAGTGCTGCAACAAGACAAACTGATACGCTATGAGCTTTACCTTTAGGCTTAGCTCCGTTCCACTGTAAATGTGAAACCCATGAATCCAAACACCACACCAATGTGTCAATCTCACAGTTCATCTTACGCTCACTCATATCTGGGCGTTACTTGGAGCTGCGAAACATTTGCAACCTGATGTGGTATTACACACTTTTCGAGAAGAGTATGTTGTTTGCTGACTCTCATCCCACTAGACTTAAACTCAGCGTTAAACCTGACCTGAGGATTGCAAAGGTCAAGGGCTACAGAAGTCAAAAGAAACACTGTGCATCATCAGCAAAACATATAGATCCTGAGGATGTGAAATCATATACTATCTACTGATAGACAGAGACATGTCCATGAATTTCAGACATAAAAAAGGTGGAACTGTGGCGAAACTCCAACACTGACTATAGCAAACATATGGACACAGTGTTCTGAGTATATAGCACGTTGGCAGAGGGTTTGCAACAAAGGTGATGCCGTCATGGAGGAAGCACTTCCTGTGAGCTTTGACTTTAAAAAGCAGAAGCATTACTCCTGTCAGCCAATCCACAGTTATTGTGCCCGCATCTATGTGATATTGAAAAAGGCATGTCAAGCAGAACAGCCAAATGAAATCCACTCCAGAGCTGGCTGAACTTTTTGGCTACCCTTGAGATGGAAATGACCCAACCAACTTCTCTCCTAACTCAACAGATGGCTTATATCAATCCATTACTAGTGTTATCATTTTCTCAAACAAAGTGAGTTTTCCCAAGAGTTTTTTGGGGGGTTAGGTCCTGTGGTTGTAATTGAGGGGTCATGTTATCATGGGTTTTGGTGGGGTTAATGTTATTTTACTGAAAACTTGCAATTTCACATCAACTTTCATTACAATATCTATAAAACACATGCAGTGGTTTCACATAGCACCCAGGCACTGGCAAGACAAAAAGTGAAACAAATATTTTCAAGAATGAGGTAAGTACAATGTCCTGAAGTAACCCTTCACAGTTCTATGAGATAAAATAACCAGAACTGTCCACGTAATGACTAATGGGTTGGACGATAGATTGTTTATAGCGTTAATGTTACTAGACAAGGAAGTTTATTTAAGTCTGTTTTAATGATTTTTTTAAATGTTTGCCAGCACTAAAACAGTTCAATTAGTCCACTTTTACCTGCTGGTGCATAACATGCATTACCTTAAAAATTGTGATACAAATCAGGTTCAGAGAGCATTCAGCTGCTGTTCCAATCAGCACTGTTGGTGAACTTCCATTTTTTGCATCACTAAGTTATTAAGGTCATTAGCTAAACTGTAAATGATTGATTCCCCTTTGTTCAGTTCTAACATGTTCTGGTCAGCTATCTTTATTGTTCAGTTTATCATGAACAGTAATGATCATGATAAACTGAGCCTGAAAGGTCTGAAAGTTTATCATGACTTTAAGTCAGGGGTGCCCAATCCTGGTCCTCAAGAGCTACTATCGTGCATGTTCTAGATGTTTCCCTCTTCCAGTACACTTGATGGTCGTTATCAGGCTTCTGCAGAGCTTGATGATAGGCTTATCATTTGAATCAGGTGTGTTGGAAGAGGGAAACATCTAAAACATACAGGATGGTAGCTCTCGAGGACCAGGACTGGGCACCCCTGCTTTAAGTGAAGCAGTGACACCACATGAAGATGCTGATCTGTAGCACAGTGGTAGAGATAACTATGTGAGGACAGATAGCGTAAGAATAAGGAGATTCTCTGCTTGCTGTTCAAAGGGGTCATATTTTGCCAAATCCACTTTTATTAGTCTTTGGTTCATTTCTTTATGTATTTGGACCCTAATAGGTCATAAAGTTTGAATTTGAACCCTCCAGGTGCTGCAAAGTTATCTTTATATTCATTCCGGCAAAAATTGAGTGGATTTCTACAACCTGTTTCAATTTCTTCTTCTGTTACACTTTATAACTAGTTACATCACGACATTTGCACATATAAGGTCAAGACTTCCGACGAACATTTCCCCGGGTACACCATAACTGTTTATCAGGAGCAATGGTTGTAGTAAAAACTGAAAATATGTCCAAACTTCGAGCCAATTGACGAAAATGTTCAGTTGTTGGCTGAATTAACGAACAAAAGAGGCTGAATGGGATAGAAAGTATGGTCAACAACCTGGAGGGGGTGGGGCATGAAGTGGCTCATTTGCATTTAAAGGGCCGGCACTCAAAATGACTTTTCTGGTGTCATTACTCAGAAATAGGGTTGAAGATGGACCCGTGGAGTTAAATTAATGAAGAATTCAGACCCAAGTATAGCGTTTACAGTTTATGTAGACTGCAGGGAAATGTTTTAAAAAGCATAATTCCATTTAAAAAAGCAAAATATTCCTCTTTTAAGGCTCTATGCGACCTACATGCAAGTCGTCACCTTATTGAGAGTGAGACTCTGCCAGCCACAGTATACTCAGTCCATTACGAGACTGTGGCAGAACAAAATATACATAGCGGGCTACCATGGTCTATAAAATTAATGGGAAACACTGTTGTGATTTATTTGGCTTACACGCTGGCTTTCACCTGTCTCTTTCCTACTGTCACACAGTCATGCTTTTTCGGTGCTTTTTAATTTTCTGAGGTGCTGACACAAACATGGACTGTTCCTGATGGATGTAGCAATATTACTTTTGCATGTTTTGAACAGTTCTCTCCCTTTCTCACTCTTACTATCATCACACAACAGAGGCTTTACGTTTTTCCACCACAAATTCAGAACAACCTGCTCTACATCCATTTCTGCACACCAGAGAGCCAAGTGACCATACAATGCATACGCTTCACTGCCTAAACAGAGGCTGATTGGTCAGCTCTTTATTATGGCTCTAGGTAATGAGCGGATCGCACACAAATAGAATAGGTTGTCACGTTCACACGTACACATTTTTTATTAAATTAAATCTTACCCTTTATGATCACAAATACTGACATTGCCATTGTGATTAGACTAATCGTGCTGCACTAATGTTAACACAAATCTGATGGGAGCAGTCTACTCCCACATACTGACCACTATCACATACAGGGACAATGCGTTTTCCATGAGTCATCAAACTCTGCACCCTGCTACGGTTCAGAAATTTGTCAAAGTGATCCTAAGTTACAAAACACAGTTAGATATTTAGTCCTACAAAGGCTCACACTACGGTTTATTATAAAGTGTTGTACTTGAGGGTTAAAACAATCAACTGCACAAATTTAGTCTGCACAAAAATGCTTTGAAATGCAGCATTTGTTGAGAGCATTTCCCAACAGCAGTATATTGCTTGCCTGTAAACACACAAACTCCATCAGCAATAAAATTTATCAAGTGTAGCCTTGTAATTTTGTTTTGTACAAACCACATTTTTACAGCCTTGATAGATGCAACCCAAATAATTGAAAGTCAGCTATTAAGGCCACAGGTTAAAGATAAAAACAATAATGCAGACCTAATCTATAATGAATTTAGACTGGAGTTATCATGTCCTTTGTGATTATTGTTTTCTATTTTTAAGATTGGATTGTTTGTGCTGATTACACCGCTCCTTTAAGAATCAAGAGTGGACTTGGTTTATGTGTGATTTATGTTTTTTATGTTAAGTGATATGACTACAGGTAAAACACAACCCTGACAGTGTGACGCCATAAAGCTACCAAACACAATACCTTGTTGACCTCCAGGATTTCTCGCCTCTCCTCGGTGGCAGGGCGGCTCTGGCTGGCTGAGCGATCTTCGAGTTTAGAGCTGTCATCCTCCACAAAGGGTATCAGTTGCTGGAAGGGGTGGTAAACAAAAATCTGGCTATATTATTTACTGTTAGCTAAACGACTGTAAGAGGATCCCATTCAAACCACTGACATATTTAATAAAGTGAAATGTATTAAGTTTATCATTTACAGTTAGATACACAACTTAATACTATAATCTGTCTGTAGTGAGTTACAGTCACCTACACAAGTGTAATACAAGTGTGAACTACAGAGAAGAAACTTGGCTCTTCTCGCTCAGACATGAGCTCTCCTGAAAATATATGCAAAATTTTTGCACTTTGTAATTTTTCTGTATCCACAGCAAGATGTATAGATGGTATAGATAAACTGAAAACAGTTATCTGATGCATATTTATAGAAAAGAGGAGCTTTTGTAAAGTCTAACTAGTAAAGTAAAAAGAAAACAAAATGGTTAGAGCAAAATATCAGTTTCAATAAGAGGACAAAAAGATACAATTTAAAGTCAATGCATTAACAAAACTAGACATAAAAGACTATTCTTGATGCATGATTCATGCATGAGGGTGATACATTACTATTCACTTTAATATAGATATCAGCATACATGCTCCTCTTTACCATCACCACCGAAGCATGGCGGCACAATATCATAAACTTCACATACTTTAACTCAAAGATCAGAACAAAAGAACAAACTTTCTGATGCCATCCATCTTCACACAAAATAGAGGGAAAAGAACTTTGATAGTGAGCAGAATAGTGATTTGATTCTCCTTTCAAACATCCACACACAAAAAGACATTTCTCATTTTTCTGGTCAGAAATAGAACACATAACATTTACAGCAGATTTGATTTTCTTTCTCGCCCAAATAGAAAATAAAATATTTTTCACTGAACATATTTTCCATCAGCAATGAATTGTATGACTATTATTACTGAAATAACCATTGTCTCCCTCCATGTCTCTCTTTCTCTCTCCTTACTTCCACCCTCACAGCAGCAGCTATTTAACATAATTTTTTCTGATTTGCCACATTGCTATTAATAGGAATAATTCAAATAAAAGCTAAATGAAGTGCTTAAAAGATGTTTTATCAGTCATTTCTGACCACAAAAGTGAGCTCCTCTAAAAGTCATGGAATGGTTCACACGCTGGGTACTATTTTGCTTTACTGTCATATTTAAGGAGCAGTATTT
>JAPQRP010000003.1:29864732-29881437 GCA_037367295.1 Apogon hyalosoma
ATAAACTTGCAGCTTACCAAAGATACATGGATGAATACTATACAAGCCACATTTGACAACAAATATGCTGCTTGAGATACTTCATCTTTTATTTAAATGGCTAGTGCAGATCAGATGGGTCATATGCACATTAGTCAAGCAACAACAAGTAAATTCCAAAAACTGCATCGAAATGCCCCGCCTTTCCTCACTGGTAGTTGGGATAAGCTCCAGCATCCCCACCATCCTCTCGAGGATTAAGCGGTTTGGAAAATGGATGGATGCACTGGTATGTTTTTCAATGTAGATTTGGAGAAAAAACCTGCATGTTCTTGCCTTTTGAAATGCTGAAATGAGCAAATAAATTATGTACCACACACACAGGCAACCGATGTGACCAGTCTCATTCATATAAAACAATGGGAGATTTCTGTTAAAATATAGCCTAGCAAAAATTTCTGCAAACATGCTAATTGTTTCCATGACGATGAGCCTGGTGGTCGTTAGTTTTACATTTTCTCAATTTTCAAAGAAACTGAAACTTTGTCTGATATATTGCTCAGCTATCACTATTTCAGTGATCACTATTTCAGCTACAGAAAGGATAATGTTAGCTAAAAGCGGGTGTGCAGCTTAATGGTGGGTCAACCAGCTTATTAAACTACCTAATTTCACATCAAAATCAGAGCAGCCATAGACCTCTTCTTGGGTTGTTTTTTTGTTTTGTTTTTTGGTTCTCGCTTAAGAAATCTTCAGAGAAAAAAGTCTATTTCATTTTTATTTTCTGTGCCCATGCACTCCCTTGCTATGCCACCAAGTGTTCTAGAAGGATTAATTCTTTCCAAATAGAGCTATTCAAGTCCTCTGGTGAAAATCATTCAGCTCTACTGTGTGTCTAAGTTAATTTACATATGCAGCATACTGCTCATACTCCTGCAGGATGGAACATGTACTAAACGCTCTACATAATATGTATACAGCCTATATGTGATTCTGAATACACCACCAGACACAGAAAGGGAAACAGAAAACAGAAAAGCTCAAGAGAAACAGGAGAAAGCAATGTGAACATACAAATTAACTTAGAGATCGAAGGGAATGAGAAAGGAAACAAGCAATAACGAGAGGGATTGAAAGAAGAGAATGACAAATAAATACAGAAAAGGGGAGAAAACTCGCAAAAGATCAAGAAAAAAACAGAGGAGGAGAAAGCAAAGGGTTTGTAACGACAGCTGGAAAGAAAAAGAGGAAAGCGCTGACGTGTGCATTTGGTCCAGCTGTTCATTAAACGGCTCTGTTGCTAATTAGGCTGCTATGAGGTCACGCTGTCCGAGTCATTGATTCCACTTCCTGTTTCGGGCAGCCAATAGTGAGCGGCTGTCAGGCAGGCACCTGAATTCTCCAGGATGATAAATGGCATGCACACCGGGGCCAAAATCAACGACCCTCATTCCCAGACAAACATGGCTGGGCTGAGCTATTGGCTGGTCAGCGCTGGACCAGGCCTCAGTCTCAAGGGGAAAATAATAAGCATTTAATTAAGGAGAAAGTAGTGGTGTACCAACTAAATGAAACTTTACATTGTAACTGAAAGGAAAATGTCAGCTCACAGACTTTGATATTGGGGTGAAACAGCAGATGAGTCATTTCGGATATATCATTCGAAATGCCTCTGACCGACTGTATTATTCAGTCCAGAATATGTACACGGTGGCAGCCATCACAAATTTGTTCCAATTTAAGAATGGTCTCCTCCCACATCCTTCTTTATCCTCAGTAGGAGTCTGGTGAGAGAGATTAGCTCCGAGCCAATCTGTAGAAATTGGGAAGGGACTGCCGCAGTCATAAATCCAATCAAACAGTGGTGGATAGCCTTGCTGTAGCCCTGCATGGAGCCTCACAGTGTGCAGGGCCAGTCAGTGTCTATGTACAGTATGTGTGTTTCTTGGGAAAATGCTTTTATGCTGACATGATAAAGTGCATAACATGCATGTTTATGTGCATGCAGTACCAGCATAGTTACTTTTAAAGGAGCTATATGTAGTACTTCTACTTTCTAATATAATATATAATAATATACAGTGACCTAAAAATATCATTAGAGTGGTTAGAATGACGAGTTCTGAAGACACCAATGTCCCGGATTTTAGAGATATGAAACAGTTTGGGGGATTTATGTGACCACTAGAGCGAGTAGTGAGTCACTCTGCTGGTCTCCTATGGTGAGGAAAACTAAAAAAAAAACAGGACCAAAGGTCCTGTAGTCTAACGGAATATTTAAAGAAATTGACATTCGCTTGACCTTTCAAGGTCACTCAAGGTCAAAGGTCATGGCACCAAATGAAAGCCCATGTGTGACTTCCTATCTATTGCCAACAGTAATTATATCAATGTCTTCAACTGTTTTGAAGTTATAGCACTTTGAAATGTTTCCCATAATAAACCAAAGGGGATTTTTTAAATTTAAAAATGTCATGGAAAATTCAAAAATCAATATTTCCAAATTCTTTGAACAAATTTGGCAGACCTTGACCCAAAGATGTTCCACAACAAATATCAAGTCATTCTGACAAACTGTTTTGGAGAAGATTCTTGAAAAATTGTTTACGGACAGAAGAACGATGGACGACAACTGATTCCAATAGTCCATTGGACCTTCAGGCCGTTGGACTAAAAAGTGATGAGAAATAATTTTCAGAGGCAATGAAAGTAACAAAGTAATAAAGCCTAAAAGCACTGTTGTGTTCTCCACTGGACACAGCTCTAAATGAAAAGGATGGAGTTTGATGATGAAATCCCAGTGTTTCTTCTACACGGGTGAGTTTGATAATGAGGCTTATGAAGGTATAAAGTCATTATGTGATGTGAAAGATTAAAGGTTAAAAGTGAACTTGGTTTATCCTCTCCAAGGGGGAATTTGGTTTACCCATCCCAATATATACACAGAACCCAGCATTAGCAATTAGCATTAGCACATAGCACACATTAGGAACAGTGAGTTGCCATCGAAGGCACTCAGGGATCAACTCCAGATCTACATCAGTACTGTGTTATTATATTTGTTAGGTTCTCTGTTTGTTGATCCACAGTTTAGACTAAACTGTGACAGTTTTGATCTTGGGATGATTCCAAACAGATCTTTAGTGCAGCTATTGACAACACAAACCATACAGAAAACTGAGGTGATTAATGGTTTTACTGTGGCTGTTTTCTGTCTAAAAACAGAGCTTATACTACAAAGACACAGGTTCAACACACCCGGGATCTGTTACTCGTCTGTTACCAGTCATGATATCATAATGGTGACTAATATCCCAAAGGTGACCAATCACAAACATGGACAGGTTTAGGTCAGCTGTAAATTACTCACAAGATTCAAATATAATTACACACAAACAGGAGACATTGCCCACTGCGTGAATGTGTGAGTTAATATTCTTACCGGTATCACATCGCTCTGACTGTAATTTGATGTTTATTCTGATACATTAATGTCATGCTTATACTGTATGTATTTTTATGGCATGTAAGATAGGTTTAATCTTATTCTTTCAACCTTGGTGCTATTAAATAGTCTGGTACTAAGTACAGAGGAAACATAAGTACAGGGATAGCAGGCTTTCTGTCAGATGCTATAAGTTCAGCAAGTTTAAGACTTAAATACCTTAAGTCTGATTCAAGACTATTTTTTATATCACTAAATAATGGAAAATGAAAGGGTTTAGATAGCCTGTAAAACTTTCATGTTCTTCAAAGATCCTATTAGCATCACTGGTTTTTTTTTTATTATTATTCTTTTATATATCCAGCATGGGTCCACAAGATCTTCAAAGAGAATTGATTTGCAAATAAACCTGATCTGCTCCAGAGCAGGGTAAGTTGTCATGGCGATTTAACCTGATAAGCACCTCTGCGATACTGAGAACCCAGGGCTGAACCAAAAGTTAAGCTGTTAACCTATTGATGCTGCATTGTAATACCAGCCCCAGAAGTGAGTCTGAAGGTGTATGAACACTTTTAGAGACTTAGACTGGGTCAAAAAAGAAAATAATGAAAATATATAATGTACTATAACACTGTCCAACACTGCAATGATGATATTAGTAAACAAATGTTGAAGTGCATATTACATACATTTTATAAAGTAGTTGGGTGCTTCTATGAAACTGGGTTCATTTTGATATCTGGCACTTTTCCAGTTTTTTATACCCAATAACAAAAGAGAAATTTAGACACATTTCCACCCAGGATGTACCCAATGATGACCTAATATAAATGCAAAAAAAATTATACTCTTGCTCTGAGCCATCCCAAAATGAATGAATTTTTAATAAAATATTGAGGCTAAAAATAGGACCAAAATTCGGGCTGGAAAACCTACCTAGGTGTAAGTGCATTTTATCCTGGAAACATGGCTTGAAATGGTCGTATATGCCGCTATAAATAAGGACGCTGTGTTAAATTTGAGGATCCTAGTGGTTTTTCTAATCTAGACATGCAGCTTTTTCATGAATCAGCAGTCTCATTCCAGGTTTCGTGCGTAACCTATCGTGTCCACTCACATTACATGCGGAACCTGCCCATTTAAACACAAATAAATCACAAGTGATTTTGCAACAGTGGTCATTTTTGTGAAACACTCTGCCTTGCATAACTGGTTCAATTTCCAAAATGCACCTGTGAGAGAATAAAAAAATAAAAATTGTAGCGTGTAATTTTCTTGTCCTTTTTACCATGTTATATACAGTTTCTTGTATAAAAATAATATATAAATGCATCTGATCTGAAAAATAGTTTCTCTTTTATCTCAGTAAATATTTATTTTTAAAATAAACCCAAAGTGCTTCCAAACTTACTTCATAACATCAGTCTACATCTGGTTTGAATTTTTATGCCCCATGTCCTGTTTTTAGGGACCAGTTTCACAGAAGCACCCAGTTATAAAACACTCAATTTCTCCATTTTCTGAATACAAAATATTGTCAAAACAGAAGTGCTCTTCATTTTCACTACAAGGTCAGAGCTGCATTATCCTTGAAATGTTGTGCTAGCAAACCTTTTAGTTACCAATGACCTGTTTATTTTCCACAGCATCAAGAGAGCGAGAAATCCAATAAACAAAGATAAAAATAAAGTACATGTATTTACAGATTGATAGTAGAACGTGCTTTCTCTTTGTTTCAAATGTGCATTTACTGCCTTGAATGGGATCGGAAAGGTAGTTTTCTCTGGGCAAAAAAAGATACAAATAGCAATAAATTTGCTGTCCAATCAAACATGCAGTGTGGTACAAATATATCCTAATGTGGCGCAGATAATGCAGATTAGCTTTTTTACAACAGAAGCTTATAGGGAATTAGTCTAGCCTTCATGCTGACTTTAAAAGGTAATCTCTTTTAGTAAGCCACTGATTTTAAGAAAGTAATTGTATTCTTATTACCACCTACTTAAACTATTCTGATATTACCTAATATGGGCATACAGCATGAATATGTCTATTGATAGCGTACATTTATAAACGTTCATGTATATTTCTGTGTCTGTGTAAGAAAGCAGGGATGGATTGCGGATGTAGGCTGTTGTTCCTGTAGGTAGATGTCGGTGACTGTAACCAGCAGTAAAGAGACTCTGGAGACTCACCTAAAGCGACCAATGAATCTGCTGTGAGCTGAGAAAAGACAGACCTAGAGGGAGCAGGTAAGATAACAGTCCCCAAGGGTAAAGATGTGTGTTTGTGTGTGTGCTCATGAGCAATTGGAGGGGAGTGCAGGGTGTGGCAATATAAAATGACCTACTTCTCTTGAACTAACAGCTCTCTTTCCTAATTTAGCTGGAAATCCAGTGACAACTGGGCTGAACAGTATGTGACAATGGCTGAAACCACAAAATTGTGACTGGTTCACACAGTTTGTGTTTGCACCTGGTTGGACCAAATGCTTGTCAAATTAAAAGTGTAGTTCCAACAGTCCAGTGGTTACAAACACGTCCTGGAAGATCTAACTGCTGAAGAATGGTTTATGCATGAATAGCCTAATGTAGCATAAAGTAGCTCCAAGTTTGGTGACATAATAAAGCTCGATATGGTTTGAGATTGGGCAAAAAGTACTGGATAATATTTCACTGCCAGATAAAATAATATACCATCGGAATATTTGTGCTTAATAGTAAGAATGAGTCACATTTTCAGCTGCTTAATGGAATAGGTGCACTATATTTTAATTGTAATCCAAGTCTTAAATTCTCCTGAGTCAGAGTTTTTGATCATTCTTATTTCAGGGTTTCGCCAGCTTTCAACAAGTTCAATTTAAGACATTTTGAGACTTCTTCAAGACATTATCACTGCAACTTTGAACCTATTTCACGCCACACTGAACTTGGTCTTACCCATATTAGAAGAAATAGGTTAATAGAAACAATTGTAAGTTATTACTAAAAAGATGAGACACCACTTTAGTCCACACAAAGTACTGCAACACACGAACTGGGTGAGTACACTTAAATCTTGAGCTAGAACTTGCTGAAAATTATCCCCTGTAATGCAAACTAGGCCAAAACTTTCTTTAGAACTATACACACAGGCGTGTACTGTAAACGTGACAGCAAAAAAACATTTATCTTTTCACACTATCTAAGAGGAAACTGTCAGGATGCACACAAAACCCTGAAGGACCCCAACACATTCCACACTCATACAGAATAAGAATTATTACCTTCAGATAAACAGAACCAGCAAATGCAAAAACAACACTTTCTTTATTTTTTTCCTACATATATTATTCCACTCAACAAACAACCAGCTCAAGCCTTGCTAGAGGAATGTATTAGACCTCTAGGATTAATGATCATTTCTCATTTTCATTATTATATATATTTTTTCTCTCATAAAGCATGTGCAATACTTTATACATATTTAATCTACTGCTGGTGTTTGCATGTATTATTGTGTCTCTGTGTTGCTGCTTCATATTATATTTACACTGACAATATATATGTTATTTCAGCTGTGTGTAGCACCACAGCCCAAGCCCTGTGAGGACAATAAAGGATGCCTCATTTTATCTGAAACATGTTACATCAGTATAACAAACTTCCTATTTGTCGCGTCTCACCTCTGGAGGTATGGGATCCAGCCCGGCGCAGTTTTCGTTGCATTTGTCGTATACCAGGCGCAGTTTGCGGAAGAGCACGGAAAGCATGCGTAGATGCTCCTGAAGTTTTCCCAGCCGGTCCTGATGGGTGTTGGGATGGTAGGTGACTCCATTGGGCAACTGAGAAGCACCAAAGAGCACAGAGAGTGTTACACAAAGTACAAGTTTACAGTATAGCTAGCATTAACAAAAAGCAGCACACTACGATTACACTACTAGGACTGTTTGGTTTTCAAAATAGCTTAGGACTGTGTGATGATGATGATGATGATTGATGATGATGATATAGAGTACTGTGCAAAAGTTTTAAACCCCAAGTAGGCTTGCTATTTTACCAAGAGTATAATGATCATTTATAATAATACAAACTGAATAACAGAAAATCATTTAAAACAAGTTTCAGAAAAAATTGCCTGAATTATTTAGTATTTAGTGTACTTTGTACTTGAACTCTTCTGCACACACATTACAAGATTTACTGAACTCATCATCAAGTGTTTTACACCAGGTTTCATTCTACACATGTTCAGTGTTTCTTTGAGCTACTTTTTGTCATGGGAATAAAGATCCCACTAACTACTGACTGTTTCCTGTGGAAGCCATCTATATATAAAAGCCAAGTGGCCTCTGTGTGCGTGTGCGCGCGTGTGTGTGTGTGCGCGCGCGTGTGTGTGTGCGCACGCGTGTATGTGTCTGGGGATTCCCACAAAATCTGGAAAGAGCTGACTGCTGCAGTTTGGCATACTTATGTATTTTTGGTCAAAGAACAGACTAGCGAAAACGGCAAGTTGATGGGACCAACATTTTGGAAGATATTAGTAATTCTGGAATACAATAGCCTTACAATCACATTGCTATACCCAGAATGCTTTGGTGGTGACTGCTTGACAAATGCGGTACAGTATGCACGAATACACAACAGCATACAAACTACCACATCTAGAACCTGTGGATCCCCACGGGTCAACGCACTAGTATAGTTTATATTTTTTGAGTTTTTAATATTCCCCTCTGTTTGCTGTATTTTAATAAAAACACTGAAAAATTAAGCTCATTTCAACCATGAAAAAAAACAACAAACCTACATATGGGCTGAGACTAGTGTTGTAGTACATGAGTCCAAGACCGGTCTGGAGACCATTTTCTGCTGTCTCAGTCTCATCTCGGACTTGACCCTTCAAGGACTCGGTCTTGGAAAACAATTGGAGGAGAAGGACTCGTAATTTAAGAGCGAGTCCTCAAGACCAACAGATTTCCATTCCATTTCAGCCGCTGGTGTAGTCCAGGGTATACCTACTTATTTTGCAGTCAGCATTGTGTATACCTGCTTCTAAATCCCCCTGATGCGCACCATTCAGTGAGTCTTTGTATCCACACTGATGAAGAGGAGCAGTCTGACGGGGCCAAACCGGCTCCGCTACACCTGACAGATCACGCTGTCCCATGCTAGGCTGAGCTAAACCTAGAGCTGAGCTATCTTTACTTCAGAGCTGAACCGACTGAAACTTTTGCGCAGTACAGAATATCATGTGAGAATAAAAAACATTTAACGCATCTCAATAGGATTTATGGATTATTCTGTTGCACGTTGTTTACAGCATCAGTTATGTCTTTTGGATGATGTTTTGCATTATTCCACACATGCAGGAAATTTGCATCAAGGCAACACAAACAAACATACAGAACAGGGACTGTGACACAAAAAAGAGGAATTCTGGACACAGAAAGGACTCCAACCATCCAAGACAAAAGGAGCTCTTATCTAAAATGAAGGTCGTCTTCTTCTCACAGACAAGGCTTGAGAACACAAAGTGTAACGCAAAACATAAAATAGTCTGGTTGAAATAAGGCTGAATGCCAGTCATCACAACAGACTCAAACAGCACAAACCTCTTTCACCACCTACACAAGAGTCAGGTCAAACAGAACAGCAATAGGCACACTTCATCCATACAGTCATTTTGTTTACAACTGTAGCTGTAAGTGTTTGAGAGCTATAAATATGGTTAAGAGCTCAAAACAAACCTTCAACACACACACGAGCGTATCTTGTTACGAGCTTGATTGTAAATGTTCAGAATGGTTCTAAATCACAGGAAAAGAATAATCAAATACAAGTAAATATATTTTAATTTTGAGCAATTGGTGAAAGATTCATATGAAGTATCATGTTCAAATGAAATTAACTATATTGGATTATGCAAGTTTGGTCTTATAATTACAGATACAAAGTGAATAAGAGCATGTTTATTAGATTCAAACTTACTATACTCATACTATTGTAAGAGATGTAAATCAAACAAAAACAACTCAACAAGGCCAAATACTTCAGTTGTTTCACTCCTTGTGTTTTTGTACACTTTCATACGAGCTGTCATCATTGGCTTTTAACTACAATGGGTGTTAAAGAGTAAGAAGACATGTTTTTATTGAGAGGATCAACAAGCCTCTGGGGCCACACTGTCTGATTATAAACATCCTACATAACGTAAAACAAGCCTGCCTTCAGGGCAAGCAACGTAAAAAAAAAGGATACACAGACGAAACAGCAAAATACAGGGAGGCGGAGGGAAGGGGGGAGGAAGCAGGGACAAGAAGATAAATGAAGAATTTTTATGAGTATAAAGACAGCCTGTGACTTAAAAAAAAAAAAAAAAACAAGTCAGAACAATGCTGTTTGTACATTCTGTGGCTGAGTGGCTGTTTTGGCCTGCTCTGGCTATGATTTTAATAAGGTGCAGGAAAGATCATCTCGGAAGAGCCGACAGACATCCATGAAAAACTCGTGCTGACCCTGGTCTTCAGGACGCAGACAGGCCTGAACTACACGTGAACCGCAAAGGAAACAGATGGAAAACGAATAAGCTATACAAAATACATCAAAAATCACACACGCTTAAACCACAACAGCTATCTGTTATCACTTGAGTGCAATAACCTGATACTTCATATGACAATAAGATGCATTTTAACACATTAATAGGATGCTGTGCATTGACTGTGGAGCTTAGCCAACCACAAGAGTAACAGAATGTGTATTTACATTTAACATGTCCTGTCAATGTAACTGCTATGAAAGAAGAAAAACTTTGCATGATTAGCCTCTGTTCTTTCCCCTATGGTTGAAAATGTAGGTGTAAATAGGTCTAAGAGCAGCCTGTTGAGAGAATAACCTTCAGAATTCAAATTCAATTTGGACATTTCCCAGACATATTTAAACACAATCCAATGAACAAGTTCATGGCAAACATAACTTAAGATCTACTACATCAAATTGAATACCTTTTAAAGACTTTTTTAAGGCATTAACATGTCCTGTCAATGTAGCTGCTATGAAAGAATAACGACCAAAAATTCATGACTCCTAGAATTACGGAAAACTCGTGTCGATCAGTTCGAGAATGATCTTTTCTCCAACCTGGCATCATTACATTTGCACTTCTCCATGCTTACTTTTCACTTCTGTGATCACTTCTCATCGGGGGCAGCAAAGTTTAGCGATAATTGGTTCCTAATTTCAATATAAATTGTCTGGGTGGACCGGGTGGAACTGAGTAGACTGTTACTTTCTTTGCTGCTTGGACATTTCCCAGACACATTTAAACACAATCCAATGAACAAATTCATGGCAAACATAACTTAAGACCTACTATATCAAATTTAATACGTTTTAAAGACTTTTTTAAGGTATTAACATGTCCTGTCAATTTAACTGCTATGAAAGGAGAACGACCTTGCATGATTAGCCTCTGTTCTTTCACCTACGGTTGAAAATGTAGGCGTAAATTGGTCTAAGAGCAGCCTGTTAAGAGAGTAACCTTCAGAATTCAAAGCAATACATAGTAACAACCTGTGTGATCACCTTTGTTCTCTTGGATATCAACATGTTTCAGTGAATATTTCTGCAAAAACACCTTAGAGTCTCTGGGTAATATTTCTAGCACAAGTTAACAGGGTATCTGTGAATTTGTACATAGAATTTTATCATTTTAATACCTTTTCAATCAGGAAAAAAAGAATACCATAACTAAAATAAAAGAAAGTGATATACCAGACAACAGGAAACATTCATAGATTATAACGATTTCTTCATTTACAGGATATGAGTAGTGCCTATTTATATAAAAAAACCCAAAGTCCTTCCTTCCTGAACAACTGACAAGAAACAAATCATCGCAAGTACATAATGTACAGCAAATTTGACAGAATTATAATTTACATGATTGTACCCATTTTACGGGACTTCTTACTTCTACTTCACTGCACTAGAAAGGCAACTACTGTAGTTTTGACTCCATTACATTTGACTGACACCAACAGCTGCAGTTTATCATTTATGTCCTTCCAAACCACAGATCTCCAAATGAAAAACCAGCCCACCAAAGGTTCCAATCCAGCCCACGGGATGAATCTGCAACAGTCAAAGGTGTCAAACTCATTTTACTTCAGGGGCCACACACAGCCCCGATGTGATCTCAAGTGGGTTGGACCAGTAAAATAATAACAGACAGACAAACAAATAAATAAATAATAATAATGATAATAATAATAATTTTAAATAACTTTTTTCACTAAAACAAACAGAAAAATTTGGAGTTATCATTATTTACATTCATTATTCTGTCATTATTATGTTATTATTTAACTGGTCCAACGCATGAACTAAAACGACTTTGACACCCCGTGTTTAGAGAAACATGGTCACAAGACAGCGAAAAAACTAAGCTGAAGAAATTGTAAAACTCCACTGAGATTTCTCTACCACACTGGAGAGAGAACACACACTCGAATCAACAATGTGAGCCTATTTCTTTTTCTTTCTTTCTTTCTTTCTTTCTTTTTTTTTTTTTTACATAACTGGAATTATGTCATGACTTTGTCAATGCAGGCAGACTTTTTGAGTTTTTTTCTAAATACTGAAATAAGTGTAGGTCCAAAGTTACAAGAGTGAACCGTTGTTAGACCAATAACAGTAACATATAAGCCAACACATGACTTAATTACACAACCAGGGTTCCTACAAGTTTCTACAAGTTAAATTTAAGTCTTTTTAAGACCTTTTTAAGACTACTTAGAACAGAATTTAATGCCCATTCCACAGCCTATTTCACAACTATACTGCCAAAAATTCGTGACTCCTACAATTTAAGAAAACTCGTGTCAATCAGTTCGAGAATGATCTTTTCTCCAACCTGGCATCATTACATTTGCACTTCTCCATGCTTACTTTTCACTTCTGTGATTCACTTCTCATCGGGGGCAGCAAAGTTAGCGATAATTGGTTCCTAATTTCAGTAAAAATTGTCTGGTTGGACAGGGTGGAACTGAGTAAGACTGTTACTTTCTTTGCAGCTTGGACATTTCCCAGACACATTTAAACACAATCCAATGAACAAGTTCATGGTAAACATAACTTAAGACCTACTATATCAAATTTAATACCTTTTAAAGAGTTTTTTAAGGTATTAAATACAGATTTGTAAATTCAAGACTTTTAAGACTTTTTAAGACCCTGCAGAAACCCTGACAACATATCACCAAACACAATATCACCAGCAGAATATAAAACAGTACTAGGTACCCTTAAACATCTACAGCACTAAAATCTAACATGCATATTGATACAACTGTAAAATTAACCCAAAAAAACAGAGACAGGAATAATTTTACTGCATAGTGTCAACAGTTGCTTGCTCTCGTACAATAGGTAGGTTTTGAAATGCAAACATTATACTTTTACAGCAGTAACTGATCTGAATCTTTCTTCCCCCTCTGACCTGCATGTTCCTGAGGAGCTGGAAGATCTCCATGGTCCTGAGGACAATGTCTTGGACTGTCTCCTGGCCGATGCGACATAAGGACGCCGTGTTGACATCTCGAGCTGCCTGGGCTTGTGGCTGCTGTTGCTGCTGCGGTGGAGGCGGCTGCCCCCCAAAGGGTGACACCAGTGGAGGGGTTGTCATGGAGACAGCAGGTCAGGATGATAGTGAAGTGGAGAGGCAGGTGAGATTACCTGTCAGGATGTTCTCCTTACATGCCTTGAAGGAACGGAGCAAAATGGTAAAAGAGAGACAAATTGAGATGAATGGGACAGAAATAGTAGCTTAACACATTAGTTTATGTGAGATGAAGGTTAACTTATGGGATGGAAATCAAAAAGGACAGCGTCACATTGATGTATACTGAGGTTAGTGCAGTAAGAAAAGCATAAAATCACTTATACAAGAGACACAGCAGAATAATCTAATAATATCTAGATGTGTTAAACTAAAGGAGACCAGAGTTCAGCAAATACATTCAATATAGGTTAAAAAGAGCTATGCTAACGTCATAGCATCTCACGTTTGCTGCAAACCGGGTGTTTATAACCTGTTTATATAATTTTACATGCGTATACATAGTCTGATATACTTCAATGCCACACCCAAAAGAAATCCATGGCATAACGGTTTGATTAGCTAACATGGTCAAGTGTAGTGACTGTCACCGAAGCTAAGTGGACAGTCAAAGCACAAGGCACTTCTGCTTTCCCTCGGTCTTTTCTTTTATGTCGTTTCACTGTCTCGCTCCAAAGTACATCGTAACTTTGCAGTGAGTGTTCATATGTACTTAATGCCACGTTAGACAGCGTGTAATGTTACCTGTGTGGTGATAATTTGTCTGTTTTGTTGACATGTCAAGTCTCGGCTCCGCTCCTTATGTCTCAGCTGCTTAACTATCGCGAGAATTCATCGTAATACCGCGATGATGGTGGTAAATAACGGAATAGAAACGCCCCTGGAAAAGTGTTAGTGTTGTTTCTCATTTGACTTTGGAAGATATTACAGTGTGTGCAAATATAATAAAATAAAAAACAGAGTAAAATATCACACCAGCTTGAATGTGCATTATATTAAATTGTCTTAAATTATTTTTAACCGTCTAAAAAACGTTCTATTCAAGGTCTATATTACAGTAAAGAGGCGCAGTGCAAATGTGTTGAGGCTACTTAGGGTAATAGCGCCATATGCTGGTCCGTTCTTATATAACAACTCACACACAGCTGACTTCAGCCCTCAAGCCAATTTATGCCACATGATTGCTTCTCATGGGTCATTATAAGTTTTTTAGTAAGCATATTTCATATTCTTCCCACAAATGGATATGTAGCCTATTCCTTTTGGCTTGAATTAAATCATTCAATATATCCATCCAGCCATTACTGTACAGCTGTGCTTGGATTATTTTGTGAGCTATCTAAATTCAAATTAGTTTAAAATACACGAGATGTCAGAAGTAGACAGTATGCTGTACAAGGCTGCTTCTTCAGCATATGCGCTGCCATGCAGAGTTACTGCTCCGACTCACAAAGACTGGAAATAAAAGATTTATTGAAAAAAGGGAAAGGTTTTGCCCTCAGGCATGAGTGGGGCTGAAAAACTAGATTAGGATGCCTATTACTTAATTTACATTATTCATTCAAATTTTGGGTTACAGGCTGGATTTCAATTTCCTTTTATCTGGAACACGTTTTGTGTAATAATAACCTGAAGTCATTTCTTTTCACTGATTCTTATTCGCTTAAAAAAATCCTATCTACACCACACTACTGATATGGAAAACACTGTCAAGTTCACTTGGCTGCCCCCAACTTCTTAATTGCAGAAGAAGTGCTGGTTAGCTTGCCAGACTGAATGATTACTCTTACAGTCCCCATCTGCTATCCCACCAGAATAACTGAGGCATGCCATTTGGAAATGAGTTTCTCCATAATCATTCAGCTTGTCTTTTTGGTGTGTTTAAATGGGACAAGGGGGAAGTGATGGCGAGAGGCTTGAGGTGAAAGTAGGTAGTAAGATGAATGACAAATGTGCTTTCCCAATTGTGATCATACTCATCATAGTCATAGAAAAGGTTAGAAAATGTAAATGGAGTGTGTGAGTGTATGTGCAGGCCCATGTAGTCTGGCTGTGTTTATCATGTGTTTATCATGGGAGTACAGCTCAGAAGGCAGCTGTGTGCAGGCACAAAGTGAATTGAGAGGCCATTTATCATCACTGATCAAAGTAAATAGAGAAACAACAGAATGTATTGATTACGTCAAAGCAAGCAGATGAGAAATGTATTGATTTGAAACCCTACATTTAACAGAGTCACCCAGACACAAAACATTCATGTAAATATTACAGCCCCTCATTTATCACAAGGCAGTCTCATCTGCTTTGTATGATTTTCACAGGCACAAACTGGTAACTGGAGAGCAGTGGGAATAGGATTTGAATAAAATATTAAATGAATGAGCAGTGCAGCATCTCATTACACCAGTATGTCTCATGCAGAATTCTAACTGTACATCATATGCTGGGGCACATAATGTTTGAGCCCAGTGGAATAAATAACACCATGCAACTTAGATTACATCAGAACAGGCTGAATGTTCATGGCATTGCAGCATCTTAATCATCACTACACAAGCCTTGAACCTGAAACATGGGAATCCATGAGAAATGAAATGAGAGATGGAGACACACAGAATAAAAGGAACACAGTATTTATACTATTTTGATTATTATTGCACAAATCAAGGGTTCAAAGTGTTAAATATGGCAGCAAAAATCAAAGTCAATAGCAATCAAATTAACACATAAAGACCCAGGGCTACTTTTGTGTCAGTCCCCAAACACATTTTTCTCTCTATTTAACCTTTCTTAAGTGATTTATCACCATTTATCACAATATCATCCTTTGTAATTTGCTTTTTTTTTTCAGTGACAATCAGGTATTTTCCTATGTTTATTTTACAGATCATGTACTTTTATCATCATGATTAGATTACATTTGAGGGTTATCATACCTAAAACAGACAAAACTTGAGAAAAAGTGACTTTTTCAGTAAAATCTATCATTAACTGAACATAAACCCAGTGTCTCCATTCACTGTCATTGATCCAACTCCGTGGGTTTTACTAGTGAATCAATGTTGTAGAAGATGACGGTGTTTCCATGTTCACTATGGAGCCTCTGAACATCCAAATGGGTCAAATCTGATGACCATGAAAAGATGGAAAAACTGCATTTTACATTAATTATTTACATGTATTGATAGGATTAGTGGATCAACAGTTATTAACAGTTTATATCAGTGGATGGTTTTGGTCACTGGCGTATATTTGGGTCTTTATGGATTAAAGATTACCTTTTTGGTATAAAATGAAAAATAAAGACAGAATAAGACAGACTTCAGCATGCTTCCTAAGCAAGGTTAGAGTACTTCATTGCAAGAAACACAACGGGAGACAAAATATAAACATGAAAATGATGAAAGCACTGAAAAAAATATGTTAGGTGAAGTATAGGGCGGTCATCAGGGACTTTGTGGACTGGTGTGAGCACGACCACCTGTGCTTAAACACCAGCAAGACAAAAGAAATGCTGATTGACTCCCGTAGAAGTCCACTACCCACTGCACCAGTAAACATCCAGGGTTGGTACATTGAACTGGTGGACAGTTTTAGATACCTGCTTTCTCATGTTTTTTCTGAAATCTATTTTTTTTTGTCAAGAATTAGATGAAAAGATTGATATCACTCTCACTTGTT
>JAPQRP010000003.1:29937399-29949701 GCA_037367295.1 Apogon hyalosoma
TGAGTAACATTAAAAAGAAGCAGACGGACAGATGAGCATCCCTCCCTCCTCCCTCCTCCCTCCTCCCTCTCATCAGCACCACTCTCCGCATCCTCCTCCATCCGTCACAGCTCCGGCCGGCGGAGGCGGAGGGCGGCGCCGCCATCTTGTTTGTTTTAGTCGGAGGAGAGAGGCGAGGAGGGGATGGAACAGCCGCCGGGTGCAGCCACACTGCGGCGGGCAGAACGGGAAACGCACTAACCGGTGAGTCGGTAACGGTCTACTCTGACATGAGAAACACAATACTTCCGGTGTCAACATTTAATAAGCAGACGTTGAGGATGTGGAGGGCAGATGCTAATGCTAGCTTACCCGCATCATCACCTGTTGTTGTGATACGCGTTTACTGCGGCTCTAACGTTAGCAACGATTAGCAACGATTAGCATTTTCTAGTCAACCTAAATCATTAATAGTATCTGCCCTATCGTTGTCTGTGTGAATTACGGGGTTGCAGGTGTAATGTTTTACCTGTCTGACATCTGTGCCGAACCCTTTACAGGCATTTTCAGAGTTTCAATGACTTTTACTCGTCACATATGTACATCATAGATACTAATGGCATATTACAATGGTACTGAATGTAATACATGATTTGCCAGTTAGCATGATGGACAGTTTTGGGAGATGTACAACAATTTGCATCGTAATTTTGGCCTGTGTAGGCTATGTACAGTTATTTGATGACTAGTCAGTTAAGGGATTGAATGGTAAGTCTGATTTAATGTTCTGTGTATCGCTTTTTATATTATACAAATGGAACTTTCTTGCGCTTGAAAAGATGCACAACATATTTATTATTTGGACTGCATTTTTGTCGAGGTATGCATTGTTTAATTGTTTGCAACCTGTCAAGGCAAGCCATAACCAAGAGATTTTCCCTGGCTTATTAGCTCCTGTGCCCATTAACACACAACAAATTTCTAATATGTAAAGAGATCTACATTTAGGACAGAAGGATCTACAGTAGGGTGCAATATCTGCTAAATTGTGTCTGTATCGTCGTTAACAAAAACTAACGAAATGACAAAAACTAGACTTGAAAAAACATTGTTGTTAACTGAAATAAATAAAAACTGTAATTACAAGGAAAAACATGATAACTAACTGAAACTGTATTGTGTGTTTACGAAACTAACTAAAATGTATTAAAAAAAATAGGAATAAAATTTCCTTCGTTTTCGTCTTTGTCAATGTCGGAGTGATAGGAAATTGATTTATTTCACTCGAGCAGTTTTAGCTGACGGCACTTCACGGTCCGTCACTTTTGGTCACTTGTGGTTTAGAGTCGGCTTCTGGTCCCCACTCTACCTGGAAACATGGAGACTAAAGTTGGGAGAAAGCAGCAGAGTCCTGTATGGGATTTCTATGAATACAACGGCGAGGAAGATTAAAGATATGATTAAACTAAAACTAAGCATTTAGAAAAAAACAAAAACTAATAAAAACTTGCAAACCAGCTCTAAAAATGAATTGAAACTAACTGAATTAGAGAAAAAAAAAGTCAAGACTAAATAAAACTCAACTATAATGAAAAATCCAAAACTATTACAACCTTGGTCTGTAGTCCTTTGACAGGTTACAAACAATGCAATACATTGCAATACATATCTCAACACAATACAGATGCAATGTAGCAGTAACTGATATTCTATGTTCTCATTAATGTTTATTAATATGTCCCAAATAGAAAAAAAGCCATTAGTTAGTGGCAATCATCGAATTTTTTCAGTGAACTGATTTGTGGTCATATTTAAGACTGTAGGTTACTTCATCTCCAAAACACTGAAAGCTTACCTTAATGCAGATATATAGCGTCATCTTTTATCCCTTAACCTTGTAAATGTGCAAACCCACACTGGGTCACAATATAAATCTCAAACCCAGTGACACCAGTCTTCAAATTTAGAAGCAAGAAAAAAAAAAAAAAAAAAAGAGCCACATTTACGATGAAGTTGAATATAAAATGTGCTGTGCAATAATACAAGTAATGAATATAAAAACACAGATAGTATTGTTATTGTATTGTTAAACAGTTATTAAAAGTAAATTATAATATGTGATACAGATACCAAAGCAGTATCAGCCCAAAGTCCATTTTCTGGTTTGAACAAGTTTTAAGATTTTTTTATCTTGTGGTTTTGGCCACTAGATGGAGTGACTTAGCTCTTAAGTCAGTTTGCAGTAAATATTATTGTGGGCACAGACTGAAATGTCAACTCAAGGTTAGAGCTGCAAACATTTTGTTGCTCATTTTTCTATGATAGACAATAAAATGTTAACATCTTTTGGTTTTAGCCTGATGAACCTGGTAAAAAACAAACAGACAAAAACATGAAGCTATCACCTTAAAATACAGGAGATTTATAGATTATGAGATGTTTTCTCACTATGGTTTTGAAGAGTTAATATTGTTTGAGGAGTAAATGATAGCAAATGGCTTCTATGCAATGTTGAGACAGTCATTAATAATCTGGTTTGCAGCAGCTCTGTGCCAGGTAGTGTCCAAATCCAGTAGTGTGTTGAACTAATGTTGCACTCAGCAGTCCATCACACTCCTTTCTGTAGTTTTTTTTTTTTTTTTTTTACTCCTGATCGATGCTATGGCCATTTCTTCCTGACAGTGAAACCATTTCGCAAAAGTGTTGATTAATTCCAACTATGAACTCATGTCATTAGTCACATTTAGCTTCAAAGAGCCACAGTGAATGAGTTCTTTATGCTGTCATGCTTTGTTTACTTGTTCATGGATGTTACTCAATCATGTGTGTTTCCTCCCTGTAGGTGTGACGGCACCCCCTTTCCCCTTCCCCCTGTGGTGAAAAGGAGCCGTGACAATGTTCTATGCCCACTTCGTTCTCAGCAAACGTGGGCCGCTGGCCAAAATCTGGCTGGCTGCCCACTGGGACAAGAAGCTGACCAAGGCACATGTGTTTGAGTGCAATCTGGAGAGCAGCGTAGAGAGCATTATTTCACCCAAGGCAAGTTCCCAGGGACTGAACCTTCAAAACTGACATTTATAGAAGACTGAACTGGAGAAGAAAGGCATCATCGTCGTCATCTTTCTAGTTCTGTTTCTGACGTTGGAAACTGATTTTCACATTCAACTGAAATGAATGTTATTTATAGTGGGAAGTTAGGTTGGTTTAACTCCCATCCCTATGTTAATATGTCATGAGGCACAGTTAATTTAGCACAGAAACAGAATGAGCTTTTTTTTTTTTAAATTACTTTTATAGTCTGAGTACATTTTAAAGCCTGTACTTTTTATTTTTACTTTAATTAAATCAGCACTTCTACTTGTACCAGAGTCTTTTTACCCAAATACCCATATTTGTTCTTGATTAATGAATGTCTGTACTTTGGCATACTTGCTGACGGTACCTTTTGTTATTATTCCACAGGTGAAAATGGCTTTACGGACATCTGGGCATCTGCTCTTAGGGGTGGTGAGGATCTACCACAGAAAGGCCAAGTACCTGCTGGCAGACTGTAACGAGGCCTTTATTAAGATCAAGATGGCATTTAGACCAGGTTAGAGATTGTTACTTACTGATTACGCTGAACTTTTCACTACATTGAGGTCACGTGTTGAAATGTAGTATTTTGTTATGTTGAGAAATTAAATAGCTCTACTTATGAGCTTTATTAAGTAGAGCTAAATGTGAGACTTGAGGACGTATGTACTTTTACTACACTATCTATGCCTCGTAATCTAACTCATCACCAATATTCTGGTGTTTCAGGTGTGGTAGATCTTCCAGAAGAAAACAGAGAAGCAGCCTACAACGCTATCACTCTGCCTGAGGAGTTCCATGATTTTGACCAGCCCCTCCCAGATCTAGAGTGAGTCCTTGACTTTAGGGCGGATGATCTAGAAAAAACAGCCTATCACAATGTTTTAAACACATTATTAGAATCTATCTCAGTTACAGGCAGACTAGAAACAGAAGATGCATTTCTCTATTTGCTCAGTTAAACTTTTATTCAGTCAGAATTAACAGTATTTGCTTATTTCATCTAATTTAGAATTTACCCCTGAAAGAATTTCTTTCATTTTCATAACCACAGGACCACTACTATTTCCATTTCTTTCTATTTCTGTATTAAAATAGTAACTCATGGCTGGGTTTACTGGACAGTTTAATTGAGGAGTTATAAAAAAAGTGTCATTGGTAATGAAGTATAACTTAAAATAACAATGAAATAACATTAAGAAATTATTCTTTTATAAATGGATATCTCACCAAGCACTTTTCAAACTTTTGTCAACGAAAGCAGTGATTAACAGAATTGGACAAATATTTGCAGCTTGGAATTCTCCATCACACCTCTGATTCTCAAACCATATTCTTTAGTTTTTAAACAGTACCATGTTGTTGGCTAAATAAAAAGTGATTGCTTCAGTCATCGCTTCCGTGCATTGGATACGTTGATCATACCACTACAACTTCTCGAACTCAACAACAAATCATTCCACTCAACAAGAAGTGTTTTGGTTTTACATTATAAGCAGGTCTTTTTCCCGCAAAGTGCTGCTCCTCAAGTTACGCTCAGTACATGTGTATCACATTAAGAAAGAGACACCTAAGAATCATTTAAAGCATGGAGGCATGGAAACACAACAACACTTCCTTTAAACGAGAACAATCATCTAACTCTACCTGAGACAGCATTAACAGAAATAAGCAAGATGAAAATGAGTATTCCAAAATATCTGGTGCAGTCATCAAACATAAGTGAATGTGTTTGAAAAGACTATTTTAAGTTGTCTGAACATCCTTTTACTAAATATGGACTCTGTTTTATGTGCAGTGACATCGATGTGGCTCAGCAGTTCAACTTAAACCAGAGCAGAGTGGAGGAGATCACAATGAGGGAGGAAGTGGGCAACCTCAATCTGCTGCAGGACAATGATTTCGGTACGTATGTTTTTGTTTAAATTAGGATGTTTTTTTTTCACTTGCCTTCTCATTCCACACAAAAAGTGTAAAGACATAATATTGTTGCGCAGCGGACTTTGGTATGGATGACCGGGAGATGATGCGAGAGGAGAGTGCGTTCGAGGTGGACATAATGGGGGCGTCGGCTTCCAACCTGCTGCTTGAAGCTGAGGGCGGAGCTAATCAGATGACTGACAAATCCAACCACCTGGAGTATGATGACCAGTACAAGGACGACTTTGGAGACAACCCAATGGAGAGCAACGAGGGAGGCATGCTGGGTAAATTTTAGGCAATCACGCTTACAATGATTTGATAATGTTTGAGAATTTAGCCGTCATATTATAGTAATTAAAAAACAGGTTGTAGTTGAAGACATCTCAACATTTGAAATCTTGAGTCGACCAGTAAATTGCCTTGTTTCCTCTGTGTAGTGGACAAGCTGCTGAGTAACGAGGACGGTGGCGGTATCTTTGATGATCCTCCTGCCATCGCAGAGAGTGTGATGATGCCTCAGGACCACGGAGATGATGATGACGACTTTGACGCCCTTTCAGGTCAGCTCCACATGATATCTGAGCACCAGATCAAGAGCAGACTATTTGTAACAGTGTTGTATACAGTCATAATTACTGTAGATATTTTGCTTATTTGAGTGTCCTGCAAAATGAAGAGCTTAAGAGGCATTTTACCTGGATGACCATGTAACAAAGAATGTACAGTTCCATAAATTCCAAAGAACATTATATTTACTAAACAGAAGAGGCCTGTTAAATTACATCTTTGTAACACATAAGCCATTGTACTAAGGACAATAAAGATGAAAGTAATCGTTTGCAAGAGATCACAAACATTGCTCTTCAAGAATTTATTAAATCTGCCATTACTGAGTACACAGGGACCTTTGCATCCTCTGTAAATATTATTTAATTCTGAAGAGTGATCATCTTTAAATGTAATGTTTCCCTCCTTTGACTGCGCCAATGTCCTGTCATTCCTTATAGATGTATACATAATACATAACACTGCAATGTATTCTTAAAATTAAATTTAACCTGGAAAAGACAAATATTTTAGCAACCTCTGGTGCCCAATCCCAGTCACAGATCATTCTGGTATGTCTTTCTTCTGGCAGCTTAACAAAACCTCAAATGTTCATGATGATGAGTTTGATGTGTGTGTTAAAGCTGGAGCCCCAGACAGCCCAGACTCTGGTCCAACTGAGCCACTGCCAGCCATGGCTGACCAGACCGAACAGACGGCTTTGGTTCACAATGAGGAGGAAACCTTCGCCCTGGAGCCTATTGATATCACAGGTAATGCAGCCAGTCTGGAATATCGCTTTTAAAGTCAAGACGTCGTGTTGCAGAAGGCAGTGACTCTTTTTGTTTTGTGTGATCTACAGTGAAGGAGACAAAAGCAAAGCGCAAGAGGAAGCTGATTGTGGACAGTGTGAAGGAGTTGGACAGTAAAACAATCCGAGCACAGCTGTCTGATTACTCAGACATCGTCACCACCTTGGACCTGGCACCTCCTACGAAAAAACTAATGATGTGGAAGGAGACGGGAGGAGTTGAGAAGCTTTTCTCTCTCCCAGCTCAGCCCCTTTGGAATGCAAGGCTCCTGAAGGTAAGAGAAACATAAAATCAGGAATAAGTCTCTCAAAATCAACCCCTCATCAGTGTCTTATAGTACACAAATAAAATACTCAGTCACAGACATCACGTAGCTTTCTGTTTGTTATTTCATTTGCCTCTCTTCTTTTTTCTTCTCGCTGTAGATGTTTACAAGGTGTCTGACACCATTGGTGCCAGACGAGCTGAGGAAGAGGAGAAAAGGAGGAGAGGCCGACAGTTTGGATGAGTTCCTGAAAGATCTGGAAAACTCAGAGGTTCCAAGGGAGGAGACCACAGGCCATCAGCAGAGAGACATCATGGGTAAGAACTAAGGGAGTGAGTGTTCATGCTTTATCACATTAAAAACAATTAGGCATCATTAGTGGTCGATTGAAGGGGTTTTCAGTGATGAGGGCGATTACAGACAGAGCTGGATGGATGCCAGTGGATCATTTTATAATGGGTTCCTTTGCATGTGATAAAATACAACTATATAGTGATGAATGAATAATGAACTTGTGGTTAAAAGAAGAAGGAAAAATAAACCATGTAGTGCACTTTTCCCAGAGGAAAGCAACATTTCCTTGTTTCATTTAATTGGTAAAGGAATTATTTGGGATGAGAAAATGTGAAAAATGTTGAAGTGAAGAAAGATACAGAAAGATAAGTATTTATGCAGACAAAAAAAAACCCTCTATTATTTCCCCCTCAGACCAAACTATCATGGAAGAGGCCAGTGTTCTGCAGACTTCAGCTGTTGAAGGCAGTAGGACAATGCTGGATGAGTCTGTCATGCCCCCACCATCGTCCCAACGCGGCCTAAAACGCAAAGCCCAGGACACAGAGCCGGCCCTGCCAGTGAGTTCTAACAGTAGTAGAGTCTGTATGCAGAGTTACTGGATGTACATAAACTAACCAGTCAGTTCAACCCTGCAGATGGGAGCCTTGGACCAGCAGCAGCAGCAGCAGGAGTCCAGAACGTCCCAGCAGCTAGAAACAGCCAGTGTGGATTTACCCCCAGAGGAAACCACCACGAACATCAGCCAGCTCATAGAGCTAGACCTTCTGGGTGACAAGGACAAGAAGAAGAATGATGATGACTCGGATGAAGAGGTGAGGCAGACAAAAAAGAGTATAGTGCACTTATATTTGTTATTTTTATCCATCCATCCATCCATTCACATCCATCTATCTTTTGGAATGTCGCAAACAGAATATGGATTTGAACTTAGACTTTTATTGTTATATTTGAATTTGGAATCTTACATTGGAATTAGAATTAGAATTTAAGATTTGAAGTTTGGAATTTGGAATGTTGCAACAGAATATGGATTTGAATTTATACTTTTAAGTTTGAGGTTTTACATTTGGAATTTAAATTTGGAAAGTTGGAACGGAATATGGATTTGAACTTAGAGGTTTAATGTTAGATTTGAGTTTGAAATTTGAAGTTGAAAATTATATGAATAATATGAATTTGAACTGAGAATTTTATTTTTACATTGGAATTTGCATGTGTTGAAGTTATTTCAGAGATTACCCCTTCAAGGTAAACGACCTGAGCTGTAGTTATAGTGAATGCCAGTGTGTTGATACATGTCGTAACAGGAGGAGGAGGTGCAGGGAGGAGACCAGGACCAGGAGGAGAGAAGGTGGAACAAAAGGACGCAGCAGATGCTTCACGGCCTCCAGGTGAGTCAGTGGTCACACATGACGGCAAAAACCAAAAGAATAGGATCGCATCTTATTGCTGTAATGAAACTGGTATTTTCGTTAGTGTCACTCTACAAAATCTAGTTATTCAGATCATTATCACCAAGACGTACACAGCGATACGTGCAGCTAATACAGCAGAGCAGAAGTCAAAGCTTTGTTTCTCGTGTCACAGAGGGTGATGACCAAAACAGGTGCCCAGTCCGTCAGTCTGCTCGACCTGTGCAGGAACAACAACAGGAAGCAGGCAGCTGCCAAGTTCTACAGCTTCCTGGTTCTGAAGAAGCAGCAGGCGGTGGAGCTGGTCCAGGAGGAGCCTTACAGCGACATCGTGGCTACACCTGGACCACGCTTCCACATCATCTAAAAACACAGCTCTGCAGTATACGAAGCTACGGAGAGGCTTCCGTGACATCAACTAAAAGGTTTATTTATGAAAAGAACATATTTATTATTTATTTATGATATTTGTACTTGGTTTTAATGGCTTTTACTTTACTGTCCAGTCCCACATGTGCAGTTTTATCTCATATGTTCTAATAATAATACTAAGTAGTCGTAGGAGTTAAAAACAAAAGATTTCCTTCTGTAAAGATTCACCCAAGAAGGAGCATCATCTTTATTAAATTTCAGTAATTTGTATCATAGCTGATTTAACAAGTAAATTGTTGAGTTCAACAGGGTAAGAATTGTTTTTTAAGATTGTATTGGAAGTTTTTCATAGGAGTATCTGTCTAAGTGGTGGTTTTTAAGGCAGGCGTTGAAAAGCACTTCTTTGCTCATAAGCAGGGTTCCTACACAACTTCCATTTTTTGACTTTCCCGATGTTACGCTAGATTTTTCGGACCATTTTTTGTAACAGATTTGCACTTTCAGTACTTGCCGTGACAATGCTTTTATATGTTTATATGCCCACGCAGTTTGCATGTAGTTTCCATTTGGAATCCTTAGCCGACCAGGGTTTCCATTTGGATTTTCTAACCAGCCCTCAGAAAACATGTTCCTGTTGTGGCCAACAGTCTAGACTTAATATACAGAGGTAAACAATGTTCCAGGTACATGGAGCTCTGTGTAGGAGTGTATGTTCGGTCACACATGATACTTACTTTGCTTTTACAACATTAGGTTCATTGTGGCCCACACACTCACACTTCATAAAACTTTTAGCTACCCTGCCTGTCTGAGCCAATAAAACACACTCTCTGTGTGAGGCCAGTTTATTTATAGTAGACTTACAACTAATGATTATTTTCATTATCGATTAATCTGATGATGATGATGATGACTTTTTCATTTAATTGATTAGTTGTTTGGTCCATAAAGTGTCAGAAAACAGCCCAAGATGACATCTTCAAATGTGTTGTTCAGTCCAACACCTTAAGATATTCAGGTTACTGTCACAGATGCTGCCATAATTTAATTATTGCAGCTCTGACTTGGAAAAATTCAGACTTTTATACGTTAGAAAAAATAATAGGGAATATTATCTGGAAATAAAGTTATGTTTCCATATATACTTTTCCCATAACTTCTATAGACCTGGAATGGACTACTATCATATACTCTTCTGTACTGTGTAGGAGCCCTGCAGGAGACCTTTGCACCAAAGTGAACTGAAGTGTGTTTGAGGTATACTGAAAGTAGGAGAGGACTGTATGTTTACGTCGTAACTCAGATCAGTGACTTATTTGTCCCACAACTGTGGAATATTTTCTCATCTTAACTGGAGTCCAGATAAAAAAAAATTAGTCATATAGATGGACCATATCCAGCGTGAGCATGCACTATATCCACATTTAAACAGTTAATAAGGTAGAGATTTACAGACCTGACCAGCAGTTAATCATTCTACACCTGTAGTGTAGCACTTTATGTATTATCTACTGTTGTTGTTTGAGCAAATGCATCGCCCACATCGGCCTTTTACACCATGGAAAACTATGAAAATGCTCCATCAGTGACTCGACGTAGATGCATGCTCTGTCCTGGAATATTTTATTAGAGGTGAAATGTTCTAGAAAACTCTCTTTTCATTGCATCTTGCTGCTAGAATTTCTTTATTTAAAAAAAGACTTAATGTGAGCGTGACTCACATTTTATCCAGTAAACATGTTCTTTATGAATATTTAGTTACAACTTAATGAAATGTTTTATCTTGACAAATACAACTATTCAGCTGTCTAACAGTGTCACTTCCACAGTAACTTTGAACCGTGTAAATCCAGTTGGTACGTCTCTATTCGTTTGCAGTAATATATAACAGTACAGTTACAGAGAATACAAGTCCATGCCATAATTGTACACAGTATATTATTTAAGAGCTTAATAGATTTTGAAACTAATGACTTAACAAATCTGAAAGGACATGTTTGTCATGTTCTGAAACAAAATACAACAGGATTAAATGAACAAATCACAGGAGATGACAGAGTCCTCATGTCTTCCTTGTGCTTCTGCAAAGACAACTGATTGTTTTTAAAATTATCTTCCATCAAGTAATTTTCAGTGCATCCTTACATTTTAAACTATGTGCCTGCTTTTTTTTATTTTGTAAAAATGCAGAGACAAATCTTGTGGTGCACCCAAAAAAAAAAAAAAAAGTACTGCTTTGTGTTAAAACTGTTACAGTCTTGCCTGTAGTCTTGAGTCTCAGACACAGTTGCAGAATTTTTCAAAATAAAATACCATGACCAATATTTTAAAGTGGTGTGTGTGTGTGTTGTGTTGTAGACACTGATTTATTCCATGTGAATGGAACATTTGTAGGCCACACTGAAGATTGGGTAAGTGAAGTGAAACATGAAACCACAGAGATCTAAATTATAAAGACCACATGACAATCTGGTAGTTCCCATCTCTGAACAAGTTTATGTTAGAAAACAAAGTTTTGTTTTGTTTGCAAAAGCATATGTTTAAAAATATGAAGCTAACATTCATTCTTGATTTTTGGTCGATTTGTCCAAGTATCTTGATCACATCTCTGACACTTGGTAAATTAAACATTCTGCCACTGAACCAACACTTGTGATAACACACGTCACAAGAGTTGCTTTCACTTTAAGCTAATTTTTTTGGAGTCATTTTGTTTCTCATTAAGGACAATGAAGTTTGCATTGAGGTGTTCTGTGGTCCAGTCCTGGCTCTATTTTACCTGTGCAATTTATATTTATATCTTCCAATAATACTTTAGCATGTAATAAAGTCTCTTGTTTCTTCTTATACTATGCATTAATAACCGGCAGAGACGCCTTATCTCCTTCCTTCGTCTTGTGTTTCTTGTGTCGGCTCCTTTTCCTCTTCGCCCCGTCCTCTGTTTTTTTCAGCGGCGGTGTGGGCACTCCTTTCTTCTTCTTCTTCTTCAAACAGCTCAGAGGGTTGGGGTTGCTCTGTTTCCTTTTCCTCTTCTTGCCCCGCCTCTCTCCGTCCTTCACTTCGATGCCTTGCTCCCCCTTCATGGTGCGGATGTTCTGCTGCTGAGCCAGACTCACCAGCCCTCCCAGCTGGACGGCCTGGACGTGGTCGAGGGACGACTGGCTGGGCTTGTCTAGCACTATGGTGTTGAGGATGATGTAGAGCAGAGGGACCCCAGGGATCTTCTTAAGGCCTGTAGTCACTGCGTGGTCCTGGGAAAAAATGACGCAGTCCAAAGGTGTTACAAATGAAAAAAAAAAAATAGTAGAAAGTTGGTGTGAAAAAATCTTTTTATGATAATGTTGCGATTAAAATTCTGTGAAATGTCGGTGTTACACAATCGTCTATACAGGGGTCACCAATCCTGGTCCTCGAGGGCCGGTATCCTGCATGTTTTGGATGTATCCTCTTCCAACTCACCTGATTCAAATGATAAACCTATCATCAAGCTCTGCAGAAGCCTGATAATGACCGTCAGGTGTGCTGGAAGAGGAAACATCTAAAACACAGGTGTCAAACTCAGGTCCTCGAGGGCCGCTGTCCTGCATGTTTTAGATGTTTCCCTCTTCCAACACACCTGAT
>JAPQRP010000003.1:29984897-30001368 GCA_037367295.1 Apogon hyalosoma
TACTATGAGCTATTTTTGTTGGTATCATTATATTTGTCCAAACAAATGTACTTTTAGTTGTACCAGGCATTAAAATGAACAAGAAACTGAAGAAAACAAGGGTGGTTTAATATTTTTTCCTGCGACTGTAGGTAGCAGTGAGTTTTCCTCTTTAGTACTATTCTTCTTTTTCATGTAATAACCAGGCTGGCAGGTATCTACTACTACACGCTTAATGCAGGTTGAGCTGCATTTAAGACATTTTCAACAAAGGACCACCAACAGTTACTCATTTGAGAGCAAAAAGATCTAAATTACAAAGAACCAAACCTGCTTTTCCTGTTTTAGTGATGCAGATCCCACACTGCACAGTGGCATTTATTCATGAGTGAATATGAATGACTGTGAAAGTGGGCACTGCATTTTATGGATTCAAGGATTTTTATTGTCATACCAGCACACATGTACACATGAAATGGCACGATATTTGGTACTCGAGGTCCCAGATTTAGCCCAATAAAATCTATATATAAACAATATGTACATAAAAAATGACTTTTGTATAATAATAAAAATAAAGAAAAAGAATAGACCTATGTATAAAAACACTTGAATGTCTAATAATGAAAGTCATAAATATTATACAACTCTTCTTTGACTTTTAAAAGTACAGTAGTTTACCGTATGCTCCAGCACCCAGGACTCCGATGATGAGCACCCAAACCATAACTGGAGCAGTGAATCTCAGCAGCAACAGGAACAGCATACTGACCACCATGGCTATTACCAGACCGCTGAGAGGAGAGATGAAGGACAAATTATAGAGAAAACTAAAAACTGTCAAAGCAGAATCAAGTATATAGCAGAGCTGTGTAATAAAGAAACAATATATTGTTTGGCATGTAGTCAGTTCTAAAAATGTGTTGTTTTTTGTTTAAATATTCTGTTTAATAACTGTAAAATCCAATCAATATAATAATAGTATTATCCATGTAAAATTGAGAGTTGAGGTCCATGTCCTACTCAGTGACCCTCAACTGTCACTACTTGTTCACTTAACAAATGTCACATTTATAGTGAGGATAAATATTTACATTATGTCTTGACCATTAAATTAGAATTTTAAGAACTGTACACAAGTATAAAATATACTGTCATTCATATGCCTCAGAAATAGAGTGGCTATTTATGCATATTTTGACCATGAGTTGATTGTAATATCTGATTCTGACAGCAGAGGGCAGTGGATGAACTAGACAACTCACATGAGGATCCACGGCCATGACGACGCAAAGTCCTCAAAGATCCGGACTCCAACCTCCCTGGCATTAAAGCCATTCACAAGATCTCTAATGAAGACAAACAAGGAGAACTTGTGTTTGTGACCGATTTTCTGTCAAAATGTTAAGAGTGTCTAAAACTAAATAGTGTCTAGAGAACAAGGTCATGCCTTTAATACATTTTATCAAGTCTACAAAATCCACAATAAGTGATGTAGTGGTAAAGAAAACAGGAGTCAAATCTTTCAGTAAATGGAAAAACTACCTTCTTTTACCAGATGTTTTACTTCTTCCTTTGACGTTGTACAACCCAGTACTCAATTTAATCAGTCACTATCCGTGATGGAACGTATCCCAGTACTTTTACTCAAGTACAAAGTTGAAGCATTTGATTCAGTAATTGTGACAAAGCTGAAAATAGGCTTGTCACTCTGAGGTCATGGAAAGTTGACTCTTTAGAGCTTGGTGGTGCTCACAGGACAGCAATACTACAAACACATAATGATAAAATATGATGCACTGCTGTAGGTTCTACTACCCAGCAGTGAATAAAGTAGTTTAAATTAGCTCAACATTTAAAATCTATAACAAAATACAACATATACATTAATGCACTGCAGCTACTCTTACCTTACGTACATTTTACCAAAAATATCGGAATATTTATACTTAAGTAAAGTTTCAAATGCTCCATTTTACTTGTAGTTAGGTACATTTACTTAAATAAAGTACCTGGATACTTCTTCCACCACTGTTTAATATTAGGTGCATAACAAATACTTGTAAATCCAAAGACAGTGGTCAACTTCCTGTCAGTGTTTTTCTTTCCACTACATCTCTAATGGCAAACACATAAATTGAAAAAGAGTAA
Source organism: Apogon hyalosoma (assembly GCA_037367295.1). Lineage (NCBI taxonomy): Eukaryota > Metazoa > Chordata > Actinopteri > Kurtiformes > Apogonidae > Apogon > Apogon hyalosoma. The sequence continues at coordinate 29,987,028 of JAPQRP010000003.1, forward strand.
AACAGACGAGACAACCCTAAGCTTTAAGAGATGACGATGAGAAAAAAAGTGGAAAAAAGAGAAAAGAAATGAACACATTTATGCTCTACTTCCTAAAATCCCAGCATTTTACACATCTAAGGCTTCTATATGAACACAGCTTTAAGCATAAATACAAGCAGCTTCTACACTCAGGATCAAAAACTCACGAAGCCACTGACCCTGAGCTGGTGACGAGGAGAAAAAAGAGTGTTATTAAAATGTGTATTAGTGCAATTAACTATTATAAAGGTACAAAAATGAATAAAGGCGCAAACATGAATAGTTATCTTGTTTGTTGTTCAGCAAATGAGGTCTTACCCAGTGCCGTTCTTGATGAGGTTGGCTGTGTCATTGATGGAAGAAGGTAAACCTGGAATCTGATTGAAATATGAAGGAATGTTGCCGAGGGCTTGGACATCAGGTAAACACCTCCCCAGCACTGAAAATTGACCAAAAAAAAAAAATTCAATTACATGGGCTTGAAATAGATAAACATTTGATCATAGAATATCATAAGCTATAAAAACACAAGTAAATATTTCATGTGTGAACTAACTACATTATTCAACCTAAAATAGCAGTTAAATTTACACTAAATTAAAACAGTCACTGCGTAAAACTCAAAGTTAACCTTTACTACAGTGTTAGTGCTATTGTCTGCATGAACACTTCCCCATACCAGAAGTCGTCGGTGTGTAGAAAAATGGGCATAGTTCCTTGTCCACTATTTCTTTTACAGACTGAAATTAAAACACATTGCATTATAATGACAGAAAAAAAAAACCAATCCCAGTCACACTCAGATCATAAGTGCACTTGACATCAGATTTGGACTCACCAGTCGTGTATTTTCCAGGTTTATGGATGGCACACAGAGACTCTGATTGAAAACATCTTTTGGTTTAATACCAGGTAAGTATTTGTCTATCCCCACAGCAAAGAAATCTTCAGGACATGTTTCCACGCATACCTATACAAAAGCACAATTATTTGTGAGTCACTGGGAGAATACAGCAAATATCCAGCTGTTATAAAAAAGTTCAAAGTTAAGGAAGTTTCTGCTGACCTGTGTGGTTGGGCATTGGAAGCCTTTAAGGGCAGTGGCCATAATATTTAAAGATGTGGCACATTGGAGAATGTCAAAGTATAAAAGATTAGATCGGCCTCTAAAAGATGAATGACAGACAGAAAACATTACTATGATTCGGTGTCAACTGTAAAAAGTACATTTGATCTAATATACAGATTGGTGACAATTAATTAATGGAGAAAAACTGGCTGAGAAACAAATGCAGAAGAAGAAATGTTCAAAATGACTATGAAATAAGGCTCAGAGGTCTCAATGATTTAAGTATGTAAATCATGTGAGCCATCTGCTACTGCCTTCATACCTGATCTCAATGCAGTCAAACACAGGAGACATTATACTGACATGTTCGTGTATCTCCATCTCTATCATCAACACACCAAATGGAAGAAATACATTTTGGTTTATTAATTAGTGTTCATCTCTCCAGTAGAGTTCACAGACTGTAGAATTAATGCAGTTGTGAATTACGGCTCTTCTGGCTACACTAAGACTCTTCGTATTGTTTTTTCCATTTAATGTGTCACCTGTCTGTGTGTGAAAGTTGTATAAAAGCAAAAAGAGAAAGTTTAGATTACTTATTTGGTCCAATGCCACAGAACCATCCAGTTGAGTTTCTCGGATACAGAACATGCCTGGGATCTCCATAGAGCCAAGCTGATAAATCAAACAAAACACATTTAAATAGTGATAAGAAGAACAGAATGAAAGTACATGAAGTAGATACTAATGGCAAGTTTGGCACAAGCATGTACCACTGCATAAGCGCACAGTACGTGCAGTTTCACACCAAAACATAGCAACACCATTTATTATAGTTTTTAACATCAGCTAATCCCTTCTCCCTCATTTTGTTTTTTTTTTTTTTTTGTCAATTTGTACATATGTTTTCTCTCCCAATATGTATGTAGTTATTGAAATGTATAAAATATATGCATGGCAGTGGGTCCAAAACTGCTCTTGATATTATACATGTTATGCTCAGTAATATAAACTGCTGTTCCAAAATAATAATAATAAAAAAAAAAACAACTACAACAACAAAAAAACATAGCAACACAACAACCTCAAAGAATAGACAGGAGTGGAGACAGGAGAATTTCTTTTTGCGTTAGCCTTTGAGTATGTAACGTAAGTAAATTTGTGGCTGAAAACAAATCCAGACACTAAATAAACAGCAGGTGTTGTACTGGACTCAATTTGTACCAGATTCATGTGCCCCAGCAATTGGAATATAAAACTATTGAGCAAGTAGATAAATAAAAATACCACACCGAGTTTCTTCACTTAACCACTTCATATATTGCTTTTGTTCTGCCTCTACTAAGGGAAACAGCTGACAACTCCAGGACACTTTAAGTCATTGACACACATAAGGTGACTGCATAATGTGCTTACTTATCAGACTTCTATGTTGACTCTAGATAAGAGATAGATTTGTGTGTTGGACAACATGGCAATACAGAATCACACGATAAATAAGCTACTCTCAGCTTACAAAACTTACTAAGACTAAAACTAAGAAACAACAAACAGCTTTTGTTGCAGCAGGAACAAAAGTTGAAGTGTTTTATTCTTACTATAATGTCCAGACATTGTAGTAGAGGGCTGGCAGGGTAACGTCAACTTACCTGCACACCTCCCACCAGAGCATGTTCAAAAAATACCACCACAACGTCAAGAGTTCACGTAAAAAAGGTGTGAAAAGGTCTTTAAACAAAGGGTTTCAATAAGGGATCAGGTAACTAGTATAAATAGTTCTTACTCTTGCACTTCTTTCCATGTCTGGTTTGCTATTGTACCATTAGCCTATTTTTTTTTTTTTTTTCTTCTCCTTCTTCTTCTTTCTTTCATATCTTATTCTTACTCTAGGAAATGTTACAGTACTTTTAGAATGTAAGCCCCTTTTATGTATTTGGCTGTAACCATTCAGTCTGACCATATTTTCCCATATCTGCCATTGTCTAATGGTTTTCTTCTGGTATATTAGTACTTCGTAATCCATGTGATGTTTTATCATGTTGGTTGTTTGTCCAGGACAACAGATGGAAATTAGCTTCTCTGTGAAATCTGGTGCACACATCTTGTTCTTGTTCATCTTGTTCAGCTAATGCCAATACACACTGTCCTGTAACTAAATAAATAAATAGTAAATACTAAGCTGTCATGACACCTCTTTAGTCATTATGTCATTGTTCTGTGCTGAAAATATTGATAATTTTAAACATGACCTATAACTATCTCTTCTAGCCAGCCTTTACATACTGTTTTGTCATTCTATGGCCTATCATAATTTGTTTTGTTTTGGTTTTTTTTTTTTGCTTATCATTGATTTTTTCTATATTCTGTTCTATTTTACTGGTGCTTTGTTTTGCTAAAATCAATTTCCTAAATGTGAAGTTGTTTGTAGTATCTGCAGAGAGAGTGGAATAAACATAGAGCTGATTTACAGAAGTACTGGGCGACTGAAAAAGAGAATGGAAAACAATAAGGGAGGCAGATTCACAAGCCTGTGGGTCTGTGTGTCACATCACTCTCACCTAATATCCCCACCACTATGTAGCCGAGGATAACTGCCATAAACAGGATACAGCAGATTATATCTGTGCAACCTCTGTTAAAAATAAGAAAGAGACAATTGGTATAAATGAGCAGGATACAAATGTGAATCCATCAATCAACAGTTCTGTCGACACATGCCCTCTGTGCAAACACAAACACCTTCACAGCACATCATACACCTTACATCCACACTGGGGATTCAGGACTAAAGGGGGCAGTTCAGGATGACGTAGACAGATTCACCTGTTCTTTATGGGTCCTCTAAACGTCGGGTCATATTGAGCAGGTTCACCTGGGAAAAGATAAAAACAGAAATTAGTGCATTGAGCCTCCTGTAGGCTTATTGGAACAAAGTGAGTCAGTGATTCCCACCCATATAATAAACTTCACTGACTGGTGGTGACGTACCAGTGGAGCGTCATATTACAATAATCAGCAAGTTCCTTGTTTGTGGTTCTCGACAAGGTCACATTACTTTATCATTATGTTCTTAAGCAATTAGCATTCAATTCATATACAAGGACTATATTTGGGATTTCATATGTGTTTGTGTGAAAATAAATAAAATAAAACAAATATTTTCTTAATAACTTTAGGTTCTTTTAGTTATGGAAACACACAGTTCAGTTTCAGTGGGTTATTTATTTATTCATTTATTTCTGAGAAAGTCTCATTTTTATTTTTGGTTTTCATGTCTTTTTCTTAGTTTTCATACTACATGAATTTTCCTTAATGATTGATTAATGAAAGTATGGAAGTAGTCTACTATGTACTATGATACCTTTAATATGTTTTATTAAGGTTGAATTTTGACACAAACTTAATGAACTACAGTTTAAATGCATGAAAACTTCTCAGCTTTTCTTTCCCACTGATCATGTCCTTTAAAACTTCATTGCTACAAGATAAGTGACAGAATGACAGAGTTTCAGGAAGTGCTGAGTTTGTTTCCTGGAATGGAAAGGAGGACTGCTTGGAGACGCACACAAAAAAATCCAGTGACTGTCATCTAGCAAAGTCCGATCTAAGTGTGACCAATAGTTTATATTTTTATTCATTTACACAGAAATGAGAGTCCAGATGAAATGATGGGAGCTGAGGACCAGCACTGATTCACACAGCACAGTGTTATTTGAATTCAATTTGACTGCCAGTAGGCCCTTTGGAAATGGGAGACTCATTCACGTGTGATCATTTAAGAAAAATGAAGACAATATGGAAAAACATGTTTGGCATTAATCCAACTGAAAACATACCAGTCATCAAAGTCAGACATGTGAGCCTCCACTGCATGATCCTGTATGGCAGGAAAAACTCAACAGACTGCTTGTAGCTGTTTCATTTCACTGTATGAGTTATAACCAACAGTAAAGTAAATTTAATGAAATAGTATTTAGGTTCCAAATCAGATTCACTTGTGCTCAGAAGAGGCACATGCAGACGTCTGCTAGTGGGTGTGAGAGCAACAAGTATAAAACCAGCTCTGTATTGAACAGACCACACTGTCAGAGCGTACCCAGCCTTTGCCAGATGTCAGCTGGGATGGCTCCATGCGACCCTCCAGAAGATTAAACAGTAACAGAAAATTAAAGCACTAAAACAACACAACAAAGTGTGCACACTTTGCACATATTATGTTTTCTGTTATAAACTAGTACAAAACAACAAATGGTTGTACTGATGAACCTGGAGGATAGTGTGTGTCGTCTGTCTGTACCTGACATGTCCTATTCAAATCTGATAAATGCAAATCGAGCACAGGCTTTGGTTAGTTGACTGGATCCCTGGGGTAAACATTTTGCCAACCAGCTGACCAATGATACTCATTTCTTTCAGTGCAAAAATATCATGCTTAACACTGACTCATTTGAATAAAGTAACACTGTGTCAAGAGCAACAACAGACATAGGATGCAAATTTTACACAAGATGTTAGAAGGTTGTCAGCCCTTAAAGCTGGACCAGTCCCAGTTGTACTTCAGCCATGTAAATTAAAAGATAAAATGTGCAAAAACTTGCTATTTTATCTCTTACAGAACTGATATGGGTATAATTGCCAATAAGCCATGTGCGATGGAAGATTATCCAATTTCACCTGATTGGTATTCTAAGTGAGCAGCGTGATGTAGATATGTACGACTGCACGCACCAATGATCCACTCTACAACAACAGTTTCCCTTTGCAAAGTAAAGATGAAAGTGAACCGGCCCTGATGCGGTGCGTTCTGTTGATAAAGCCCCCCTCACTAGTGATGCGTGGGACCTGAGGCTCGGGTTGGGGCGGGGGGGATATGCCTCTATTACACAGCTCTCGATCCGTAAACCGGGGGTCCGTCCGAGGGGTCGCTGACGCACCCCTCTCAGCTTTCTCATTCCAAACACCCCGTGTCTTTCTTCAATTCCTGCAAGAATATCAACTTTGTGTTCAACTAAACAAGCCCAGGTTTCACACTGAGTAAGTAAATTGAGACTAGATTTGCACTATAGTTCAATAATTATACTTTTTATGACATTTTTGTTTGGTTATGTGCCTTGTGAATTTTCTAATGTAAAATATGTGCTGTGGCTCAAGAAGGTTGGGAAACACTGCTCTAGAGCAGGGGTATTCAAATCTGGTCCTAGAGGGCTAGTATCCTGCATGTTTTAGATATTTCCCTCTTCCAGCACACCTGGTTCAATTAATGATCAGCTCATCATCAAGCTCTACAGAAGCCTGATAATGTAATGGCTTCCTACCTCTGCTCTTGATACATTAAATATATAAACTAAATGCTAGGAATGCTATGCTATGAACAATGAATGAATGAATGAATGAATGAATGAAAAAACAAACAATGAATGCATATGAATAATATAATGGTATCCTGGAAAAATCCATAACTTTAGATGAACAGGGCCTGTCCACCACAATCCCATAATCCAGAAGTATGTGATATATGTCATGTTAAATAAGTCCGTCAGTGTCAGTGTGTTCATTAGCCTAGTTATTGTGTACCTTTTGTGCAATTTTGTTGAAAATGGGTTGCAAAGTCACATGAAATGCTCTCCACAAAGAAACCTGTTCATCAGCCCTTTACAGTGTTGTTAGTGTCAGGTTTCAGCTGTGCCAGGATATTACTGTTTGTAGAAAATGACAACCTGCGCTTTACACAGCACACATAAAACACTCCTCAGCTTTTAATGTCCTTGTGAAAAAGTAACTAGAAAGCTTTAAAACCTGAACCTGGGACTGTCTGGATGCTAGACGGCGTTTTTCATAGCTTGGATTTCCATATAGAAACACAAAAATAGAGACTAAAGTTGACAGGGTCACTTGACCTGGGTCTAAGATAAATACTATGGAGTAACACAATCAGACAAAACATTCATTATCAGACATTTGTGGAAAACAACTGAGGATATTTATCAAAGACACAGATGTTTCACTTAAAGGTTCCCATATGCAAGTTAAACAACTACAGCATAGGCTTTAAGGTCCAATGGACAACCCTCTGTAAAAGGAGATGACAATATGGCTAATTAGTAACTTGCAGTAAAAAGAGAAAGAGGCATCCTTATAAAACTGTGCAGAATAAAAGAACACAACACATAAGTCCTACTTACAAACCCTTCTATACTTATATAACCCTTATATACCGTATATACCTATAATATATACTAAACTTACAAACCCAACTACCTACATACAAACACTGACACTGTGTTGACACTGTTCCTGGTTCTGAGGCCCTTAAAGATTAGCTATATTAACTTGTGCACAAGCAAGTCAATTAAGCAAGTTAATATCTAAAGATATACACATATTCTCTCAGTCTCTCCTGTGGTTTCTGTTGTCTAAACCACCGTTTATGTATTTACTAGTCAATGATTTGCATTTTCCACTCTCAACAGGAAAAAAGTTACAAAAACCTAGAAACATTTTACAGCTAAATTACCAATGTGTATTGGGCAACAAACAGTCTAAACTTCTCAATGAATCAGGAAACAACTGTTTGAAACACATTTTAACTTCCTTGTGACAGCCTACACAACAGCAGGAAGCAAACAAAGCCTTATTTAAATACACAGTAATACCATCAGCTCCCACAAACTGTTTTCTTATTCGCAAGAGTTTTTTTTTTAAGTTATTTGAGGAGACATGAAATCCAGGGTGGTGTTGTTGATTGTAGTCTTACCAAACCACCCGGAGTGTCAATAGACTTGTGACTACATCAATGCATCAAGTATCACAAGAAGTAAACAAAGATGTAGCGAGCAGACCTACTGTTCACTCAACATAATCTTGGAATTAAGGCACTATTGTCACATTATAGTCAGTTTGTACAACTTGAATAACTTGGATTTTATGTTTATGAACTGAAGGTTACTATAAGATTTTGAATGTTGAATCCCTTTACGCTCCGTTGCAAATCCAAAGCAAACATTATAAGTAAATGACACTACAATGAACAAGACCATCATCTGTGGTTTAAATGGCTGTTTTTCATAAATATTCAATGCTTTTTGATCCACTAATCCACACATATGCTTAAAAAAAATAAAGTGGAGTTCCGCTGCTTTTCAGTGATTTTACGTATCCCTAATTTTTACAAGTATAGTGTCAAAATAAGAGTACCGGTATAATGAATGCATTTAGATTCTTACACTGTTCACCATAATATCCCACTTCAATGAATGGCTGTAGATTGCTTTAGACAGGTAGCAGGTGGTAATTATATGGAAGTCTAAAACATCTACATTCAATTTTCTAAATACGAAAAAGAGAACTTGCTAAAGGTTTTGTGTGAGTTAAAGTTAAAGTAAAAGGAAACACTGAGGTGAATTAGATGATGTTCAACACCTGATTCTGACAGAAACTACAGAAATACTTTAGAAAAAATAAATAAACTACTACAAGTCAAGTACCACAAACATGGTTCTTGGCCTCTGAGGGTAAAACCATTTTCATCTTGCATCTTTAATACAAGTTTCATCTTGTTGCATATTTTATTTATGTTGTTTCCTTTTACATCATTTCATATAAAAATGTTTGCTTTGTCTTTTGTACTCCACTTCACATTTATAAATACTTCAAGAGGAAGGATTAGTTTATGTTATGGAAGAGGGAAGAGGATTAGGCCACTGGAAGGAAAATAAATAAATAAATAAATAAATAAATAAAAATAAAAATAAGGTCCAATATATATTTTTTTAATTATTATTCTGAGAAAAAAAGTCAGAATTCAGACTTTTTTTTCTCAGAATTCTGACTTTAATCTCACAATTCGGACTTTTTTTTTCTTTCTTTCTCAGAAATATGACGTTAATCTCAGAATTTATTTTTTTTTTCTGTGAATAATAATAAATATATATATATATATTGGACCTTTTATTTTCCCAGTGGTCCTAATCCTCTTCCGTATTATCATCTATTTTATATTTTAAATTCATTTGCCTATCATCTTATTACAACATATTTTCCTCGCCTCGATAAAAACAGATCTCTGACCCAATTTAGATTCATTGTTATCGGTAAGTTCGTAAAACAGTTTATAAATAAGTTGGGGTTTTTTTCCCCCTATGGCAGTATTGAAAACACGGATCCTGTTGTTATTATCTGACAGTTAACGACAAACACAACACCATTACCAAAGACACAAAGCCGGTAAAAGTCTGTTTGTGGTCAAAACAGTCACTGAACACTTTTCTATTCTATTTAAGTGAACTCGCTGGAGTTGGTCGGTATTAGCTTTCCTCCTAAAACCTGCTAACGGACAATGTCAACTCACCATACTCCGACTCCGCATTTGTGTCCTGTTTTTTGCCCATTTTCCACCTTCACCTTCTCTAACTTCTACAACTTCCTTAAAATGTGTCTAAAACTTCACAAACATCGGCTCGAACCCTTACGCAGCCCAGCCGTCTGGTAACCGGGCGTACATGGTTACTAAGTTGGGAAATCTTTTCTTCCTGGCAGTTGTAACTAGGCAGTGACGTCACGCGTGCACCTGCAGAGGGATGCGCACCTTCACGTTGGGTCCAAGATCGTTGATGAGCAAGAGGACTCACTCAGATGTATTGTTTTTGTCAACTCACTGGAAGAAACAGGACACACGCAGAAACTGAAACACTTTCTCTCACACAGTGATAAGGACCCTGTGTTACTTTTCTGGCAAATTAATTCTTCCTCTATATTTAACCCTTTCATGCAGACTGGTCACTGCAGTGCACGGCTATTCTCCAGCTGTTCTCTTGTATATTCATGGGTTTTGTTGTTTTAGTTGCATATCAGTCAAAACAGTTTACGCTTATGCACCATCCCATACACTGCAATCCATACAATTACTGTAACTTTGCTGTTCTTGATAAACCTGATCTGCACTAACATGTTTGAGTGTAAATCAATTGCTTGTTGTTATTAGACTGTTTTTGCATATTATCTCCATGCAGTAATAACTAGTATTAGTGCATGCTAAAATGTGAGAAAACATCACATTAGCTACATTAAAAATGTTTTTACATCATAGTTTTCACACAGTATATCACTTTCTGCTACTGTGTTTTAAATACCTGTTTCTTTGCTTCAAAAACTAAACACATGGCGTCCAGCTCAGTGGACATTTTTGTAACTCCATAAAAAATAGGTTCAGTAAGAAAAAAAAATTGCAGTCACGTTGTTTTTTTCATGCCTAAAGAGGAATAAAAACACTCAGGAAAAAAAAAAAAACATCTTGACTAAGGTTCTCATAATTCATGTATCAAAGGGATTTAGCACCATTTATTGTAATATTATCTTTTGTATTTTGTGTTTTTCTAGTGCAAATCAGGTATTTTCCTACTTTTAATTTGATGTTCATAAAAACTCAGAGTAAAGGTGATTGTTATTATATCAAAAACAGAGAAAACTGAGGAAAATGTGACTTTTTCAGCAAATCTATCATTAACTGAACATAAACCAAATGTCTCCGTCCACTGTCATTGATTAAACTAAATGGGTTTTACTGGTGATTTAATGTTGTAGAAGATGACGATATTTTCACATTCACTACAGAGCCTCTGAACGTCCAAACAGGTCATATCTGATGACCATGAGAAGATGACAAACTGCACTTTACATCAATTATTTACATGAATTGATAGGATTAGTGGATCAACAGGGATTAAACAGTTTGCTTTAGTAGATGGTTTGGGTCGACAGTGGATGTTTGGGTCTTTATGGGTTCAATGCCATGCATAAAAAGGAGGTAAATGCAGAATAAAGTAAAAATGAATAAAAATAAATCAGGCCTATTTATAATAATGGCAATGGTACAATATAGTAAAGTCAAAATACTAATAATGCAGTGGTTCCTAATTTCATTCATGTTTTCTGTTTGATACCTGGGTGTTCGCCTTAACCGTGACCTGGATTGGGTGGACAATAGTAGGTAAGTAAGTATGCACCAGTTATGAACAGAGCACCTTTCACAGATAATGGTCACAAAGTGCTTCATAATAAAACTAAAGCAACTGAATAAAAAGTCAAATAATATAAGTGTAACAAAAGCAGTTCAATACATAGTAAAATGCATAAAGATATGAAGAGAAACAAAGTAAGAAAAAAACATAAAAGTATATTAGTCGTAGTATGGCCCTTGTTTAGTTAAATTTTTATCAATAATTTAAAAAAAAAGAAAAAGAAAAAAAAAAAAGGTGGTGAACAGAAGGATGTTCATCAAGCTGGCATCCATCATGAACAACACCTCCCACCCCCTGCGTCGCACTGTAGAGGCCCTGAGCAGTTTCATGTGGTTGTTTTCCCTGTACATGTTTATTTCAGTGGTCTGTAAATATCTATATCTTGTATGTAAGTATCTGTAGACAAGTAGATTTTTTTTAAATTGCCATTTCATACTGATATTTTTACATTTTTTATATTTTATTACTGCCTTTTGTGTTCTGCATGTTCACTTTACTATAAATACTGTCCAATCACACTGTAAATTGCATAACTATTGTTTATAATGACTTTTGATGGTCTAATAATTTTTTCCACGACTGTGATGAATTGATGAATATTACAGTTGCATTAATGTGTGTATTGCATTTTATTTCTGTGCATGTTTTAGGTAGGTACAGCAAAGCATCGTGATCATAAGATCATCATATTAGAATCATGTGTCTAGACAACATTTTAAAACAAAAGGTAACTTTTCAGCCCTAGTTTCAGCTGTGTAACAATGCATTTTCCTTTTATTTTAAGAGGGTTTCATGTGTTTATGGAGCTTTAAATGGAGGAGATTTGAGCCCACATCTTAAAGGAACATTTCATCCTTCATTTTATCACAAACACCCAAAATTAGCACATATGGAGATAAATGGTTTTCATTGGATTGGTAGAATATTGAAAACTGCAATGTGAAAAGGAACAGAAAAACAAATGTACTGAAGAAAAAACTGCAGAAATATTGTTTATGTTCTACTGTCTACATTACAGACACTGCTATGAGGAAGTATAACACCCTGTGAATTTGCCACTTCACAAATTTTGCTGATTCATTGTCATAGTCAGAGGTTCAGACCGTTGCTGTTCATTGTAGCTCAAAAAAAAAAAAAAAAAGTGGTGCATCATTTCACACTACTTCATAAAAAAAGTGCATGTTTATTCTTTCCAAAGATTTCAGATGCAAGAGATAATAGAGAAGCTACAAAATATGAAGTCAATAATTAAATCTATTCATCTATAGTAAATGATTAGTACGTAACTTTGAGCATGTTATTTGCCTGTGTTAGTTATTGTAACATTTTATTCAAGTAATTGCTCACAAGTCACCTGGATTCCTTGAAACAGAGGAGAGTGAGACATCCTATCATTTCATGACTGGAATATCACGCCCATCTGTGTTATTACTGTGGCTATTAAATGCCCCCTGCTGATATAATATGGTGACACAATTGAGGGATGTCAGGAGGAGGAGTCTGTGGAGCCTGTTGTACTTCTATACAGTAAATATGAGACACAGACAGAAGAGATGAGGAGGAGGCCAATAGAGTTAGGAATAAATGAATTTACACTGAAGGGGGTATTAAAACACTGACTCACACATATCTGGAATATGAGTTTGAATACTACAGAAGAGGATTAGGGTCACTGGAAAAAATAAAATAAAGGTCCGATATATTTTTTAAATTATTATTCCGAGGAAAAAAGTCAGAATTCTGAGATTAAAGTCAGAATTCTGGATTTAATCTCAGATTTCTGACTTTTTTCTCAGAATTCTGACTTTTTTTCTAATAATAATAATAATAATAATAATAAATATATTGGACCTTAATGTTCTTTTATTTTTTCCAGTGGCCCTTAATCCTCTTCCATAGAATACACACTGCTGTTTGAACGTTAAAAGCAAAAAGGTTGGAAATGACAGGTGTTCTACTGTAAAAGCTTGTAATATTATAATTACTATACCATTGTAAAAAATCTCAAGATGAAAAGTAACTAAATCTGTCAGACAAATATACAGTACTGAAGTACAAAGTATATTTACCTCTGAGAGGTGGAGCAGGACGTTGTTACATGAAATGAAAATACTAAAGCTCAGTCCATCATGAAAAAAGGTAGACTGTGTATTCATATATTCCTGTACTGTGAGAACACTCCACGCAGATGTATTCATTATTTTTCTACCACTCTTCTGCGATTGGCTCCCGATTTTCTATTTCTTTGATGCAATGGTGTAAAAAATCACAAATCAAATCAGAACACAACTGATACAAGAGCCCAAAGATCAACTCATGAGCTAATTTATTACACTATACATAATAAAGGAAAACAATATGTATAAAAAAATAACAAAATAAAGCTAACACAATCATTAAATGCTATCCCACAGGTCCTTAGTGAGCCCTCTATGGGTTGAAGTAGACCCATTATGTGTTAAAATTCATAATGATTAAGGATCAAATGCACTAATTTCATCTGGCAAAGCAACCGTACATGTTGAATACAGTAATTGTATGAGCTCAAACCCCTCCTACTTTCTGTAATACCACACAGATTGAAAGTATATTAAGACCTGATCCTTTAGAGTGAGTGCTGAGTGGCAGGAAATCAAGTTTTGATGTAAAAAAACAAAACAAAACAGCACCATACATCAAAAAACTGAATGTGAAATGCAGTTAATCCTCGTGGTTTTGTCTCTTTTACTACTGTGCATGTAACACTGATCTACGAAGTGTTTTAAGAGTTTCCTATCACGGTCATTCCACAGTCAGCGGCCGACTCGGGGCACGCCTCCAGTCGGGCCAGTCGGCTCTGCTCCAAAGCGATGGCCTCAGCCGAGTGTTTGCATTTTTCGGATCCACACTGACAGGTGAAATACTTGCTCTTAATGTCCCAAAAGCGATCTCCGTAGTCGAACCTAAACAAACACACGGAGCAAATAAGAGGTTTTGAACTGTTCTTATTTAAATGGATATAGATAAAGGTAAAATGAGGAAGATTTGTTATCATTAGAGTGAAGACAAATTCTAAAGCAACACGAAGAGAGGCTCGATTCCCTGTCGGTCTAGAACAGTGGTGTCAAACTCATAACAGTACTGGGGCCACATATAGTCATGGAAAAAATAATTAGACTGCCCTTGTTTTCTTCAATTTCTTGTTCATTTTAATGCCTGGTCCAACTAAAGGTACATTTGTTTGGACAAATATAAT
>JAPQRP010000003.1:30001468-30038806 GCA_037367295.1 Apogon hyalosoma
CCATGTTTTCTTTTCTGTCTGTTTTAGTCACATGATACACACAGGAGTTAGTACTGGATTGCATAACCATTGTTTTTCATGACTTGATGATCTAATGTTTTCCGCGACTGTAAAACCTAATATGATTTCAAGTGGGTTGAACCAGTAAAATAATAACATAATAACCTATAAATAATGTCCAAAACTTTTCTGTTTTAGAGAGAAAAAAGTAAAATTACATAATGAAAATGTTTCTACAAGCTATCCTTTAAAAAATGTGAATAACATGAACAACCACGAACAACCTTAGATTTATAAGAAAACATAAGTGCAATTTTAACAATATTGCCTCAGCTTATCATTTACACATGTACATACATCTACAAAGGCACAAAACATTTACTCACATGCATACTATTGTTGATATTATCAGGTTGTTCATATTATTCACATTTAAAAATTTTTTTTTTTAAAAGGGATAGTTTGTAAATGTAAACATTTTCATGGAATTATACTTTTTTTGATCTAAAACAAAGAGAAAAAAATGGAGTTGTCATTATTTATAGGCTATTATATTATTATTAACTGGTTCGACCCATTTGAGATTGAATTGGGCTGAACGTGTCCCCTGAACTGAAATGACTTTGACACCCTTTACAGGAGTGGACCCTTGGGGGGGCCGGTTTTGGCCTGTATGTTAGACATCCCTAGTCTAGAGCCTTTCAATGTTGACTTTGCCTGTTCTTTCTGTGCTACGTGGGTTTCCTCCAGGTCCTCTGTCATTAAAACCAGGTACATATAGGTTAATTCTCCTATCAGTGGCCTTGACTAAAGTACTGATGATCATCTGGAGCTGGTCTCTGAACACACTGAATGGAAACTCACCACTCCTAATGTACTAAATACTAATTCTAAGTGCTGTGTGTATTAGGATGGGTAAAGCTGCAATATCACTGCAAAACAGACCTAATTAGGTGCAGACTAATGCACAATTTAATTTCCTTGTTCATTTCATGGGCTTTCTTAAAAAAAAACAAAAACTGATTTGACCTTGCAAAATCCTAATGGTCTACTCCACTGTTACTTCTGCATTTAAGTTGCATGACACATGGAGCAATATGACAACATCTAATGTGCAACAAACCGAGCCATTACAAGCTGTATCTTGCAAATTTCCTGAAGCCAGTGACAAACAGGCTGAATATACATCACACACAGATAGAAAACCTTCGAGTCAATGTGGCACAAACATCTACATATGGAATAAAATCACAGAAAGTAATTTTACTGCCAAACTAAAATCAGTAAATGATGATGGAGTGATACATCACTTTTCATTTTTCATCTACAATTATTTCTATTACTTTACTATAAAAATGACAAGTAAATTCAAATAATCCATCTTGAGGAAAATTTATAGGCAAAGTGATTTTCAGCTACAGTGTTTATGAGATTTCATCTTTTATGTCTGACCAAGTAACTTCCAGACATGATCTCCTCTAGTTTTGACTGTCTTACTGAAAATCAAGATTCTTCATTTGGGTAAATTCGATTAGATTTCACCAACAATTACTTTCATGAATACATACTGCAAATTAATCTTCAGGTTTCAAGATTCAAGATTTACAACATTAAACATACTGATGATGAAATTTAGCTCAGAGCCAAACAAAAATCAGTCTGAGTAGAACTTTAGGTCTAGTGCATTTAGTTCTTCATATGTTTGAAGTGATATGAAATGACTCTGAAACAGCCCCAATGTTGAGGTGAATCTGGAATTTAATAAGAAATAAAGATGGAGTGAAGTCTGACCCCAGCTCTTGTCCACTCAGGATGTCTCTAGAGCTGAAGAAGGCGATGCGGGGAAACCTCAGGTCCTGGTGCAACATGAAGACACGCACTGGGATGAGGTTGGGGTCACACAGGTGGTTGATAAAGCGGCTGATGTTGCCATAGTAACGAGCATCAATACAATACACCTCCCCATCCTGAAAAGGAAAAAAGTCAGGGGTCAGATAATTAGATAAGGGTTCCACAGCTTCAGCTATGACTAATGCTGAAACTCACATATTTTGTCTTTTGAGCTTATGCTGCCCCGACAAAGTATTTATTGCTGAATGTAGAATGCACACATTAGATATGTTACTTTGTCTTAACATTGTGTAAAGTCAATGCTAAAGACTGGGCTGGTTTCCTATAGGTCCATACATTGCCTACTGTGTGTGTAAAAGAGGGGAAACATAAAAACAACCTGATCAAATTTTCATGCTATAAGAACTGTAAATCAATCAGAAAATGAAACAGGTAATGTATAAAGTACAAAATAATCGATCCCAAATGGATTTTTTTCATTGTCAAGTTCCATAGTCTTTTGGAAAATCCCCCATGAATTGGTTGTGTTGGTTTGCATCTTAAAGTTGATTTTTACTATTTAATATTTAAGTGTGCATGCATATTATGTTTAACATTAGATTTGCTCATATTTTCTGGTGCTTTTATCTTATATTTATTTTCTGTAATTACTAAGTGTCTAAATTATTTTACAACTTTTACCTTGTTATCCAGGTCAAACAGATAGGAGTCATCCTCTCGAACGTCTGCTTCTGCATCAGAGATCAGCTCTCCCACATATCTGTGCACAAACAGATGTTAAACTTCACTAAATCTCTGACGTGCATAGAATGAAACGTGTTTTATGAACTTTGGACAAGTCGGTCTTACTCGCAGATAAAGCTTCCCTGGGGAATGTCCTGCAAAGCTCGAACACCCCAACCCATCTTCTCTGTCCTATAGAGCTGAAGACGAACCCTGATAACGAGACAGAATGAGGCATGTTGTATTGATGAGAAAAAGGGAAGAGATATTATCAATAAACAAAGCAGATGCTTTTATTTCCTGCAAAAGTCACAACCCATATGAAGATGAAAAAAGCAAAGTTACACAGACAGGTTCCTTTATTTGCAGATACATGCATTTGTTACATATACATGAGTTGACTTACTTGATTCCTGCCTGCACGACCCGGTTCTTACATGTTCTGTAACAGGAACATGCCATGTTGCATTCAAATATAAGTGGCGGTTCAATTTTATTGAACTCCTGCAGCAGCCGCTGGTCCTGGTAACACAAAAAGGTACATTGTTTTTTTTTTGTTATATAGATGTTTATTTCTTCAATAAGTGTATGATTGAGGATTGAATCATCAGGGGCTAAGAAAGTTTAATTTAAGACTATAATGAAAGCAATTCAAAATCCATTCCACATCCATACTGGCATAAAATAATAAAGGATATGACGGAGAAAAAAAAAGTTCTTGTTGATGGCATGAAAATAAACAGAGTTGCAGGAGTTCATGTTTTTTAAGACACTGAATGGCATCTGGTAAATGGTATCTGGTGTTTTCTGTTAAGTTTGTGTTTTTTTTCTGACTGTCCATGTGACTGTGCTGCCTTCAAACCAGGCTACATTAGACTTTATATTCAGCAGATTTCCAACCAAGTACTAAATGTTTTGTTCTTAATCCAAATGTCACTGAGCTCCAATGTACCCAGATCAAAGTAAGAGGAATGGAAACAATTTTAATTTTTTTTTTTTTTATGACTGGAAATGCCACAAACCACGATGTGACACAATAGCTAGGTGTAGCCTGACACTTCTAAACACTTGAAGACTTACGAGCTTATCTGCTGAAACTCTGCATTGTACAGACGTACTGAACTGATAAGTTCAAGGATGTGGTTTCTAACACCAAAGTTACCTTGTCATACCAGCAACGAATACTGAGCTGTCCACAGAGGCAGTTACTAGATGAGCAGTCGTCTGTGCAGCTACAGTGCTGAGGAAAAGAAAATTGAAAACAATGAGACATATTTTTCACAATAGATAATACTGTGTAACTGTGTGTGTTACAAAAAGTTGCCATAAAGGGACCGTTTATATGTTACCTGTAAATGTGTAATGTTGCGGTCTATGTTCATTGCTGATGTTTCACAGTTCTCTGAGACATATTTGTAGTCAGAAGGACAACCTTCATCATCCACTGAATTCACACAAGGGATGGGCACGTTCTCATAGCCCTGTGCAATGTCACTGCAGAGGAAAAACACACTCAGAGGGTAAATCAAGAAATTAAAGATCATTAAAAACTGGAAACAACAAGAAGGAAATAAAGTCTTTATGGAGAACAGTCTGGGCATGTTTTGGTTCTGGATGTCCTTTTCAGAAATTAGTTCCTACTTTTTGTTTTAACGAAAAAAATCAAATACAAATAATCTCATATAGTCATACAATGAAACAATCATCTGTTTCAGTCCAGACACACGACACCGGTGTGCAGAATCTCAAGATCAGTCCATGGGTGTTTACATCCTTACCATGTCCACATACAACTCCAGTGTTTGCCCTACCACTATATTAGGGGTGTTCTCTGTACCAAAAAAAATCCAACAACGAAACAAAACTTTTACATTGAATGAAACCACCATTCCTCTTTGTTTTTCAATGCCCCGTTTTGAGCGGAAAAGCCAATGATACATGGACCAAGAAGAAGTCTGTACCTGCAGATGATTCTCTCTGTCCGAAGGATTCTATTGGTAATCCCTCTTCGTAACTTCCTGTTGATCTGGAGTGAGACCCACACTGGTGTGTCGGTTCGTGCGAGGGTGAGGGGAGTGTCTCCTTCTCTGTTCATAATGTCGATATCGGCACCTCTGGAGAGGAACAACCTGCAAGAGCAAGTCCACATAAAGTATTACAAACACTGCTTCAGTCTAAACCACAGGAGTTTTGTTACTTCTGGATGAAAGGAGGATAAAGCCTGAGTCCGACTCACACAACACATTCTAAGTAGCCCTCTCTGGCAGCGATGTGCAGGGGGGTGTCTCCATGCATGTTCACTGATGAGAGGGAGCAGCCGGCGTTCAACACCAGCTCTGCTATGTCCACATTCCCTGCATATGCTGCCCAGTGGAGGCACACATTCAGCTCCTGTACAAATACAAAGGCACAGGGTTTACCTACATGCAACATCCATTTACCAATATGTGTCTGTCAATATGTACTACAAGACAAACTAAGATTCTACCAGTTTCTAATTTTAAAAACCAAACACTTGTTTTTGGTGTTGCTAATCACCAACTTACAAAGAAAACCTGAAACTGGCTTATATTTCCTGTATTGTTAACCTTGTTTCCAAGTATTTTATGTGTTCTCATGAAGAGTGCACTTTTATATGTAAAGTATTGGTATTTCTGTTTTTATGTTTCCACCTGCCAAATGACTGTGGTTGAAAACTGGCCATTTGAATAAACTGGCACATTCACAGAAATGTTCATATTAATGTTTCCTGACCCTGTAACTTTTAACTGAATGAACTAAAACAAAAAATATACAAACAGCAGCATTGTTTCTTTTAGTCTACATTGGCATTTATTGTTTATTTATTGTTGATTATTTAATGTATGTATTTATAGTTGCCTTCCAATGACCTATCTTGTATTTGTATACTGATTATGTTTGTCACATTGCACTTTGAATGTTGACCAATGTCTGTGGTAAGCTGCAAATGAATTGCTTGTATGGGATAAATTAAGTTTCCTAAATCTGTTTTTTCACACACAGCCAAACCCCTAATTGGTTCCAGACCTTTGGATCAACACAGACATCTCTTGTTGACAATATCTTAAACAATTCCCTGTTATTTTCTTGCTTAAAAAACACCTACCTTGTCTTTAACAGTGACATTGGCTCCTCTGTTCAGCAAAGCTTTGATCACATCAACATGTTTGTGCTCTGCAGCCCAGATGATCGGCGTCCAGCCACCGCTGTCCTGAGATAAACCAAGAAGAATCAAAATTGAAGCTTTCTGTTGTCATTTAATGTATACTTGCACTTATTTCTATTCATTTGTGTAATATATGTAAGTCTGTACCACACTGTATTCATTATTTTCTATTATGTTACAATGAAGACAGAATTACTTGAAAGAGACTTTTTGCAGCAATAAAACAACAAATGAGAAAAACAAGCCAAATAAAATGATGGTAATTATTTACAAAAAGTTTATTTGATGACAGCTCTTTGTTTACCTGTGCGTTTACGTCAACCTGCCCTGTCTCCAGGAGCATGGTGACTATTTCCAGGTTGCCCAGTTTCGCTGCATGATGGAGGCCAGTGTATCCATCCTCCTCCTGAGAAAAAAAAAGGCAGAAAGAGACTGAAGTGAACTGGAACCCTCATTAAAAAAAAACCTTTACATTATTATGTTAGGTACACTCACAACATGATAGACACAGGCTCCACTCTGGACCAGATATCGAGCCACTTCCATGTGATTATTAATAATGGCTTCTAAAAGAGGGGTTCTCATTTCTTTGTCCTGGGCGTCGAGTTGAGCTCCAGCCTGTAAGTATGAAATGAAATGTATTCTTAAAAAGCAAGAAAAAGAAGAGGAATTATTGTGAAAGCCAAAGATATGTACACACTTAAAGCATGGTCGAGAGAGAAACCCATTTTATTTTTCGCTACCTACAACATTACTCAATCTACTTAACCTGGTCATAAGAAAGAAAAGCATTCTAGTGATATTCTCAGTCTCAGTACCTGCACCAATATGTAGCAGACTTCCAGTAGACCTCTCTGAGCTGCAGCGTGGAGAGCAGAACGCCGGTTTTGAGAGTCAGGCTGGTATGTGGGATCTATACCCTCCACTGGGACACAAATACAAAGAAAACGCTGTTTCAGTAAACAACCAAGTTATAATCTTGAGGTTAGTGGTTAAGAGAAATGTGCAAAGCCTCAACACTTCTTAAAAACATATTCCCTCTTCACAGTTTTTAAAGGTGCCATGTCACACAAAACTGTTTTTACTTGTACTTTTTTTTTTTTTTTTTTTTAAATATGTTAGATCCGTAGGTGTTTGTGTTATGTAGTGAATTTGAAAATGAACTGCTACCTCCTGTCTGCTATTGCCACTGAAAAGAAATAAGCAGAGAAATCAGGTCAATTAGAAAAGCTAGTCAGTGTGACGTGTTAATGCCTGAGGTCATTACTATTCATGAGTGAGACCAAGACCACAGAATTCGTCTAGCTCAGTCACAGTTTTCATAAAACAGCAAGCTGGGGCACCGTAAAGGGGCTGGTAAACATGACAAATTCATGGGGCCCAGTGTTCCCTGGGGGCCCATGGAGCAGTGGAGGGGGCCCAGTGGATACAGGTTAGAAGTTGTGAAAATTCTGTGTAAGGTCCACCGTACAAGAGGCGCATAGAAGCCAGGAGTTAGAGGTTCAAAGCATATTAAATTTCACTTTCAGTTTCTGCCATTTCCTCTACTTGTTGCACAGGGTAAAAGATGCTGAAAAGCCAGGCTCTCATTGGCTAGCTGTTAGCCAATCAGAGTCAAGCCGATTAGCATGTTGAATATTCATGAGAACTGGTGCAAATTGAGCTGAGTCTTCCAGCAGGTTTTCTATACCTCATTAGAATGGCTTAAAACTTGGTAACCAAGGCATTTTTTCCACAAAAAAATGCTACAGAGTCCATGGTAGAACTTAAGACATTAGCACAAAAGTAATGAAATAGGTGTGGCAGGGCACCTTTAACATGTAGTTAAACCCAATGTGGAAATGATATACTTCATTGTATGATTTAGTTATTCTGGATACTTACTGAGCATAAGCAGAACTCTCTGCACTTCACCTTGTTTGGCAGCAGGATATAGCTGGCGGGGATGGAAACGCAGTTTTTTCCTCCTGAAAATTTAAAAAAATATATACACCAACACAACAATATGTAATCAAATAATATAATCACACACAAAATAATGTAATCACACTTCTCTATCCCGACACCAGCTCCCACCCTTTTGTGTCCATCCTCCTTACATCCCTACAGAACACCAGCAGCCCTTTGCTGAAACTACAATCACCTTTTAATGAGGCTTTTATTTTGAAAAACCCTACTGTGTGTATGTGTGTGACCCCGACCCCATCACCATCAGCAGGGTCACAACAGAGACGGTCACCACCAAACACAAAAGCATTGGCCTTTACATCACTAATGATATCACATGGACAAACACATCAACTACGTGGTAAAGAGGGCCCAGCAGCACCTTCTCCATCTCAAGCAGCTCAAGAAGTTTGGCATGGGCCCAAAGATCCTACGGGCCTTCTATGGGCCTCCTGAGTCGATGCAACCTGGAACAGGAGCTGCACCGCCCATATCTCCATGCAGAGTGTGGTGAGAACAGCCCAGTGGATTAGTGGGAGTGAGCCTCCCTCCATCCAGGACATCTATTGAATCTGGGAGGCCCAGAGGATCATTAGGGACCCAGGTCATCCCAACAACTGAGTATGCAGCTTCCAGGCGGAGTAGGCATAGGGCTACCCAGCTCTACCACTAGGCGGAGGACTAGGTGGCTCTAACACTAGGCAGACCAGGCGGAGGACTAAGCAGAGGGCTAACCGGCTCTACCACTAGGTGGACTAGGTGGAGAACTAGGTGGCTCTAACACTAGGCAGACTAGGCAGCTCTACCACTTGGCGAACTAGGCAGAGGACTAGGTGGCTCTACCACTTGGCTGAGTAGGCGAAGGACTAGGCAGCTCTACCACTAGGTGGACTAGGTGGAGGACTAGACGGCTCTACCACTAGGCAGAGGACTTAAAATACACTCTTACATGTCTCAACATTTGAGACCCTGATTCACTCATTTTAACCGGTGCTGTCTGAAAACACAGAAATACCTTAATCCAAAAACCCACCTCTCTGTGTCCTGTGTCAGAATGGCCTTCTGTAGCGCTGCCCTGCTAGGTCCAGGAGGAAGTGCACTGGGGCTGATGGGTTTTCCATTGGGCATACACAGGGACGGCCCAACACTGTCCACTCCCTCTTCTGCTGGTGGGACAGCGGCCACAGTGGCAGCTGAGGCGACCGGCTGCGGGGGCTGCTGCTGCTCCACCGCCAACGTTATCAAACCGTGACTCCGCATCCGAGCGCTGGAAGGAGGATGGTATAATTTTACAGCCAGTGAATCCATTTACATGCACACAAACATTTCAATCCTTATCCAATTTCTGGAGTTATCAGATTATTCAAGTGGTCATGTAAACAACACAATATGATATGCTTTATCAGATAACAGCAGTAATTTGATTAACAGAAATCTACTAAACACCCCTGCATTTGTCCCAATACTGCAATGTCATTCTGCAAGTATACCTGTTAATCTGATTTATTTTGTTCTTTGTCATCTGTTCATGTGTGAAAAAAAATACATTTGTAGTAAACAGAAGTGACATACTCAAACATAAGCTGAAGACAATAACAGGAAGTATGGGTTTACCATCCCTATGTACAGCCGTGAAAAAAATTATTAGACCATCAAAAGTCATCAAAAACAATGGTTATGCAATCAAGTACTAACTCCTGTGTGTTTCGTGACAAAAACAGACAGAAAAGAAAACATGGAATGATTAAATGCACAGTTTTTGTCAGTACAATGACACAGATATTGATGGAAGAACTGAAGTGATTTTGGTTATTATCAAGAAAACATGGAAAATGGATAGATAGCAGCTCTGGAATTAAACTACTGTTATCATTATATCTGTCCAAACAAATGTACCTTTAGTTGTACCAGGCACTAAAATGAACAAGAAATGGAAGAAAACAAGGGGTGGTCTAAATAAGTTTTTCCATGACTGTACGTACTATGAAAGAAATCCGATAATAGACTGAAATATCAAAGATTCTTCCAGTTATCTGATTACTCCCATTTGTCAGATTTGTATGGTCATGTAAACAGACTCAGTGATTTAATAACATAGCCCATGTGAATTCCTTGTCAATTGCTTCACAAAAACAAAATAGAAAAGCCCCAAAATCTTCAAGTTTTAAGATAACTGTTCAGTGCATAAAACTCAGCAACAGGAGATAAGACCATTCTAGTACATTAAAACTCAATAAAAACCAGGAAAGGATAACTGATAAAAGTATGCTGTATTTGGCAGATGTTTCCATCTAGTCTCACCTGACAGGTCTTTCAGGCATCTTCCCGTCCTTCATCCCACCTGTGGAGGCTGTGAGCGAGGGTGCGGAGGGTGCAGATGGAGGCAGGGATGGAGTGGTGGTGGAGGAGGCCGACATGGTGACAACGGTGGTCGCGGAGGCTGTAGCTGAGCTGAAAGACGGGATGGTGACCTCCTGGGCTTCCGAGGCGTCTTCACCGCAGTGGGGGCAGAAAAGCATACCTCCCCCGTTTGCCCTACTCCGCCCACTGCCGAGCACCGTCACACAACCGCGGTGGAATCTGTGAGCAATGCGCTGGTCTGGACAGCACTCTAAAAATGTGCCCTGATAGAGAAGAAGGAACCATTCTTCTCAAGCAAAAAAGTAGATTGATATATGAAAAGTACATGAATGGTTGCACTAGTATGAACCCTCACCGCCAAGCAGAAGTATCCACATCCAGGGCAGCAGTGGTGTTTGACCATGTGCGACCGATGGACATCACAAAGGACCATGAGGGGGACCCGGCTGGACGGACGCATCGTCTCTGCCTTTAGGGTCCGATTGGTACAGGCCCTCAGCTGGACAAGAAAGGGAAGGAACAATTTTTCTCTTTTATTATGGGATTGCAAGGACTGTTGCAGGTTTCAACAAGTTAAATAAGACTTTAAAAGCAACATGAATGTAATTTAAGAGCTATTTCACATCTTATTACACTGGAGCCTGACTATGGTCATGGTTCTGATGAGAATACACAACAATCTTGGATGAAAGCAGGCATTTGGTGTTTTTTTCTTTTACGACAGCTTAACTTTTCCCATGTGACTCCAACCAATTTGTACCTTAAGTGTGCATATTTTTTAAACAATGTGCAAAAAAATCCAGTGCAAATGGTTTCAAATTCATCACCTGACTTGAATTACGCACTAATGTCAATCAATATTTAAGACCTGTTGAAATTGCTTGTACCTGTGTGTACCTGTACCTGTACTAATCACGATTACGACATAAATTGTACTTGGTATATTACTTATATGCAAAAGAGGTGCACATTCAGTGAAAACAAATTGCCGTAAATACATTACACTCGATGTTTTTATTATGTATTATGGGCGGGGGCAGAACCTATGGGGAGTAGTTATTACCGGCCAGAAGTGACGTGCCCTCGTGGATTCCGCGTAATGGAGTGCAAGTAAACAGGCAGCAGTCAGTGAGCGCGATTGAGTGGAAAGCCCTGAGTGTAATTTGATGAATTTTGTCTTTAACTGCACCTCAGTTGTTTAGTTCAATCATGAGTTTAATGCCCGAACCTGACCTTTAATTTCACTCTGTCAAGTAAGTTGTTATCAGACTTTCATGGATACCAATGCCAGATGCATCTTGTTCTGTTCATTTGGAAAAAATCACACTTAAAAATATAACCAGCACATACACACACACAAAATGAAACAAACAAGGTAGAGGGAGCAGACATGTTAATACTACATATGTGGAGGTGATAGAATACCACAACTAAGAACAAATGATTTTATTATAAGCAGGGGCTGCGTGTTCAATTTCAAAGCACTTTAAAGTTGAAACACATTAATTTACCTGCAGAGATTACATTCTATTTAAAAAGCCAGTATGGAC
Organism: Apogon hyalosoma; assembly: GCA_037367295.1. Lineage (NCBI taxonomy): Eukaryota > Metazoa > Chordata > Actinopteri > Kurtiformes > Apogonidae > Apogon > Apogon hyalosoma. The sequence continues at coordinate 30,013,088 of JAPQRP010000003.1, forward strand.
AAACCTCTCCATTGATGCTTTCAGTGGCCATGCATTGTCTGCTGATGCGGTGACTGGTGCTGTCGACGCGGGGAGCCTCCATCCTGCAACTGCACAGAGGCAGCTCCTCCAGCCGCTCTGTGTCGCCGGCATCACTTCCTTCTACAGAACATTATTTTTCAAGTTATTGATGGCACAAACTGCTCATGTGCAAACCAATAAAGCTCCACAAGTGTGCATAGCCAGTATGGGTTAAACTAAACCAAATGCTGTAGTGACATCCTGGCATTAGATTTCTGTCTGTGGTCACATGTATCTGTCATCAACCTACCGTGATGAGGCGACAGTGTCAGACTGTCTGCAGCAGCGATGTCTAGAGCACCCAAGGGAACCTCTGTGTACTCGCTAGTTCCTCCTCCTGAGGACAGAAGAGACCATTTAAAAGGATAAAACAGGATAAAAACAAGCAAGAAATTAGTGAAAATTAGCTTCTAATGATTTGAATAAATATCTTTTTAACACTTACGAAGGAAAAATACATTCACAGTTCAAAGTAACTGACTGATCACAGGCAAAACACATCTAATACATAGAAATGTGGTGTTAAGGTGTGTAGTTATCTATTAGTTTGTCTAATTATCCCATAAAGACCCAAACAACCACTGGCAACCAAAATCATCCACCAATATATATGTTTAATAACTTCTGATCCACTAATCCTATCAATCCATGTAAATAATTGGTCTAAAATACAGTTTGTTGTCTTTTCATGGTCATCAGATATGACCCATTTGGATGTTCAGAGGCTCCGTAGTTACAATAGAAACACCGTCATCTTCTACAACATTGATTCACCAGTAAAACCCATGGGGTTGAATCAATGACAGTGGAAGGAGACACATGTTTCATGTTCAATTAATGATATATTTTCTGAAACAGTTACTTTGTCTTAATTTTTCTCTATTTCTGATATTATGACAATTAACTTTAATTTGAACTTTTATGAACATCTACATGATCTCTAAATTAAATATGGGTAAATACCGGATTTTTATTGAAGAAATGCAAAATACAGAGAATATTATTATAATAAATGGTGATAAATCACTTAAGAAAGGTTAAATAGAGAGAAAAATGTATTTGGGAACTGCTCTAAAAGTAGCACTGGGTCTTTATGGGTTATACCAAAAAAAAAAAAAAAAAAAGAATGAATAATGTAGAACATAGTGCTTATGGAAGTACTGTAATCCACCTGCTGCTGTCTCCACCACCTCAACTGTGTCTCGCTCTTTGTCTGGGTCTGACGACGTCCACGACAATTCCTCATTTTCATTTTTACTCTGGACGGCCCGCTGCATTTCAGATTCTGAACTCTGAAAGGAACAAACTTGTATGAATGTCAGACTGTTTAATTTGATACTATCCTTTTTAACTATGTGTGTATTAATTGAACTGAGAAATCACTACTGTTGTAAAGTAACTCCTTTAAGACATAGAACTTGTACACTGTATCTACCTCAGTATTTTAATGATAGAAGTGGCTAGTTTTAGAGTGTCTTACAAGCACATATACAATGTCAGTGGAGTTACAAGACAAAATAAGAGGTAAGACAGCTAAAACTATAATGTGAAGGAAGTAAGTCATTAAGATCGAATCACTCACATAATCTGGCATATTCGCTGACCCCTCTTTTTCCTTAGTATTCTTCTTTGGTTCTCCCCCATTTTCAAACTATGAATGAACAAAACAGACAGAAATTCCATATCAGACAATAATACATCATTTACAAAAGTATAGAGTTGATCTTGTAAAACTGTTCCCCCACCTTTTCTGAATTGTGTACGGATGGACTGGAAATTGGAATTTTCTTGGCCACTTCCTCCTCACAGTTGCTACTTTTCACTGGCGAAGGTGTAGAAATCTTATTTGCCTTCATATGGAATAAAAATACAAGAAACTGAAGTAACCATCAGTCCTTGTATCTAAATACATGTACTGAGGCCAATATGCATGAGTAATCTATCAGTGAGGTCAATGACGTGCATCGTGTCACTCTATTTTTCAGTTTACCACAGTTTGATAGTTGTCTGGAACATTATCAAATTTCTCAAGTAGACTGTCTGATGGATATCCAAGTTTTCTTCTTTTGGCAGCTGTTAAGAAAAGTATATACTTTCATAATGATAAAGCAATGAAAAACAACTCCAAAAGAACTGCTGAAACATTGATATTCCAAACAGATGTATATCTATATTAATACCCCCCCCAAAAAAAAAAAACAGATATCTGATCTGCTTTGGCAGTTCATGAATCTGAATTTATTAGTTTGATCAAATTCCCAAAGAAAAATAAATCCCTCTCAGCTTCTCTATGCATGTATACAAAAACATCTACGTAAAAAACACTGTGCCTTTGTTGTTTAACAAAAAAGTCACTTGTTCTTGGTCACAGACTTAGCATTTTCGATGGCACATATGGTTTCAGGCCTTTTTTGCTCTCCTCATCCTTGTTTTCTTTAGCAAACAGAATCCATTCACATCATATGCCTATGTAATTTCCCTTTGTTGGAGCCAAAATCATGATTTTGATAACAGCATTTCTTTGATGAATTAGGCATAAATATAATGAAATACAGGTGCTAGAAATTAACTGAACTGGAGTCTACAGGCATATTTCCAAGCACCAAATAGATAGCAAATGTGTTGTTTGAAAGTTGCTCTTTTACCTTTATATGCAACAAGATATTAAAGAAATACAAACTTACTGACTTGAACAAGAAATAAACATCAAGCAAAAATAATTTCCCTTAACAATTTACAGTTACATTTACTTTTAGCATCCATAATTCCACTATAGTAAATTGGTTATTGGTCTTTTATGTGCTTTATGTTTTATTTTTAGATACCGTAGATAAGTACTGTAGATTCATTTACAGAAGTAAACACAGTCACTAACCAGTTTCAGAGTCAGAGGCTTCTGAAGGGGTCACAGGTGACTCAATATGGCACATCTATGTAAAAACAAACCAAAAACCATTGGAAAACAAACTGTGAATTTGCTGCAAAATGGATTCAAAACTAATATGTTCTTAGGTCATTCAATGCTAAATGAGAATCCTAAATCTTAGGCTCACCTGCATTGGAAAGGGTCTGTTCATGGTTTTTCGAGCCCTGTGGATCTTTGGAGGAGTTGGAGACACAGAAGGAGAACAGGAAGCCATGGCAGAGGAGGAAGACAAAGGTGCAGGTGGCAGGACAGATTTACTGTTGCTGGGCCCAGAAACAGTCATCTTTGCTCGGCCAGGGGATGAAGATGTAGATGGAGACGAAGATGTTGATGAAATGGACTTAGCTGCATGTCCTGTAAGAGTGGTAAAAGATTTTAAATAAAATCTGTGGAAGGTTTACAATGTAGGAACAAAAGCATTTTGTGAATAGAGCTCTGAAAGAAAAAGGATTGGATGTAAAAAGCAAAGAGAAATAAGAACTAAAGAAACTTACCTCCCAGAGGTCGGTGTGGCGGGGATGAGGCGGGTGACCATTTCTCACTCTCTTCCCTTGCTCTGTTACTGTCTTTTCCAGGCTGCTGGGATACGTGCATACCACCCATGGAATCTGTCTTCTTCACAGAAGCAACTGTAGTGGAAGTGTTATCTAGGAAAAATTAAAGAGATCTCACTGAGTTCTACAAAATAACACTGAGATAAAGTGAGAAATCAAACATCTTGAATAGCTGACATTCACAGAAGTTAAGCAGTGGTACATTCTAAATCTTGTCTTATTATCTATGATCTGAACTTAAAAGACAGATAAACTGTAAACTCACCTTCCTCAACATGACTTGGTCCAGCAATTGAATCCCTTTGTGTTTGTGAGTCATTTCCTTCAAGGTCCTGGCAGATAAATTAAATGAAAAGAAAGATGACACATATATTTACATATAATAAAAGAATACAATGCTCAACAGCGTGTTAAATCTAGTTACACACTGCATTTAAAGCAGCCACAAGGATGGGGAAATACTAGGGTTGTCACAGTTTTGAGGTTGAGTCACAAACTAAAATACTAATGTGAAGGTTTCATGTTTTAGTTTAGGATGTCATAACCACTGACCAAAACATTGTTAGTCACTAAACATGTCACAGAAACTGTAGGGATTTGTAATTCATAAGAGGAAATCTGTTGCTATTTTAACATCCAGTCATCACATACAGTGGAGGAATGTACCCACTCAAGTGCTTAAGTTCAAAATTCAGTTCAGTTACTATTTCCCACCTCATCTGTCTATTAGCTCTAGTTTCTTTTCACATGATAGTTTAATCAGGAAAATACGCTGTCATATAGTTGGAAACAGGCCTGTTTCTCTCAGCTCATAAAGGTGAATTTTAGCATTACTACCCTAGAGATGAATAATTTTATAGTGTATGATGGATTGCTAAGCAGACTACCCAACAGTCAAGACTACAAGATATGGTGATTGTGATTATTATGAAAAACTGGTAATAGATCACTGTGAAATATGGGCTTTTTCCAACATACAGAAACAATAACAAAAAATTTGAACTTTCATTTTGAATATTTTTCACAGTATTTCTCTTTGCATATACTGGACCTATAAATGGAAGAGTTTTTCAATAATATAATTCTAATAATTATACAGGCTGAAATTGCTTTTCATCTAATTTTACAGCTCCGTCACCTGTATAAAAAACAGTTAAAACGAGCTCAACCTTGATAAAACACAACAGTGAAATAAAACACACTCATTAATGTGGCTGTAAAATGAATTAAAAAAAAAAACATGTAACATAACAGTTAGAGAAACACTATACAGAACAAGGAGTACTTTTACTTTCCATAGTTATGACTGACAACACTCACACACTTTTAATTAAGTAAGGTGTTATCGTCAAAAAAGTATGTCTTCCACCATGGACCACATACACAGCAGGAAGTTAGTTAGTTAGTTAGATAGATAGATAGATAGATAGATAGATAGATAGATAGATAGATAGATAGATAGATAGATGATAGATAGATGATAGATAGATAGATAGATAGATAGATAGATAGATAGATAGATAGATAGATAGATAGATAGATAGATAGATAGATAGATGCATTTTATCTATCCCCAACTAGGAAATTACAGTGTAACAGCAACATGACACACATTCAATAACAATGTAAAACCACAGCAAACATGAGTTTGTAAATAGACAAATATAATTATTATTATTTTAATTATTGTAAAAAGACAAATATACATGACAGCAAAAACTATACATAAGAGCAAAATGTTAATGTTACAAACAAGCAACTACATGCTTATAGCCGTTGTTGATAACTGTCATCTTTATTCAAGGATACATTTGTTGTATCTACGTGTACAATTTCCGCCTTTCGTCTCCAAAATAAACCTTTCAACCAATGGCAGGCCTCCTCTGGGCCTACGTCAGATGCCGCCATCAGTCAATCAACTCATTCATGCCTTTGGTCGAATCTGAGTATATCCTTCAGCCAACATTGGGCCCTAATGAATTATTTAATATGAGGCTTTTTTTCATGCGGTTTCTATTGGAAGACTCCCTTTTTGTTAGTATTTCTTTCGTACTGTCATGTGTACATTATTTGGTTTCAACATATTAGCAGTGAAAATTAATCAGGATTGAACGAATGGTTTAGAATAAAATGGTACAACAGTTCTGCAGGGTGGGAGCGATACAGTATTGTAAACGCAAAGGAACGAATAGTTAAAATGAGCAAAAATACCAATAACACAGCAGCACTGTTTTTGTTAAAACTGTTACAGGCTAACGCTGCTAGCAGAACACCTCGACTTACATGCAAAAAAAAGCTGCTAAAATCGATAGAAAACGATTGTTTGCAGTGTAACGGACTGCATATTAGGTGTCATACTTTCGCTCTTTAGGCTAAGAGGTTTTTAAAGTGTTAAATAGTCATTTATTTCCACATAATGCGGAATGATGTTGATGTGAGTTTGCTACCTTTGTCGTCGTCTCAGATGCCGACATGTTTCCAAATTACCAGAGACGTACGTGAACGTGCCGCGTCACGGCCTAAGCCCCGCCCCCAGGTCATTGATTTGAAGAGCACTGATCAGAAGTCAGTGTGCGACGTCCGATTTACCGATAATCCAGAAGGAGAGACTTGCTGCGAAAACCGATTCAAAGTCAGTTTAGTCCTAAAAGGTTATGGGTTTGTTGTCACGGGATGTGCTTCCTCTGTTGCTCTGAAAGAGGCCAAAAAAAGTAAACAGAAATCGAGGTGGGAGCGAAGATGAGCAGCGGCTGCATCTAACGACACCGAAGTTCACGTTGGTCTTTTCGGAAAAAATAAATTTGAAATAAACTTAGGGAACATTTTAATCAACGAAAGGAAAGGGATGGTAAGTACCTTTTAACTTAGGCGAATATACCAGAGGGGCTCTGGTTGTAGATGGTTAACGGCAGATTTCAGCAAGCTAATGGCTGCTAACGGTCAGACAAGCTAGGCCACAAAAGCAACCGAGAAAAACAGATGTGGTCTGTTAAAATCTGTCTTAATTTGACAGCCATTCACTTTGACCGGCATTTAACCGAATTCATTTTAAAGCCGCTCTTTTCTAATAATAAAAGCCATTTATTGTTACTTTCTCGCTTGCTCCTAAATATTTAACACATGTAACAATTGTTAATCTAACTTTTTTTTTTTGCGCCCGTCATTCAAAGCTTGTCTAATAATGTCCTGGACTATCGTTACTTTACTACTTCTACTCAGCATAGCGACTACTTTAGTACCGATATGTATACAGGGTTGAAAATCAGCACAAATTCTCAAATCCAAGAAGACAAATGTAATCTTTTTTTTTTTTTTTTTTGTTAAAGAAAGTTTTTAACTCCCATTATGCACCATATGATGTTGAAAAGCTAGCCAACATTAATCTATGCGATCAATAGAAAATGTAAATCAAATTTTTTTTTGTGTAATTTATCCTTATCCAATTTAAAAAAAAAAAAAAAATCCACATGAAATCCGACTTCGGCTGACAAACATTTTTTCCTTTCAGCTGCCTGCTATAAATGATACAAACATCAATATTTGCCCTGAATTTCAGTCACTTGATTACCACGTCATTTATATTATACTTGAAAGGACGTTTATGATTAATGTTGACACTACTTAGCTAAAGTGGTTCATGTCATGCCATTATACCATTTCCTCTAGGATCTTTAAAGGTTTTCTCATACTGAAACCATTTTTATTTTGTCTTTGTCAACTCAAATCAGATGGAGATGCTGTGTTTTCGATTACCGGGCCATGGGGACATAACCCTGAAGCACATGAACTCACTGAGGTTCCGCCAGCACTTCTGTGACATCACCATTGTGGCCAGTGACAACCAGACTTTCAGGGGACATAAAGTTGTGTTGGCTGCCTGTTCACCCTTCCTGAGGGACCAGTTCCTTCTCAACCCATCCCCTAAACTTCAGGTGAGAAGATAAGATATTCCTTTATTAGTTCCACAAGGAGAAATTCCAGACTTACAGCAGCAAAGCACACAAGAGCAAAATCAAAATAAAGACAAATCCAAAAAAATCTATAAATACTATTTATAGCTGTGCACATTGCTGATCATGCCAAAGGTTGGATAGGGGAGATACTCATACGTACACCTATACATACATGATGAAACTGTCAGAGATGCTGTCATTCAGTATCTTTTCATATGTACACTAATATACCACAATTATTCTGTATATGACAATATTCTGTCATATTCTGTTTGGATATTCTGAATTGGGCCTTTTTCTCCAATGGAGCTTTTTGCAGTTAAGACATGTGGGATATGCCATTATTATTATGGGTTTACGAGGATTTTTTGGACATGTTTACGATTACATAATACAGCTAATGTGGATGTTTTACCACAGGTTGTGACAAATGGCTTCAATTTACATTCGGCTGAAGTAAAGACAACCTCTTTTAGACATGGATGCCTCACAGAAAAATCCATATATCTAGTCTGAACATGCATACTTTGGTCATTTTAGTGCTTTTCTCAGATCACAAGTGAAATTCTCTAACCTATTAATTCAACATCCACATTACCCATTCACAGTTCATAAGAGTACTTTGTTTTTGATATGAGCATATATGGAAAAGCCAACATTTGCAAGGTGTTTCATGCAATGAAAGAAGAAGGCCGGGGTCACACCGTAAGATGTCTGGCAAACTCTGAAAAGAAAGCTTTTTTTTTTAACCAGAGTATGCACATCTGCTCATAAACTGGAATTATAGCGGAATATTCATTTTTACTGAATATGTCTCTTTGTATCCAGGTGTCCATGCTGTACAGCTCTACAGTGGTTTGTGACCTGCTTCAGTCCTGCTACACCGGTGTGCTTCAGTTCAACCCAGAGGAGATTGTCAACTACTTGACCGCTGCTAGTTACTTGCAAATGGAGCACATAGTAGAGCGTTGCAGAGGAGCACTGAAGAAGTATGTACAGCTGAAGCAACCCAGTCCACCAAAGGTTAGTCTGCTAGAGACAAATACTTTATTGTTAACTGTGATGACATTGTGTCCAGTTAATAAACGTGGTGTACTGTGAGGTAATTTCACCTCTTACAGCTCAATAATTAGCAAAATATCTCTATTTTATATCTATTTTCTCACAAGCTTTAAACAAAGTCTGATACAAAAAAATCACTTCTGAAGCACAACTCAAGTTTATCTTTAATGTCTTTATAATAACTAGTCAACCAAAAGAAATAAGCATAGACATTCTCTTGATAACAAAAAAATAAACCCCACTGTCCTCTTCTGGTACAGCTTGATCTCTATGCGAACATAAGATTCAGCAAAGTTTTTGTTATGAAACAATGTGGGTTTTTTTTTTGTACCATATCACCAGACAACACACAAAAACATTTTGTTCCTAATCTCCTGACTGTCACAAAGTAACCTGTTCTTGAAGACTATCATTCAGATAAAATTAGGATATATACTCTGTATTTTTATTTATTTATTTATTTTTTTACATGTCACAATCTGTCTTCCACAACATGATGTGCTCTCCTCTGATGTGCTCTTGGACTGTTTCATTTTTTTCTTGTAGATGATTGCAGAGGAGAACCAGGCTAGTCCAATGATTGTCAGTGGCAGCGTTTATTCTGTTGCCTCTGCATCCCCTCCCGTCAGCCGAACCTCCCCTGTGCATCCACATAGTCCTGCAGGACGATCAGTGGAGGAAAACCAAGGCGATATGTCTGCCCAGGGCAGCAGTCAACACCAAAGTGACAGTCCTTCACTGGATGAACCATGTATTGAGGTGTGTGAAAGTATTTAATAAAGTGCAAAGATAACAAATAATAGATAACAAAAGTTAACAAGTGTGAGCATTTCTGCTGATCTTTAAAAAAGACCATAACATTTCTGGTAACAGGCCTTCTATATGACAATGTATTGTGTGCCAAACTTGTTTGCAGCCAAGTAAAACTGGTCTAAAGTCTATCTTCAAAGTAATTTTGAATGACATTTTAATTAATTTTAAGAGTAGGAGCTCTCTTGTCTACATTACTATCCTGCATGTTTTAGATGTTTCCCTCTTCCAGCACACCTGACGTTCATTATCAAGCTTCTGCTGAGCTAGATGATAGGCGTATCATTTGAATCGGGTGTGTTGGAAGAGGGATACATCTAAAACATGCAGGACGGTGGCTCTCTATGACTAGGGTTGCTAACCCCTAGTCTAGTCAGAACCATCATGTACATGAAAGTGCTAAATATTCAGTCAGAACAGAATATCAGTTACTTGAAAGCCATCAAACTCAGAAGAGGATGATTTTTTTGTCTGTTTGAGATTGCTGACACTGTTTGTGGCCTAGATTGGCAGATAAAGAGATTAAAATAATTAAAACTGTGTTACAGGTTAATGCGTCAGATGAGGAGGAAGGGGTCAGACAAGAGGACTATGATATCTTCAGAGTTTATGTTTCTGAAGAACAAATGAACAAAGACAAAGAAGAGAGAGAAGCTCCCTCAGACCAGCCTCAAGATGTATGTTTCCCTGAAACAGAGGGGATTATGATTGGTGAAGGGGGTGAATACAACTTGAACCCAACAGAAGATGGACTTAGTGCTGAGAACATTTTCAGGCAGGGGATTTCAGTGGAGGGTTTCCATGCTTTCAGACGCAGGATAACTAACTATAAAATAGGCCGTGGCAGAGGGAAGGGCAGGGGGAGGGGGCTTAAGAGGAGAAGGTGGGACAAGGTGGAGAAAAGATCTCCAGGAGTGGGAAATCATCAAGATTTGTGGTACGTAGCAAATTCAGGAATGGGAGGGGCCTTTGGGCTGGACTACAGTCAAGAGGGACTTAAAACAGGAAATTATGTTTCAGTTGAAGTCCCACAGTTGGACTTCAACATTGGTGAAGCTCAGGGAGAAAAAGTCTCACCACTGGTGACAAACAGCATGGCCCAGTTTGGACTGGAAGAGTCCACTGCGGGTGAGGGAAGCTCTGGGCTGACAACGGTCCCATCCAGTGAGGGCGGTGACGAATCAGTTGCTGTTGTGGGGTCTACGTCAAGCGTCGTCGGCCCTGTAATCTGTGAGCACTGTGGCATGACTTTCCCATCACCCCACTCTCTAGCCATCCACTGCCGCACCACACACCTCCTGTATGTTTGCCCCTGCTGTGGTAAACACTTCCACCATTCTGCCAACCTCAGCCGGCACATGGCTGTGCACCGGGGGACGAGCAAAACCCACCAGTGCCCTCTATGCTATAAGACTTTCACACAGAAATCTACTCTAATAGACCACATGAACCTCCACAGCGGTGAACGGCCACACCGCTGCGCATACTGCCACGCACGTTTTGCTCATAAGCCAGCTTTACGACGCCACCTGAAGGAACAGCACGGGAAAACGACAGGGCAGAATTCACTACATGAGCAGGAGGAGAGGGAGAGAGCACAGGGCGGAGAGGCTGCAGAGAGGATACGACAAGAAGAACAGGAGTGCTTTGTCACTGAACATCAGCAACATCAGCCTGAGCATTAAAAACATCAGTTCAGCATGAGCAGAAAAGGCCTGTTCAATGCAGGTAAATGGGTTTAAGAGCTGTCCAATGGAAGCATTTTTCCCTGGGTTCTGATGCTGCATTTTGAAGACTGTAACTATCTAAGATTATCTAAGACCGGTGCAGAAAACAGTTGTCTTAATATCAAAAGCCTTTCACAAGAAGTACCTTTTCTGGATTTGCACCAAATATGCTAAAACTGCACCACCCTTCAAATGGTAATGAGGTTGGGTAGTTCAACTTCGATATATAACCTTAAACTAGAAAACTGTGGTTCAGTATGTGTTCATTGAGATGACTGGCATTAAGTTGATGTACCGAGTTTAAGTGTCCTCTGTGTTGCATATACAAAATCAAATGTATAATATCTTGATGTGGACTGATGTAATTCACTGCATCAGAGCACTTTTTTTTTTTCAATGGAAAGTTGAATAAAAGTGTGAAGATCCAGTGTGTTTTAAGATTTGTTTTCTGAGTAGTTGACCTCCCCCCAAAAAAACAGGATGCAATTCTATCAAAATAACCCCATACTAATGTACACCATACAGCTAAACATAAGAAAATGAAACAGATTTTTATCTGCAGTTTGAATTTCATTTTAGTTCATGTTGCATTGTTCATTGTAGTTTTACTTTAAAAGTTTGAAAATTTGATTTTGCGTTTTCATTATTTGTTTAGTGCTAGTTTTATGTTTTAACGCTGAATCATTTAGTATTTTAGTACTTTTTAAATCTAAAGAAGAGACAACTTCACCTACTTCCAAGGTGCATGGAGAAGTAAAACTAGTTAAAGGTCAAGATCTTTAGCAGTACTTGGCATCATGGAAGACCTTGATGAAGGCCACTAGCCAAAATGCACTGGTCTACATTTAGAATCAGGTAAAGTTCTTCTATAAGTGCTGGAGTTCTTGACCAGTAGCTAATATTTTTAATTCAAGATTTCTGACCAACTGTTTCTTCAGTGGTGTCAAGTCAGTCTGTACTTTTTTAATGCTAGATTGCCACACATTTTATGATCTCATGCAGTGCTTTGCTCTTTAGATTAAATCATCATGTTCTTAGGCTCTTATTCTTCTGTGACTCATTACAATCTCAGTCAAGTTGTAAATGTATGGATTTATTGAATTCCACAACATATTTGTCTAGTTTCATCAGCAAAGTTGTCACAAACAGCTCCATCTCAACAACAGTGACCAAATCTAAATATTTTTGAATAATTTGAATTCATCTAAGAAAGTTTGAGCAAAAACGTGAAAAGCTACAGGTCCTCAAGGAAAAACCAAAACAGAGTATGTCTAAAAAAAAAACAAAACATCACAGAAAGTCTTCACTGTAGACAACTTGGTTCCTCTTGTCCCTGTAGGAGCCTTTAGTGCTGTTCTGCACAGCTGTGAAAGAAAACAGAGGTGAACGTCAATGCTCGCTGCGCGCGCACACACACACCGTCAGATCAATGTCTGAAAAGCATTAGGAGTCTGCTGTTTACCGAGAGAAGCCCAGACAGATTTGCCAGTGGCTGCATCCAGCATGGGCTGTTTCCTGGCGATGCTGACTTTGATGTGAATGTCTCCCACTGTGCTTCCATTCAACTGTGAGACAAAAATACCAAGATGAGTCTGAAAAGCTGTGCAGTGTGAGAGCAGGGCATCCCCAGACAGCCATGAAGAAACCTGCATTTTATTGGGCTTTTCAAAACTAAGAAATTTAACCATGGGAATAGACAGTAAATACTTGATAACATAATGAAATCTTGGAGTTTCTTTGACAAGGTTTAAGAGTCAACAACTACATAGTAAGGCCAAAAAAAGTCCTGGATTTAACTAAAATAGGTAAGAGCTTTTCACTGGATAATTTCTAGTGATTAATGTTTCAGTTGCAACTAGTTCTTTAAACTGATGCAATGAGTAGTTTTTCATTTCTTAAACAGTTTGCTAGAGGACATAAAGATTAGACTGTTTAAGTGAAAAAAGGTCTGATGTGTCCAGATTGACCCTGTTCCACATAGATGGAAAGGGAGATGAAGTGATTACCCATCATGCCTATTGCCTACAGTACAAGCCTGTGGGGGCAGTGTTATGATTTGGAGTTGCTTCAGTTGGCCAGGTCTAGGTTTAGCAACTTTATGACAAAAATAAATATTGCAACGCTGCATAAACGTATTGAAATGATGCCATTAAAATGAAGGCATTAACCCCCACCTCCCAAAATTCTATGCGAGTGTTGGCACTGCGAGGTTGAGGGTTGTTTAAAGCTCTAAGCTACAAACCATGAAATGCTGATTTTATACATTAGCTAAGAATGTCAATATTAACACCAGTATTGATGAGTTTAATCAGAATAGTCACAGTGACATTGTCAAGTATATTGAGCCTCATTAAAATAAGTTCCTAAAATAAAGGCTTACTAGTGTGGTCTAATGTTTCTATTTGTCTATTAACCCTCTGAAAGTTGTTGAGGAGTTTGATATAAATATCTATTAAGTTTTGGACTAAAACTGAAATAAATTATCATGTTATTTACTGTGTATTGTATTTTCCCTCGTGCATTAAAATATGAGATTTTTAAACTACTTTCAACAAGACATCACAGAAAATATTCATTCATTCATTCTGTATTTAAGACACAATATTTATTTGACAAACTGTAAATTGTTTGGCTCGGTTCTAACCTCTGCTACAGCCTGGTCTGCAGACTCCATCTTCTCAAATGTAATGAATGCGCAACTGGAAAGAGAATCAGTTAAGATAAATCAGAGTAGCATCATGCAAACAAGAACCTGAATAAACATTGTGGTTAATGAACTGAATTGCTGTCATTAAATACGCAGTATTTGCGCATAGCTTTGTTAAAATGATTCCGTACTTTCGTGGGTTGTCCATAGAGAGGTCGATGATATTTCCATGTTGGGAAAAGGCAGAACGCAGACTGTCCTCAACCAGGCCAGAGCCATAAACATAAACTGTATTCCCTTTACGCACCCCTCTCCGCTCTGGGTATGAGTCTGATCCTGAGTATAAACAAATGAAACATGTACCAGTGTTCCCAGCCATTTTCTGTGGAAACTGCAACGTAAAGGATGCCATGAAACATACTAATCGACAAAAACTGGTTACTCACGTCTGAAGGGTCCATCTCTGTCCCGGTCCCGGTCTCTGTCACGGTCTCTGTCCCTGTCTCGGCTTCGATCTCGGTCTCTGTCACGTTCCCTTTCTCTGTCCCTGTCCCTCCCTCGATCTCTATCCCTGTCCCTATCCCGGTCCCTGTCCCGGTCTCTGTCCCGGTCCCTCTCTCTTTCCGGTTCTCGGTCTCTGTCTCGGTCTCTCTCTCTGTCTCTCTCTCGCTCTCTGTCTCGCTCTCTATCTCTCTCTCTATCTCTGTCCATATCACGACTTGATGACATTCCACCTCCATCATCATCATCCCGGTATCGGTCACTTGAACTGACGAAGCTGCAGGAATGATAACTACATGTTAAGTACATTTATCAAAAATCAGGGTATTTATTTTAGTCATTTCAGCTTTGACACGTTACCTTTCATACAGTGATTTCCTGTGAGCTCTCTTTCCAGACTAGAAAAAGTGTAAAAAATACAATAACATCAGATTGAGCTCTACTTTTTTCCTGGGACTGTGCAATAAAAATGTTAAAAACAATTATTAAAATACAGTTTTAATCAGTATGAATGTGAAAATGTTCAATTACGGTTTGATATTTTTCCAGTGTTTGAATATCACCATAAGTAAACTAAACCCACAATTAACCATCTGGTATTTTCAACTTTCCCTCAGGAGGACAAATCAGGAGGAAATCAACCAGTTTGTAGCTTGTCTTTTTTATATGTTTATGAGGAAATGATGCAACAAAAATATAACAGATGGAGCACCACTTGCAACACAGTTATTATCATATTTAATGTCGACTGTACCTCAGGTTGTTCTTCATCTGTAGAAACACTTCTTTGGAATGGTAAGAAAGCAGGAACCGGCCCTTTCTCAGGGTCCTGTGAAAAAACAAAACAAAAGAGAAGAACAGCACATTAAAACATCCTACTTTTTAATGATAAGAATATACCAAATGTCACCAAATTTCTTGCAACAAATTAAACACATAAGATTCACATCTCACCTTAAGTTTTATCTCCAACATTCGGGACCGTTTGAAGCCAGAGTTCTTGTTCTCTGATTTAATTGCACTGATGGCACCAGACTTGATCAACATCTTCGCTTGCTCTGTAGCTGTAGCAGTGTCAACAACCGGCTGGTCTGACAAAGCTTTGAAGGAGAGTAGAGTGAGGCACTATTATAAGCAAATAAGAAAATCAATGCTGTTTTAGCACAACAATGCTCAGATCTTTGCAAGTGTCAAAAACCTGAATGTTTGCATTTTACACAAAGATATCAGCTTGAGTATGAATACAGATATTCAGACAAATCATGACCACCTTTTCCATTTTTCATTTTTGAATATTAATATAGACAACTCATTTACAATCGAGCTGAGCTGAATCACAGCAAGAAACAATAAAAATAGTAAAAACGAGCTTCCATTGAACCCATAACAATACTTGAATAAGTAACATAAATCAAACAACTCACCTAAAATACAATGAATGGAAGCAAAATATGATTAAAGTACAGATATGTACAGATAGAGAAGTTTGCTGAATAAACGCTCCAACTGACAATAGTACCAAAAAGTTATCAATTTAGTCAGTGACACCTACTTCGTTTCAGTCCGCTTTGGTTCGTCTGGTTAGTTGAACTCTGCTTCTTCAAGGCAAGCAGTGCCTTTTTCTGATTAAAGACACATAAAACAATAAATCAAAGCAAAAGAAGTTAATAACCATCATAGCACTGAAGAGAGATGACTCTTATTTAAACACTACAGCTTACCTTTTTCTTGAGTTTAGCATATTTCTTCTGCAAAGCCTCCTCTTCCTCCGTGAGTGAACTTGGGAACACAACCATGACGGTAACTGCTGCAAAAGAGACGACTTTTTTTTTTTTAAATTACAGAAACACAAATGCAGACAGTAAAAAAATAAAATGAAACCTCTTGCCCACTCAGCGCTGTTAGCCCAGGTAAGCTAACCTGAGGAGCTAACAGTAACCACTACCGCTACTTTTAACACAGTATACATGTAACTACATATTCATACGTTACATAAAGTGAGGCTATTATTTGATAATATATTAGTAACTGAAGCGACACATTTGTGTCACATCTAAGATTTATAATGATTATTTCCCGTCTCAAACTCAAGCAGGTCTTACCCCGAGTTTAACACAAACACCGTCGCGTAAATATGACGTAACGCTCATTTACTTGTTTTATTTTAGTTTTTGTTTTTGACACCAAAATATTTGATGCAACTAGTATTTAGAAATCTCACTAAATACATACTGTTATAATAAAATAAAAAAAATACCTTTTTTTTTTCCGTTTTATAGCAGTTAGCTAGCCTAGCTTCTTCCGCTTGAAAAAATTGTCAACTTCCGAGGCGACAGCAGTAGTTGGCTGCAACTTTAAGCTCTCGTTTACGGGTGGGAACATGGAGAGAATAAGTAAGTGGTGGATTTTGAATGCTTAATCAACTACTTGAAAATAACCACTTTAAATACACTGGACCGTGTCAACATACATTGCTTTCGTGGCTAGCTTCATAATGGTGATGTGGCTGAAAGAGAGTAGCTGTCAATCAGTGCTCCATTCAAGCCAGTCGTGACAAATACAGTTCAAATTTGGTTTCTATTGATCTGAAAATGGATTTATTCTATCTAAGCTTTTTTATGAACGTACTCCCAGTTTTTGACGTCAGCATGCAACTATAACTATTCTTCATCCTGTAGAGATATGAGCCATCACTGTTGTGTTTGTTTATGACAATGGGGTGGCTGTAAAGGAGATTTTAGAGGTGGAATTTAACTTTGCATTTCCATCCAATTACTGTTCTTCACTACATATTTGAGGTACTTGTGCTCTACTTGAGTATTTATGTTGCAGTTGTAACATAAATGTACAATTATCATATACGATACGCAGTGTATTATTATTAGTAATTGAGTTAGTATTTTCACTTATTGGCCTGGCTAAGTGAACATCAGGGTCAATTTCTTTTTTCTCTAAAACAATAGTTTTGATTACTCAGCATGAAAGATATATATATATCTAGTTTCTAAAACTGTGTTTATTTAATTTGTACCTGAATTACAACTGTATATATGAAAATATATGAGAATACAGCGTAAATTAAGAACAGTAAAGGTTGTAAATGAATGTATACAGCATAAATTCAGAATGGCAATAGCAATATGCAAATAAATATGTTCAGAATGTATGCCTGTGTCTAATCTTAAATTTTATGATAATCAAATACTGTAATGATTTTGACTGTTTTTTTATTATAAAAAAAAAATAAAGCAGAAAGATGTGTAGTTAATATAGTAATGAAACATATGTCACCAAAGCAGGATAATTTTATCAGTATCTTAATAAAATCTTTGATTATTATTATGGTGCATCACACTGAACAAACACCCCACTCCGTTGCCTTTTTGGATTGTCACTCTGTTACCATGAATTAGTGTCTTTTTAAACTAAAATAAAAATGATATCAGTTTCATTTTTGGATATAATGTACTCATATATATTTGGAAAAGTGTGGTATGCTAAATATTTGCACTTTCCTTGAGGAACAGCACTTTTTGGTATTTTTTTCCAAACCTTGAATAACTGCTGAATATTTTTCCTCACTCTGTTACTTTGTCAATGATGATAAATTCACATTTTTATTAAATATTTGGTTATTATTCCTTAATGACATGTTAAACTACTTGCATAGACCTGCAATTTGAGCTATTATGTTTGCTGCTAAATGAATCATTTTAAAACAGATACTGAATGGTTAGTATTGCTGCACAGTGCTTTCTCACCCCATTACTCACTTGGTCAGGCCCTTATGTAAAGGATAGAAATGCTCCTTCCACAATTGGATTTGTCAAAAAATATAACAGAAATCCAAATGTGTTTGTATCGAAGAAAAAGCAACTAGGTATGATTAAAAATGCTGAATATAATATAACTAAAATAACCAGCTGACCTTCCCTACAACTAGCTAGCTATCAAGCAGAGAAATTGAAATAATGTTCTAAATTGTAATTTTTAATTGTAGCAGATTAATGCCAAAAAAGATTTCAATAAGTAGCTCAAAGTAGGCTAACATAAATGAGAGAATAGCCAGCTAAATATATGAACAAAAGGTGAAATAGGATGGTACTAATGGTAGTAGTTAATTTATTTAGACATTTAAATAAGAATTATAATTATTATTTAATTTGTAGTTCAATTGAAATATCTTATTAGGTCTGGTGCTTGATGTTATCTGATTGTGGTCTGTGGATACACCCGACAAAAAAGGTTGAGAACCATTGACTTAAGTCCTTTCATACTTGGTGTTATTTTTTGCAGACGTGCCCCCTGTGGGCCCCATGGACCTGCCTTTGTCCTTGCTGGAGATGGGATGTTCGGGCAGGTTTGAGCTCATCACACACACCCTGCCCGGACAGCCTTTACCTCCCCAGAGCACGGTCAGTGGGGATGGGGCCTGCTTTGCCCATTGTACAAACATCAGCAACCACTAACTTGTAAAATATTCAATTACAACCTTATGTGAAAGAGTTGAATTAAATGCATCCAGTTTCATTAGACACACATTCATTCATCATAGTCAACAGGCAAAGACCTCAGCCTTACCTCAAAGCATCATAGTCTGTTTCTTTCTTTTTTAATTCATTTTCTAAATTCTAAAATGCGATTTTGTTGGACTATCCTTCTGCTTACACTTTACATATTAACATATTCATTAATGTTTAACAAAACATCCATGTGCCATTTTATGATCCTAAGCCAATGTTTGATTGTGGTTCTTTTAAAATATGAAATGTTTAAACCTGTTTTTCTCTCTTCAGCTCCCACATGGGCTGCCTCCCACCAGCCTCAGCCTGGAAACAGAAGTAGAGAAGCAGTTTTTACAGGATCCTTCTTGGCTTCCTATCCATGACACTGACTTATCCTTCCAGAAGTTTCTGAAGTATGACGGCATGTCTGTAATTTGACTGTTAAAGCAGTAAATAAAGTGTAATCTACATTATTCACACTATTTAACATACGCCCTGTATGTAAGTGTGTTTATACTTTAATTTCAAATGCATCACCGACCGCTGGTTTTATATCTCAACTAACATGGATCCCTAGTAATAAATTAAGTTCTTTTAATCATAAGTGTGTAAATATTTTTGAATACTCCCATATATCAGGGAAGGATGTAACATTCTATTTTCACCTTCACCAGAGTGACTAAGAGAGACATTAATGTGGACTCTCTGCTAAACTGTGCTCCATCTCCACTTCACTCTGGTCTCTCTGTTGTGAGAGATCCAACCACAGGGATGCTGCTCGACTTCACAGAGGTAATTGACAAAACTGCACCACCCTAACAGTTATACTCTTATTAGTCTACTTCTTTAGAAAATGCATTATTTTAACTTTTTTATTGCTATGAAATTAGATTTTTTTTTTAACCAACATAAAGACATTATAACTCTGAATGTTCGCTTTAAGCAACTCTCAAAGTGGGCCAGTTAAGCAAAATTGAGGTGAATTAGGACGGAAGGACGGAGATGCTGATGCTGATGATGTCTGCACTTATTGCCTGCTGGTACTTGGGGTCTGACTACCTCGTGGGTTTTTTATGAGTTTTTATTATACGTTTTTATTGTATAGGCAAGCTATTTATTTTTCTGGTTATGTCTTTTTATTGTGGCTATGTCACTTTTATTTAGTCTAATTGCACTACAGTCCTATCCTGATTTGCACTATGTATGTATGTATGTATGTTTGTTCACTGTGCCCGGTATGTATATATGAGAGCAACAGAGCTCACAGAATTTCCTTCGAGATTAATAAAGTACATATCTATCGATCCATCTATTAATAATGTGGTTTTGTTCCTCTTTAATCAACATTTAGGTCTTACTTGAACACACTGGCCTCTCTGCAAAGAACTCGCTGTCATTACAACGACAACCAGGTCCTCCTTCAGAGAGCCTTCGTGGAAGCAACACCAGCTACCCTTTCCTTCCTGGTTTGATTCATTTCATTTTTTCCCTTTTTTCCCCCTCAGAAATACATTTTACGCTTGTTTTCTTTGACTGACATGTAAACAGAAGAGTTTCCCTGGTACCGATAATGACATTGCAATAATGATTGTGTGTTGCTCATTCACAGGTGGTATGGATGAATTCACTCTGGACCAAATTAAGAAGAAATCTGATCTAGAAGAGGACCTAGACTTTGAGAAAGGTGAGTCTCCTCACTTTGTTTGTAGTGTTAAGGAAAAAAAATCTCTGTTGTGATTTCAAATCCTACTGGGTGCATGATTTATTTTCCCCGCAGATTTACTCAGAGTTCCCCCTGGACTAAAAACTGGGATGGATTTTACTGATAAAGGTTGGATTGGTTATCATATTGTGCTATTTTAACAAAGATTGATTTAAGATACCATAATATTTTAATCCCTGTCTTTTTATTGTGTCTTTAAGATGCCAAAATAGCAAAACCAGAGGTCAACCTCATGTCACTTCTGTCTACATTTGACGGAATCACTGACTTGCATCGCGAGGTAGAAGAGAAGGAGGAAGGAAAAGAAACAGACAAAGCTCCTAAATTACCCAGAACAAACAGTCTTGAAGATCTTGGCATCAAGGTAATAAATAGTTATTTTTCAATCAAGGATGAAGTGATAAGTGGTAAACTGTGATGAGGTTTTATTCTTTTTGAATGTGGTATATCATCATATCAGTGCAGAAATACAGCAAACGACACTCAAAACCAAATATAGAGTATATATACACTTTTTCAACATTAATATGTCAATATGCAACACAGGATGACAAAAAAAACTATTAATCTGTAGAGAAATAATCAGATTCTGACTATACAGGCGTTCCAATAACAAATCTGACATCAGAATTATATAACATAACAAAACATGCTTGATGTTCACATGAAACCAATAAGCCATGTTTTATTACATGCGAGGAGAGGGCTAGGCATATACAAAAACAGAAAAACAGTGATGCTAAACATTTGTATCAGATTTCATCATACATAAATCTAATGCTGTATCCATTAGAGCCCATGAAGGCTAACAATTTAAATTAACAGAAAACACAACATTTAGTCCTGCAACAATATTTCAACAAACTGCAACAAAGTCACACAAAGAAAATGCATGAGGGTGGCAAAGAAACTGGTTCCATATAAAAATATTGATTGGAGATAAACAGGAAAAATGTAAGATTTAAAGGAGTGATATTTTGCTTTTTTTAAATGGAATTATGCATTTTAAAACATTTCCCTGTGGTCTACATAAACTGTAAATGCTCTGCTTGGGTCTGAATTCTTCATTTATTCAACTCCACTGGTCCATCTTCAACCCTATTTCTGAGTAATGACACCAGAAAAGTCGTTTTAAGCGCTGGCCCTTTAAATTCAAATGAGCCACTTCATGCCCCACCCCCTCCAGATTGTTGGCTGTGCTGCTCTGTCTCGTTCAGCCAACAACTGAACACTGTAGGTAATCGGCTGGAAGTTTGGAGATATTTTCAGTATGGACTACAACCATTGCTGCTTACAAACAATTATGTCGTACTCAAAGAAATATTCATCAGAAGTCTTGACCTTATATGTGCAAATGTCGTGATGTGACTAGTTATAGATGTAACAAATTAAGCAAGAATTAAAACAGGTTGTAGAAATCCACTTGATTTTTGCCAAAATAAATATAAAGATAGCTTTGCATCACCTGGAGGGTTCAAATTCAAACTTTATGAACTGTTAGGGTCCAAATACACAAATAAATGAACCAAAGACTAATAAAAGTGGGTTTAGAGAAATATGACCCCTTTAAGGATTGTCCATTAGATAATGACAGTTGATTGAAATTTCATTACTATTAAATCCATGCAAGCTAAAAAAAACATTTAACACTTTGGGAAAACTGTGTGGAATTGCCTAGAGAATGTAATAATTAAATAATTTAGGTGGTTAATTATACAGACTGAATAACCCTTCTGTGTAGTTTATCAGTAAATGTGTCCTGTTGGATTATTGCATAATGGTTTACATCTTTAATGCAGCTAAGCAGATTTTATAGACATTGATGTGACTCGTTTATAGCACGCTGTATTCTTTATACTACATTAAATTTCATTATTCAGGCCTTTTTTTTATATAACCTTAATTGTTAGTATGCTGCTGCCTTTGGTCAAATATAAACTAGTTTAAACTGGTTTCTTTCAGGATGCAGTGCCGTCCTCTACTTTGGCAGAGAAGGGAAAAGAGGAGAAATCAAAACCAAATGAGAACCCAGAGGAAAACAAGAAATGGGCCATCCCTGTTGACATTACTTCACCCTGTGATGATTTCTACAAGCGAATCCCCAACCCAGCCTTTAAGGTGGGTTCTCCTTTAATCCTCCAATTAGCCTGAAATATGGAAATGAGCTTCTGTTTTCCACAAATTAATTAAAAAAGCTGGTTAAAACCTCCATATCTTCAAAAGCTCACTCTTTCCCCTGTTTGTTTACTTGTTGTCTCTTTCATTCCCTTTGTGTCTGTGATGAATCATGACGATTAAAAATCAATTTGCCGAGTGGCTGAGCACCCCGCCACAACTGATGTGTTTCTCTGCCCGGCTCGGCTCCAGTGGCCGTTTGAGCTGGATGTTTTCCAGAAACAAGCTGTGCTGAGGCTGGAGGCTCACGACTCGGTGTTTGTAGCTGCACACACATCAGCTGGCAAAACAGTGGTGGCCGAGTACGCCATCGCGCTCTCCCAGAAACACATGACAAGGTGCATATTTGATGTCACGATTAAATTATAGCCGCTGAGTGCAGAGTGTAGATGTGAAAAGGAAAACCGGATTTAGAATAATAATCCCAATGAAAATACATCTAGCTCATCAGTGGGGGATTGTAACTGTGTTCCATTACCCTAGTCATATGTCATTTTTATGCAGCTTGATACTTTTACTCCACTGCATGTCAAATGCAATTCTTTCTGTTATCTTTAGCTACTAAACAGGTTATAATTTTAAGTGTTTACATATGGGTTATGTTTAAAATTCTCCCCTTTCTTAAACTAAATAAACTTGGGAAAATGCAACGTACACATTAATGCTGCAATAACATGAATCCAAATAGATAGATAGATAGATAGATAGATAGATAGATTTTTCTTGTAATACATACCTAAGTAAAGCTTTGAATACATACTTTTATTTGTAATGGAGTAATTTTACAATATGTTATTAGTACATTTACTTCTTTACATTTCCTCCACATCTTTTGCGTTCACTAAAGGCCTTAATGTCTTTATTAATCTTATCACCAGGGGGCATCATAGTCAGAATGTCTTGAACATACTGTACACTGTGACTTAAAGTGACTGCATTAATATAGTTGAGCTTTTCAAATCTTGCTATCGTCAAACTTTCTGGGTTTCTCAGTGGACCATGTGATTCTGTCTGTTTCTTCTAATAGGACGATCTACACATCTCCCATTAAAGCCCTGTCCAATCAGAAGTTCAGAGACTTTAAGAACACGTTTGGAGACGTGGGACTGCTGACAGGCGACGTCCAGCTCAGTCCTGAATCTTCCTGTCTCATTATGACCACTGAGATCCTCCGGTACCTCGTCTGCGTGTGAAAAGAGTCGTTTCAGACCAGGTCACCCTATCCTCTCAGCTCATGTCTTGGATTTTCAAAACAAAGAAATCTTACTTTTCCTAACTCAAACTAGAATTTTTTATTATATTATTTAACAATTTCAAGCTTTTTTGCACTAATTTCTTATATCAGCAGCAAACAGAGGAAGTTCTCATGCAAGATGACTGTCTCAGAGTAAGCAACAAGCAAGCCGATAGAACTTGTAAGTTAAAAATTTAGCGAACCCAATAAAAAACACGCAGAGTATGTAATGAACTCAACAGCGTACAAAAACTAAAACCACTCAATTTATTTTTACAGCAAGTGATGTTTGAATTTCTATGGAGAAGTGTTCATTGGACCAACACAATGAACACTTCCCCATAGAAATTCATCTAATTCTTGTCGAAATGTTGTTTTTCGGCTTTAACACAGTCTCAGGTATTCAGTATTTAACCCAATTACCAGCTAGTTCCAATAGAACCATATTAATATACACTATATCATAATTTTGTTGCACTAAAGTCATTTTTTAAAGTGACAGATATTTATTTGGCTTTGGAAAAGTTATTTACTTAAAATCAGTGTTGCAGAATAGAACGAATCTAAAACTACAAAAAGTGAAAAATAAGATAAGAAAATATAGAAAAGAATATGTTAAAATTTAACAAAGTAACATAAGAATAGAGCTTAGTAGAATAAAAAATAAAACTGGATAAAATATGAATAGGCTCAACAGTATGTGATAGTATGTATAGCTATGAACAGTATTAACAGTTTATATTACCATGGATAACAGTATGTATATCCATGGAACTGTATGTATTTCCTATAAAAACAGTATGTATACCTCTGAACCAGGTCTGTACAAAAATTATTTAAAAAAAATTTTGATAAATATTGCATGTTATTGTTATTGTAGGACAAGATTATTGCAGGGTTATACTTATTGGACATAATTCACATACTTGTGTGTTTACTAATTTGTTGTAATGAAAAATGATCTTTATCTTTAGGGTGTTTAGGTGTCCAGTACATACCTCAACCCAATCCAATGAATGAACACACAGTTTGTGAGACTTCAAATAAAATTTTGCTTCAAGCTTAAAAAAATTCTAATGTTTTTAACATAGCTTTGGGAATTTACAAGGTTTTAAGAAAATCCATGAGCTGGGAGGGTTAAGTCAGTTGGTGTGAAATGATCCAAAAGTTTTCCAAATTAATTGATCATTCTCTAAATGACTTTCTTTTGGTCTTTCCTCTCAGGTCTATGCTTTACAACGGCTCAGAGGTCATCAGAGACCTGGAGTGGGTGATCTTCGACGAGGTTCACTACATTAATGATGCCGAGGTCAGGAAGCGTCCCAGTCTATCTCTGCTTCCTTTACTCATCTGATTTACTGTTGAAGCTGGGAACTTTTCCATTTCCTTGTTTTTTTTTTTTTTTTTTTGCTTCCCTCAGAGAGGTGTTGTGTGGGAGGAGGTTTTGATTATGCTTCCAGATCACGTCAGCATCATCCTCCTTAGCGCCACAGTGCCAAACGCTCTGGAGTTCAGTGAGTGGATCGGGTAGGTGTTAACACCGACGCAGACTCATGTGATAGTGTCAGACCATCTGAAATGCAGCAGCATAGGTTACTGAGGTAATTAGTTATATCCACGATGAATATATTTCAAGAAGCTAACTAAATATTTTGTTGAGGAATATATGTCTACAGAGGAATATTGCGATTTTGGCTCTTCACAGTTCTCAGAAAGCAAAGTTCAATTAATTTAGAGGAGTGGTATTTTGCTTTTTTTAAATTGTATTATGCATTTTCAAACATTTCCCTGTGGTCTACATAAACTGTAAATGCTATGCTTGGGTCTGAATTCTTCATTAAT
>JAPQRP010000003.1:30039164-30053165 GCA_037367295.1 Apogon hyalosoma
GCTTTGCAGCACCTGGAGGGTTCAAATTCAAACTTTATGAACTGTTAGGGTCCAAATACACAAATAAATGAACCAAAAACTAATAAAAGTAGGTTTAGCAAAATATGACCCCTTTAATATGTTGACCAGCTCTACTTACACAGAATTAGAATTTGGTTGCAAGATAGCAAAACTAGTGGAGATAATACGTTTTTGAAAAATACAAATTTTTCCTTTTCTGCCTTTAACTCTAATAGTTTTTTTGTCATTTCTTCTGTGCTGGTTACTGTTTGGATGTACGTTTGTTTGTTTTTATGTGAAATAGACACGCACAGTTATCAAAAGACGAGAGCCATAAACCGCTAACATTTGTTTTTGTATTCTTTTTATTCCTACTCATCTTTCTTAATCCTTTAGGCGCATTAAGAAAAGGCATATTTATGTGATCAGCACATTGAAGAGACCTGTGCCTCTGGAGCACTATCTGTACACTGGAAACAGCACCAAGACTCAGAAAGAGAAGTTCCTACTTCTGGATGCTGGGGGCAACTTCCTCACCAAAGGGTAAAACTTCTAAATTAGAAGCAGCTATCTGAAACTAGAGTAGATTTTGCTTGCTTTTTGTCTCAAGCAAAGGCTGTAAAGTCATATTTCATAAAGGAAGTTGTGATTGTTGTTCAGATACTATGCAGCTGTTGATGCAAAGAAGGAGCGCACCAGCAAACACGCCCAGTCTTTTGGAACGAAAAACACTTCTCACAATACTTCAGCCAGTCAGGTACTTATTCCCTCTTTCCATTTTGACACAGTTTGACTTAACTCGTCACAGTCAACATACCTTATTTTCTCTTTATTTAGCTTTTCATATATTTATAATTCATTTAATACAAGCGAATAATAGTAATATGATGAGATGACAAGATAAACTCACACTAAAACAAGTATATACACGCCTAAAATAAAATAAAAATGCGAAAATAAAATTGACAAATGATAGGATCTCTTCAGTACCAGTACATGTAAAAACTAATATACTGTACTGTGCTAAAGTCTTAGGCCAACATTAGGTTTGTTAGTTCAGTAAAGTTCTAATGACCACACAGATGGATCTAATCTGGGTATATGTGAAGTATGTACAGCAGTAAAAACTAAACTTTCAGGGAAAAAACTGCTTCTATAAACCAAAGTGGTAGCATTTAATGTGACCTACGTTTGCACTTAACATGTCTTTAACCCTTTTGTTCAGACATTATGAGATTTATTGCATTCATTTTCTGATGGTTTATACCAGGTTTCACTCAACACATGTCAGATGTTTATAACTGGGTATTTCTATGAAACTGGGTTCATTTTGGCACCTGGCACTTTTCCTGCTTTTTAGACCCAATAATAAAAGAGAAATTTAGACATATTTTCCCCCAGGATGTACCTAGTGATGACCTCAGATAAATGCAAAAAAAAAATTATACTCTTGCCTTGAGCTATTCCATAATTAATGAATTTCTAATAAAATATTGGCGTCAAAAATAGGACCAAAATCGGGACATGAAAAACTACCTAGGTGTCAGTGCATTTGATCTGGAAAACACGGCTTGAAATGATCATATATACCCATATAAATAAACACTCCTTGTGGTTTTTCTAATCCAGACATGCAGGTTTTTCATGAATCTCAGTCTCATTCCAGGTTTAGCACGTAACCCATCGTGTCCACTCGTGTTACATGCAGAACCTCCCCATTTAAACACATATAAATCGTGAGTGATTTTGCAACAGGGGTCATTTTTGTGAAACGCTCTGCCTTGCATAGTTAGTTCGATTCCCAAAATGTACCTGTGAGAGAATAAAAAGATCTTCCAAAGAATAGTAGTACATCATTTTCGTGTCCTTTTTACTGTGTTACATGCAGATTTTTGTATAAAAAATAATATAAAAAAATGTAAAAATATGTTTTAGCTGAAAAATAGTTTATCTTTTTTCTCAGTAAATATTTATTTTTAAAATAAACCTAAAATGCTTCCAAACTTGCTTCATAACATTAGTCTACATCTGGTTTGAATTTTTAGCCCCATGTCCTGTTTTTAGGACCAGTTTCATAGAAGCACCCAACTGTGCTGCTTGTTATCATGGGCTCAGGGGTCACACTAAAGAGAGACTTTAACCTTTAGAACCCATTAACTCACTAAAATATGAACATGGCCCCAAGATGTTAAAAGATGAAAACAAAAAAGAAATACACACATTCATCATTAAAACTAAAATGACATGGGTTTGTGGCACAAATTTTTTGTTTTTATTCTTTTAGAAAATTTTAAATGAGATTAGTTCTGCATTAAAAATGGACATTCATATTGAAAGGTTTAAAATCAATCTTAAGTCAGTTTTAAACACTGGTCCATAAACTTACACCATATGGACAATAAAAAGCCAAGTGCAGACAGTTTTCCCCCTCTTTTATAAAAGCTGCAAAATGGTGATCAATATTAAAACCTGTACTAAACTAAACCTAAATTAAACCTGTTATTTTAATAGAAATAATTTGGTAAAATATTTTCAGTTGCAAGATTTTTTAATTGTTAAAAAAATTGTTTGGTAGATTGCTCTGAAAATTGCCTCCAAAATATCAAAAATTTTCAATTCACTCCCAATTTAATATGTTGTGTCAAAAGGGTGGGTGTAATAAACCGAAGATGTTCAGTATCATTTTATTTCCATGATAATTAAGACCTTATTGGTAATTATTTATTTCTGCATATGTTTATTCTTGAATATTCTTGAAAAATCAGGCTGAAACTGTAAAACTACTAAATCATCACCAAATTGAATATAGTCTGTTGCGAAAGCAGTGAGGCCTTTCTCCTGTAAATTACTTCATTTATCATTATTTTGAGGAGCCATTTGTGATTCTTCCTCTTCTTTTCCCGTTCAGGATCGCGCGGTGTGGCTCAGTCTCCTGCACTTCCTGTCCCAGCAGCAACAGACCCCGGTGGTCGCTTTCACCTTCTCTCGGACACGTTGTGATGAAAACGCTCGCTCTTTGGAATCAATGGATCTGACGACTTCCATAGAAAAAGCAGAGATTCACTCCTTTTTCCAGAAAAGCCTGAGTCGTCTCCGAGGAGGAGACAGACAGCTGCCTCAGGTACATCTCAGTCAGTGGAGACTCCACAGTTTTTCCGACTAGAAGAGCAGCATTCTGAAGAGAAGATTCACTCTGCATTAATAAGATTTTATTAATATATTCATTTGGCGTAGACAATTCTTTAATGATCACTAGGGAGCAAAGTGAAAAACAGTTTCTATTTTGAGAACTCATTTTGATGCACCAGCACCGATGTCTGTGCTTTTGGCTACAAATTAAAACTAAAAACTATGAAAACATCAGCAAAGAGAAAGAGAAGTAACTGCATTAAAAACTGTAATGGCATTTCCTAGTGCCTTTGGTGGAAGACATTTTCAGATGCTTATATAAGTAGAAGTACTAACACCACACTGTGAAAATCTATTACATGTAAAAGTTGTGCATTCAAACCTTTCTTGAATAGAAGTAATTACTGTCAGCAGGAGTGGAGAAGATTAATGCCTACATGCTGGAAGGTCCAGATGTTGTTTAGAACATGATGCTCCAGTTTCATGAGCTGTTAATGGTGCTGTGTTTTTAGATCCTGCTCATGAGGGACCTGTTGAAGAGAGGAATAGCAGTACATCACAGTGGGATCCTGCCAATTCTGAAGGAGGTCATTGAAATGCTTTTTTCAAGAGGTCTAGTAAAGGTGAGTTAGTTTTATTCTTTAAAGGTGCCCTGCCACATGTATTTCATTATTTTTGTGGTAACGTCTGAAGTTCTACCATGGACTCTGTAACATTTTTTGTGGAAAAAATGCCTTGGTTACCAAGTTTCGAGCAATTCTAACATGGTATAAAAGCCTGTTGGAAGACTCAGCTCCATTTGCACCAGTTCTCATGAATATTCAACATGCTAGTCTGCTTGACTCTGATATGCTAACAGCTAGCCAATGAGGGCCTGGCTTTTCAGCATCCTTTACCCGGCGCAACAAGTAGAGGAACTGGCATA
Source organism: Apogon hyalosoma (assembly GCA_037367295.1). Classification (NCBI taxonomy): domain Eukaryota; kingdom Metazoa; phylum Chordata; class Actinopteri; order Kurtiformes; family Apogonidae; genus Apogon; species Apogon hyalosoma. The sequence continues at coordinate 30,043,219 of JAPQRP010000003.1, forward strand.
AACCAAAAGTGAAACTAAACATGCTTTGAACATCCGACTCCTGGCTTCTATGCCTCTTGTACGGCGAACCTTACACAGAATTTTCACAACTTCTAACCTGTATGCACTGGGCCCCCTCCACTGCTCTATGGGCCCCCTAGAAATGCTGGGCTCCATGAATTTGTCATGTTTACCCCCTATTTATAGCATCCCAGCTTGCTGTATACAAAAACTGTCACTGAGCTAGATGAATTCTGTGAGCGTGGTCTCACTCATGAATAGTAATGAGCTCAGGTATTAACACGTCACACTGACCAGCTTTAATAAACCTGATTTCTCCGCTTATTTGTTTTCAGTGCCAATAGCAGACAGAGGAGATAGCAGTTCATTTTCAAATTTACTACCTAACACAAACACCTATGGACCGAACATATTTTTAAAAATACAAGTAAAAATTATTTTGTGTGGCAGGGCACCTTTAAGATCACTCATTCCATGCCACTGGGCTGCATCTCAAATACTTAAAAATCTTTGAAGAATGTTGTTGAAGAATTATGTTTTTGATAGTATTGAATGTTTGTATTGTTGTGGTAGTTGTACTTTAAGGTGAGTGTATATTGTTTCGCTGAAAAAAACAAGCGCATGTTAACTATGCCTGAACGCGTTTATAAAGTATTTAATGAATAAAACTATCATCAGCAAATGTATTTCTCTTTGAGATGGGCTTTTCAATATAAAAACTTTATTGTGCATTGGAGTACAGTGGTTTATAAGTGTCCAAAATGTTTTATTTTTATTTGTTTACCAGTTGGCAGAGTACAGTATATAATAGTAGTAAAATAAGAGCAATAATAATAAAGTAAAGTGAGAGAAGTGTTCTCTAGTAGGGTTTATAAATGTTGACCCTAGTTGTCAATGATGATAATGATAGTTTCTAACAGAAAATGGCTGGTAACCTATTAATCTGCCATATTACCGGTTACCCTTAAAGACCTACACCACCACCAGTAACCAAAAGCATCTACTGATTTAAACTCTTTAATAACTTCTGATCTCTAATCCAACATGTAAAATACAGTTTCTCAGCTTTTCAGTAGCATCAGATATGACCCAGTCTTCTACAGCATTGATTCACCAATAAAACCAATACTGTTTGACAAATGCCAGTGGCTGTAGATACTTTTATGTTCAGTTAATGATATATTTTGTGGGAAAAAAAAATCACTTTTCCTGTTCTGATTTTTCTCTGTTTTGATGTAAAAACCTTGTATTTATTCTGAGCTTTTATGAACATCCTTATGATCATTTAAATGGAATATAGGACAATACCAGATTTTCACTGAAAAATGCAAAATGCAGAGGATAATATTATAATAAATGGCAACAAGCATTAAAGAATTGTCAAACATCGAGTAGAATTATTTGGAAATTACCACAAAACTAGATCTAGGTCTCAAAGGGTTAAGTGTTGAACTGAAGATCTGAGTCAGAGTAATAATTATATCAGTGTAACAATCTTGAAGACTTCTGTTTTGTTGTTTCTGGTGGCCCCTGTTGGTGATAAGTTAAACTGCACTTCAGAGAGAAAATCTAAGAATCATCACTGTGATCAGTTTGGTCACAGGAATTACATTATATATGTAGTGTTCTCATATTCACTCTATCATAATTCAACTGTTTGGTTAGTTCACATTTGTGTATGAAGCAGTGTTTTCTACAGAATTAGATATTCAGGGTTCAAGGTTACTTTATTTATACCCATGGGTTGATTTGTTTTGCATTTGGCATTACAACAAAACACACATTGAACCTATTTGGCAGGTACTTGATTGAGTGTCAAGACAAAAAGTGCTCAGTGTTCCACCATTCATCAATATAGCAACATGGATAAGTAAAAGGATAAAATAAAAAATAAATGAGATCAAATAAATAAAAACAAGATGCAATAAAACATAATAAAAACCTCAAGAAGATAAAAATAGTCTCTGGGATGAAAACCAGGATAAGAACATAAAATGTAAAAATGAGAAGTCAAAATAATAATAAGTAGAGCAAAGAAATAGAATAAGAAATGGGGTAAAATATTAAGATATTATACATGGGTGAGATAATGCGGTGATGATGATCAGTGATTGCTTTCTGTTGTGGGGTCTCCATTTGTGTCTCATTCACCTTCAGTAGCACCTTAATGGAGAACAGAGTTGACTTTACATTGAATTGTATTTTTTTGTTGCTGTTCGTCGATGATAACTTCACTTTACATTAATAGAACATCATCTTCTGTAGGTACACTTATATGCAGACTATATTAAAGTAAAAGCATGTGTGAAGTCTGAAAATGACTGCAAATATCTTTTCCCTCCATTTCAGTCTTTATTTAGTCTACTTGTGCTGCCCTGGACATTTCCTTCTGCCAGTTAAATCAGGTGGGACAGACTTATGGGACCATACAGTACCACATGTCCTGCAGGCAGCGCTGACATGAAAAGCTCTATTCTGACTGAAGATGCAGTCGCAGACAGCTGAAAATCAATAAATGAAGATCTGTGACGCCAGTGCTCCAGTGTCATTAAACATTTTGTTTGCAGTAGACATATGTTTTCTTCTGAGCTCACATCAGGACACCTGTTTCACAGTCTGACTGAGTTACCGTCCACCATAGTATTTTCAGCTTATTATGGAAAAACAGGTAGATATAGATTAATTCTCCTGTCAGGGTCCTTGGCGGCAGTGCTGATCAAGATCTGGAGTTGGTTCCTGATCGCCTTCAATGGCTGGTCACTGCTCCCAATGTGTTGTATGTGCTAATGCTTGGTACTGTCAGTTTAGATTAGGATGGGTAAAATGCAGACCAAATTTAAAATGAATAGAGCAACTTAACCTTAAACCTTTTTTTTTTTTTTTTTTTTACCCTTTATGTGTCTGTGTCCTCCTAAGCAGAGGTAAAAAATATACTTACTCACTATTAAGTAAATGTACTGTGCTTTCACAGCAGTCAATACTGGAACACACTGCCTGTTCATGCCTTACTCTAACACACACATTGACAAGTCAATGATCACTATGGTGATGAAACATATGTCATTACTGTTTGCAGATGATGATATTGTGGAACTGTCACTACAGTCACAGAGATTATAGAACTGTAAATACATGGACTGTTGTACATTATTGTAAGTGAATCAAAAGCTCAGTCACCATAGTTTTAATTGATGACTTAACAGACATTATTTATCATCTATTTAAATGAAAATCTTTGGGATTGTTACTTTCATTAGTAACCAGATAAATAAGTCTGGAACTAAACATCAAATTAACCATCAAAAATTTAGGCTAATCGAGATGAAACTGATTGTCACAGCGTGCTTCATTAAAGACCCTGGTCCTCGAGAGCTACTGTCCTGCATGTTTTAGGTGCATCCCTCTTCCAGCACACCTGACAGTTGTTATCAGGCTTCAGCAGAGCTTCATGATACCCTTATCATTTGAATCAGGTGTGTTGGAAGAGGGATGCATCTAAAACATGCAGGATAGTGACTCTCGAGGACCAGGGATTAAAGAGAACACTTTTAACTGAAAAATTTACAAATTTATTAATGAATAACCCAAAACTAACAATGGGAAGGTTTTAAATCACGCTGATAATATTATCTGTCAGTGTGTCTGCTGATGGATGAAGGTGTTGCAGTGGTGACAAACCCAAAGTAGCACAGCTGCAGCCAACCAAAGAAAACAAAGAACAATGTCACAGGTTGATGGAGAGAGAGGGATGGGTAATGGCTGCCTGGTTTTATGCACGCTCAGGTGCCTGACCAGGTGCGCCCAAGGGTGCTAATAAGCTGCACCCACCAGGACCTGCAAGACAATGAACTGAGGAAAAGATAAAAATGTGCACACAGACCGACGCATCTGTTAGTGCAGGGTTGTCACACTGACATAAGGCAAAAATGATGTAAAAGAGGCAACAAGATAAAAACATGCTAAAAGAAAAAAAAAAAAGAGGCATTCAAAGCCAGGCAGTCGTGTTTGTGTTTGTTGGCATGTGAATTTGTTTCGTTACTGCCTCGCTGTGACATTATTAGCCACTGTTTCAAGTGAATGGTGAAGTTATCTTGATTTTTCCAGCTTTCCAGCATTTATTTGATATAGCTTTGACAGTTGACGAGTCAGTAAAAGTTTAGATTCATGGCAGTTTCAAAGGTATTTTTACAACTTTGGGTCTCGAGGAGAAAGGAAATGTGTCTTTTAGGTCCCGTGCTGAAAGAGTCGTGTGGTTGTAAAGGTTGCATCCCCAGAAAAAAAAAACTTCTTAAACATCAGAAGATATTATACTCTAACACTTTGAGAGCTCCAGATAAACAAAGAGCAGATAGAGTCTGTCACAAAAGCGTGTATGTCTGAATTTCCTGGCTTGAAATCCATCTTCAAGCATAATCTGCAGCTAAAACTTGGCTTGTTGAAACAGTTTTCCTGCCTCCTTCCGTTGTCTCCTAGGTGCTGTTTGCCACTGAGACGTTTGCGATGGGAGTGAACATGCCTGCCAGGACTGTGGTGTTTGACAGCATCAGGAAACACGACGGGACCGGCTTTAGGAATCTGCTGCCTGGTTGGCTGTCTCTTTCCTTCTCTTTCATCTTAACCAGCATTTACTATTCTCTTTCATCTCCCAGGCTGAATTGAAGTGGAGAAAACGGCAGTATTTTCATTTCTCATGTGTGGTTTGAACTGCTCTTTCAGGTGAGTATATTCAGATGGCGGGCAGAGCGGGCAGGAGAGGCCTGGACGCCACCGGCACCGTCATCATCCTCTGTAAAGGTGGCGTGCACGAGATGGCAGATCTGCACGTCATGATGCTGGTGAGACCCCAACTCACCGTTATTGGTTTATGTGTAACACAGTGTGGTTTTAATCTAGTATATAAGACCAACTGAAGTTTAACATTTCTTGATTTATTGTGTTACAAGCAGAGTACAGCATCTTTATTCATGTTTCATGGAAGGTGTTGCACGCTGCATTGTTCATTTAGCATTTAATTACACAGCTGAGTGGGCTATTTTTACTCACTTTCCTGCTGCGATAACTTGGAGAAAAATGTCTCAGTTGCTGCAGGGTCTTCAGCAGAAAGAAATCTATGTGAAGTTATTTTATGCTTCTGTATAGTTCTTTGCTTTTAATTTAGTTGTAATAGACAATATTCATTATTCCACCGTTTTCCCCCGCTTCAAGTCGCTATCAGAAGAATAATGTCATGTGTAGAGGATCTATCAAATTCCTCTCACTTCACTGGATACTAAATTCTGAATGGATACTGGACAATATTTTGTGATAAATCAGCATATTAGAAACCATTAGTAGACAATATTAGCATGTAGCCACTTCTTAGCTTAGCTGTCTGATTCATATGTAATAGCAGGAAACATGTATATTAATTCTGAATTATGTATTTTAACTAAATACTATTATAATCAGCAAATGAAACTTAATTAGAAATGAATCAAAGCTGCTAAAAATGAGAGTAAAGTAACATCAAATAAAATAAAAGCCCAACAATAAGGACTCCCTGGTCAGAAAAGTGATAAAAAAAGGAATCAAACATCAATTTTTCAAAATCTGATGATGAAAATGACTGAGTGAGTTATATCTGCTTTTAAATGGTGCTGATTCAGCTTACGTCCTTTTTGTTTTATTTAAACATGTTTTTAGTTTGGATGGAGTACATATGATTTATGTTTCATTGTTTTTATGGATTTTATGCTGCTTGAATTTTTTATTGATCGGTTGTACTATCTAACATTTTTCCTTGTGAAGCACTTTGTGTTCGAAAAGTGCTATATAAATAAAGTTACTTATTTACTTTCACGTCTCCTGTTGAAAGCCGAACTTTTAGAGTCAAACTTGAACATCCCTGAGGGGCAATTTGTCTTTTCAACAACAGTCAATAAAAGTAAAAATAGAGAAATAACCCATACAATAAAACATATTTAGTAATAAAAGTGTAACAAAACACAGACTAGAAATACCCGTCATTGTGAAATCATCCATTTGTCACCCAACAATAAGAGAAAGCGGTAACCAGCAGAATAAAGTCATCATTATTTCCAGATCAGATCAAAAACCAAATAGCTGAAGAAATGAAAAGCATTTCATGTGTATTTATTTATTTGTTTATTTATTTATGTATTGGTCCTCTAGGAAGACAAAACCTCCACCTTGATGAGAGCAGATTATATTCATGATTTAAAGTTTTAATCTAAAAATAAGAAAAATATATAATATAATAATAATATAATCTGCCCCCAGCTTTAAATTTTAAAGGAATTTAATAAAGGCATCAAAGAAGACAAACTGAGCTTTGAACATGGCAATTAACTTTAGCCTTTGCTGTTGATAAATACTAATAAAACAGTTTGTACAGAGTGAATTAAGTGAAAATTTACTAGATTCACCCCAGACAAGTAAAAAATTCTATATTAATCTTGAAAAACCATGAATGTGCATCATTAAAAAAGAATGTTACACATGAGTTAAAACCAATAAAATACATAGAGTTGAAATTAACAAATATTTTAGACAACCAGACTAGATAAATTAAAGTGAGAAAACAATGATGGAACAAAGGTGGTTTTTTGAGTCACTAAACAACTTAGATTAGGAAAAGGAAAGTGGTTTCATTTTTACAACCCTTTTAACTGGACTGATCCTCTGTGTGGTCCAGGGTAAACCCACCATCCTCCAGTCCCAGTTCAGACTCACGTACACTATGATCCTCAACCTGCTGCGAGTCGAAGCCCTCCGCGTGACCGACATGATGAGACGGAGCTTCTCTGAAAGCCACCGAGACACTCAGGTAAAACACATGTAACACACCAGGAGAAAAAGGCAACCTTTATTGTTTTTTATTGGATCATTACTAATGTATCACTGTTGCACTGCATGTTGCTGTCATTGCATCATTGTTTTTATTGCTTCTATTGCACAATCACTGCTAGTTTACAGCTCCTGCTTTTTACTGAGGCGCTTATCCTGCGGTTGGCATCTTATATGTGTGCAAATATGATGTATCACAGTGATGATTGATTGATTGATTGATTGATTGTTTATGATTTGTCTTATTTTTTCACTGCACTAATTAAAGTCTTTACAGAAAATAAACAGTATATGCAGCCCCTTAAAAAGTCAAAAAATATCTGAAATTCCATTTTATGAATATTAAATACTAATTAAATTGTCTTAAATTAGAATTTGTGGTGTTAACTGATGCAAACAGTTGATCTGATCTGATTTATCTGTGTTTTAAGTCTGCACGTCTGATGTTACAAAGCTGTAGGTCTTTGATTCAACCTAGTACTGTTTTGTTAGTGTCAGATCTCAATCGCAATAGCTCTATTTGCAGCATCACAAAAGAAACAAAGGTACAGTCATTTAACATAACATTGTAGCCACAGGAGACAACATCTGAGGTGCATATATACATTTTAGTCCAATTTTTATACACAATCTGATGTATGCATTTATCTGGCATTAAGTTCAGTACTTCCAGAAAAGCTGGAACATTTTCTTAATTAAAACCAATGTCTGTGATTTGCTAATTTTACTGAAACCTTTATTTAAATGTCAGAAGTGCAAAGAAAAGACTTTTAGTGTTTTCACCCATCAACTTGTATGTCTACCACTGGCATGCATCGCCTTTTCTTTTAATTAGGCTTTTTGGGAGCTGATATTGTTGCTAGTGTTAATACACGGTAGGCGCAGTTTCTCAATAGGTTGGCTCACCGTCCTTGAGCAGGTTTCATCTGGTGGGTAGTATTACAATATTGTAACACTGTGTGTCACAAAGGTAAAAAAAAGAAAAAAAGAAAAACACAATAAGAATATATTTATTTCTACCAAAAGACCTGATATGATGGCGTATATAAATGTAATCTTACAAAGTTAACAGATGATCTATTGCTACATTTGTATACGAGGGGGCTTAAAAAACAGCAGAAAAAGGACAGTTGGAAAAACAGTTCAAGTTATGATGTGTATTTTTCTATATATACACTTATGCAACTGTTGCTACCTGCGTTTAAATCCATCTGTGTAAATCTGAGGACAGTGCGATTTAAACTGTGTTCTTTTTCCACAGACTTTTTGAAGCCTCCTTGTAACTCATGATAAATAGCAACAGGAAGTTCATTAGAGTCAAATGGGCCAAATGCAAGGGTTCAAACAATCTTGGAAAGATCTTTTGATGCATTAAATTCGCATATCGGATATCTGTAGACACTGATGAGGTAGATTTGATTCTGAACATTCAACATCACTTTGTTATTCAACAGAAAAGTGCATCCAGATGATCAGTGAGTTGATGAACAGTAGATACTGTGAGATGTAGTTCCTCACTCAGTGATTCTTTTTTAGATAAAGCCCTGTTGTTTCTTCCAGCTGTCCTCCTCATCCTCTTCCTCCTCCTCCTTTCTCTTGATCTTCCCTGAGTCATGATGAATGTGTTATAAAAGTACTGCCGTCTCTCTCCTCTTCCTCCTCTTCCTCCTGCTTCAGGCCCATGAGAAGAGGATCAGTCATCTGAAGCAGGCGTTGTCCTCTCTGCCTCCTCTGGACACAGAAGGTCAGCTGTCAGACCTGTTGCCTTACTACCACACTGTGACGGAGCTGCGAACCACCACCGAGTCCCTGCAGGTACAGAAGCAGACACAACAAAGCAGTTTCACACTGTTTTAATCTGCTCACTATTGATCTCCTACCTGTCTATGTTTTAGCGCGCCATTCTGGAGTCTGTCAACGGGCTGAAAGCTCTGTCTGTGAGTCGGGTAGTGGTGGTTAACAACAAACAGCATCTCAATGCCTTGGGTGTCATCCTGCAGGTAGGTACATTATCTCCATTTAATTGAGCAATAGCACCTGCAAGCACGTATTATTCTCTTCTGCAGTGAAAAGAAATAGCTGGGAAAGCAGTGTGGTATTCCAGGAACTTACTCAGATAGTATCTGAAGTTAGAAATTTGAGATAGACTCCACTGGTTGATAAGTAAAATGTATAGATTGAGATACTAATAGATACACATTAAATCAAAAATGTTGGTTTGTAGTTTCCAAGGTACAGTCTTTAGTCAAAATATACCATTCTGAGAATTTATGAGAGAATGGATTTTACTCAAAAAGAATGTTTGTCTCAGAGTCACAGAGCCAGTATGTCAAATAAGTTATGGGTAACTTCTGTAAAAGTTAAGAGCATGCTAAAGCAAGTTGGTATATGTCATGGTACAATAAGGTCTGCCAGCGAATGTCTCCTACACGGCCATAAGTTGTAGGGACACACGTTACTTGTAACTTACTCATAAGTCGAAATATGTCGAGATAATGTCTAGCGTATCCAAAACTTATTTCTTACCTATGAGTAACATGAGTTTAACCCAGGGGTCTCAAACTCATTTTCATTCAGGGGCCACATTCAGCCCGATTTGATCTCAAGTGGGTCGGACCAGTAAAATAATAGCATAATAACCTATAAATAATGACAACTCCAAATTTTTGTCTTCTGTTTTAGTGCAAAAAACCTCCATTAAATTATGAAAATACTTACTTTTGTAAACTATCCAGACCAAAAAAAGGTGTGAATAACTTGAAAAAACTGAAATTTCTTAAGAAAAATAAGTGCAATTTTAACAATATTGTGCCTCAACTTATCATTTGTACATGTGTATTATGGATCGGATCTACAAAGACACTAAACACTTAGTAACAGGCAGAAATTGTTAAAAATGTGCTTCATTTTCTTTAGACGTTTCAGATTGTTCAAATTTGTTCAGGTTATTCACATTTTATTGTTACAGGATAGTTTGTAAATGGAAATATTTTCATAATTTCATGTTACTTTTTGCACCAAAATAAAGACAAAAATTTGAAGTTGTCATTATTTATAGGCATAATGTAATATTATTTTTTTCACATCAAACCAAGAAGAAA
>JAPQRP010000003.1:30053265-30064332 GCA_037367295.1 Apogon hyalosoma
CAGCAAAGTGTTTCAGCACCTCCCCTCTGGACAGCGACCGGACTTTGTTGAGCAGAAGGAGATAATAGATGCATACATACATAATATCACCATAGTCATGAAATTTAGAATAAAATTTCAAATATTAATGAACTAAAATAAAATACATTTAAATTAAATACTCATTAAATTTCCTAAGCCACAGGGATCCGCATTAGAGGGATGAAAGAGCCACATGCAGTTTCGGAGCCACCCGTTATATAAGTCGGTATATAAGACTTCTTGGCAACATTCTTCAGAGTTTTGTTTGGCGTGATGGTGATATCGATGGTGAAACTGTGAAGTCTAGTGCAGGTATGATTTGAATCCTCGCAGCAGCCTTTTTATTGGCTACAACACAGACAACACGCTGAGCTTTTGTTGGTCATTCTATCATTCTATGTAAGCTACGTATACGCCCAAAATGGAAAAATAAAAACACTGATAATTCAGCTTATGTCAACATTTTAGAGACATTTTGATATTTTGGCACACACTGCCTAAATCATCAAGGTGTGACAGAGCATTTAGATTTAGCACATTTAATATCTGATTGTAAACCAGTGTCTTGATTTGGGCTGTAATTCCCAATCACTAAACCTTGTTTCTTGGTTTCTAGTTGCCAGCACTAATCAGTGAGCCACCGTTTTGCCATTTACTAACACATCTGTCTCTTGACATTCTCTCCTCTCCTGCCTTGTGGTGTCTTATTGCCAGGTGTCCAACGACTCTGTGAATCGCACATTCACTGCTCTCATCATCTGCGAGAAAGGCAACGAGGAAGGAGAAGGGAAAGGCAACGACAGCGCTGCCTTCCCACACCTGTACAACACGGCTCTCTTCATACCTGAAGGTTGGTTCACGGACAAGACACACACTGTCATTACCGCTGAGACTTTTCCTACCATTTGACTTACAATCAGTAATTCTACCCACACATTTACATTTTAATGATGCTTTTACAGAGCACTTTGCAGTGAGTTGAGCAGGAGAATGAGTCACAAGTATGCAATATTCCTCTCTGCTGTTATTTGTATTTTTATCAGGCCCTTGCAGCCACACTGTGCAGAAGTTGAAACTACAGGACATAACAGCCATCACAGTGAAAACCCTTAAAGTGATTCCTGAAAGAATCATCGATAATTACAACAAAAGACAGCAACCAAGATTCAGGTATGTGATGTATTTTCACTTTGTTTTTTGGAGAATTGGGGTTGTAGTAATCCTTAACCTACCACATTTTAAAATGTCATAAATGAGGTATTTCTTAGATTAAAACCAACCCAAAACGTAGTGGTTTTGGGTTAAAGATTACAAGATTAAAGTTGGTTCCAAAAATGCTGGGACATTTTGTAAAATGCAAAGATAAAAAGAGGGCTGACCTGTTGCCATAAACTTGATTAATTGCAAAAGGTTCCTCCGTGTTTCTTTTTACTACCACTTCTTCTTTAGCCCTCTGCTGCCTCTGTTCTAACTTTTTGTGCACATGTAGCTGCCATCAAATTCCACATTACCTTTTTTTTTTCTTAAAATAGTTTATTCTCTCAACTTAAACATTTGGTAATATTTTCTGTGTTCTATTGTGAAAAAATATGGGCTTTGCAAATCACTGCATTCTGTTTTTATTTACATTTTACACAACGCCTCAAATGCAGTTTTAATTATAGTTATCTTTGTCAAAATATAATAATAAGTAAGGTAACCATTTGATACCTTGAATAAATTCATTCATTCATTCATTTTCTGAACCTGCTTTATCCTCACTAGGGTCACGGGTGAATAAATTGATATATAATATATATTAGTACATTTCTGAAAGTGGTGTAAGCATTCAGTATGAATACATTAAAAGATATTTGGTTTTTACATGACAAAAAGCAAATGAAAGTAATCAGAAAATTGACTTAAGGAGAGTGAAAACATAATATATGCTGCTGAAATGTAGTGGAAGTACAAAGCAGTACTTTACTACGAGTATTTCTTTACATTCCACTTTCAGATGTTTTTCTTTTTGTCTTTATTCTATTTCCGATTTCAGACATGATCCTCCTGGCCAAGCCATCTCCACAGCAACCCAGGAGCTCCTCCGACTGGCCGAGGCAAACCCTGGCGGGATCGCGACCCTCGACCCCGTCAACGACCTCCAGCTGAAGAGCGTGGATGTGGTCGAGGGCTCCATGAGGCTTCGCGTGTTGCAGGACAGCCTCCGAGAATTCAACTGCATCCACTCGCCAACTTTCGCAGAACAGGTGTGTATTTGTGACGTGTTTGATCACTGAGAGTTTTTGAAGACAGAGCTCTTAAGAAATTTCTGGTTGAAGTTATTTATATTTTTTTAGATGTGCTTTAAAGAATTGATGAGCAGTGTTTCACTTCAGGGTTCGGATTATAAAGACATCAACTCTTTTGTGCAGCAGTTGAATATTTATGCGTGCTAATTAACATGACACCCTTACATAAGACACATGCAGCTGTCCCCCTTTTTCGTGCTTTCTCTCTACCTTTTAAACCTCCATCATTTCTCTTCATGCATCTAGTTTCACATTTATATAATGAAACTCTTATCTCAAGATTTCTGATTTTGTGTTGTGTCTCCTGTCTTCCTGGCAGCCTTGTTGAGGAGATAAGATGTGAGAATGGAGTTGGCTGTTCTATAATTACCCATATAGGCTCATAGCTGCAGCGCATCGCTGTCTCACAGGCACAGCGTGTCGTTTGAGCCATCTCATACGCACACATGCGCCCAAGCTCCCGCTCATCTCTTTGCAAGATAACAAGTTCTTACTTGCAGTATCACTGTCCCTTCTCATTTTCACTTCCTTTATACAGACTTTATACAACACTGTGACAGTTGGTTAATGCAGTACACTTTTCAGTGCATGCAGTTTGTATACAGTAACCGGCCTCCGTGGTTATATTTTCACTAGTACATTCCTGTGTGTTGTCAGTGAGAGCATAATAGGCAAGGTTCTTCTCTGTGCTACAATGTGGCTTTGCTTTTAATGTTGCACTGAATTCAGGTCAAGTGCTGCAGTGCTGCTCTTGCATAGTTAAGTTAGGTAACCTGTCTGTGTGTCTGTTAAGGCGACGTAAACCTGACTACACACTCGCATTGTGGAGACATAAAGCGTATCTCCACTTTGTAAATGAAGATACAATATGTAGCATTTCTGAAGTAAAACTGTAGGCTTATGTTACAGGTTTTGTTGACTTGTTATCACACATCATATCAAATGTTTCAAATCCTAATGTTTGAATCCATAATTGTCTTACATATGATGGTTGTTGTAAAAACTATGAAGGGCTGATTGAGATTGAATAATTAAAACTTCTGCATTGGCATATGGTCAGATATGAAACTGGTCAGGGATTCTGTTTATGCTTTTATTTTGTCTTCAGCAGGACTATTACAAGATGAATGGATCAAATGATGACATGGATGGGATGATGTAAATCTTAAACAAAGGAAAACAATAACTGTATTATCAAACAATTCCAAACATACTTAAGGATATTCAAATAACCATAACATAAAATATAACTTACTCAGATACGCATCTATATCCAGTCAAAGCATTTAAGTCTTAGTCTCTTTCTCAGGCCGCATGTTCCCTGTCAAACAAAGGAAAAGAGGATGTGCTGGGCCTGATCCTTCCTCCTAAATGGTTGGGTGTGGCCTGATAGGTGAGGCTAGGTCCTGCCCCTCCCCAACCAAGAAGCGGAGTTTTTAACAGTTGTATTATTTGCTCACTCATCAGTGGCATCAGTATTGAACATTCCTTGCAGTACTAGTTATTCAGTTGAATGAAATGACATAAAATGTGAATATATGTCACTAAATGGAATGTATGTTAAGTTCTGGGTAAAGGTGAGTCTGAGGTATGTGTTTTTTGGTTGAGGTTACTGTAAGTCTCTACAAAATGAAGCTAAGTATGTATATTACGAGTATACATATTTGTGCATTTATGTTTCAGTTTGCGCGGGTGAAGGAAAGGATGAGCATTCAGGAGGAGCTGGACATGCTGCTGTTCCAGGTTTCTGACCAGTCTCTGTCTCTGCTGCCTGAATACCACCAGAGGATAAAGGTTTGGATCAGACGTTTGACCGTCATGACCTGTTACTGTCACAGCCTCTTCCTTTGAATAAACTCAGTTTCTCGTCTTCTAACATGAGTTTATTTGTGAATTTAAACCATGCTGACAACTCATAGTAAAGTACAGTTCCATTGATAGGATTTTTCATTTCAAGATTCCAGATTATTTGGACAAAATATTCAGCTTTCTTTCTAAAGTTTGGCAAAATGACAAAAAAAGGTTCCCTTCCTTTTGTTCCTACATCATCCAGCCCCATTTCCATCCTTTATGTTCATATAGGCAGGCTAGTATAATACAACATCAACTTCATTTTTTTTTTTAAATAATTATTTAGCTTAATATCTTAAAATTAATGAACACTCCAACAACAGAAAACATATTATTGCTTACTTTGCCAATTTTGGATTGTGACCACAACTACAGTTCTTTTTAGTTGATTAATTTGATGAGTATCACAGATACAGATAAACTTAATTAATCCCAAGTGGGAAATTCAATATCCACTTGCTTCACACACACACAAAAAAAAGAATTAGTCAGGCTGATGCATATTAAAAAAGTCAATACTGTAATCCAGTTTTTATTATGTATATTGTTTAATAGAAGTAATGACAGACAAAATTACTTTACAATAGTTTAAGGAGGACATGACACTACTCACTACTTTCTCAAAGTGAACATGAAAATGATCTAAAACCACAGTGTAGAATGGATGCAGCCAAAACAATATAGAACAGAGGCTATATACTTAATTTTAGTTCAGTAATGTCACAAACTCAAAAATAATACAATTCCGTGGGAGAAAAATGCAGGATTGTGCAAAAGTCTGAGGCCACCTTTAGCTTTGTTGCTTTTACAGGGTTGAAATGAGCATACATATATTTCTCATTCTCTTTTCTTCACATACAACAAGAAAATACAGGGAATATGTACACAGCCTTAAAAGACTCACAAAACACTGAACTAGAAGGCTTGTAAAGATTAAAGTTACTATTTATTGTGACTTCTGACAAGAAGCAGCAAACAGTTAGAACCATCTGACATGTGCTGAATGAAACCTGGTATAAAATATCAGAAAATAAATGCAATAAATCTCATATTGTCTGAACAAAAGGGTTAAAGACATGTTAAGTGCAAAGGGAGCTCACACTAAATACCACCACTGTGGTTTATAGAAGCTGTTTTCTCCCTGAAACTTTTGTTTTTACTGCTGTACATACTTCACATATATCCAGATTGGATCTGAATACAGAGACTGAGAAATGCATGTGTGGTCATTAGAACTTTGTTAAATCAACAAACCTAATGTTGGCCTAGGCCTGGCACAGTACTGTATATCATACTCATTGGAATTATCTAAAAACAACACAGCTGAGATCTTTATCATCATACTGCATTATTCCCACATTATAACATCATATACTTATTTGTTAGACATTGTCTCAAAATATCAAGTAATCTTGTATTAGCTATTTGATCACAGCTAGAAGGAAATGGATTTTTTTGGTCTGTATTGAATAAATATGTTGCTCTGACAGGAGGTGTATGATTCAGTCAGTTTAATGTGACTCTAAATCTTTATTTATCAAACTGTTTTAGGTCCTGTAACGTGCCATTAGTCATGCTATTAGTAACATTTTGAGTGTTAAGCAGCTGATGAAATGTTTGCATGATGATGAGCTCAGCAGCTCAGTCAGACTCTGAGGTTCATCTTCCTGGTGCTTCACCACAGGTCCTGCAGTCACTCCAGTACATCGACAGCAGCGGCGCTGTGCAGCTCAAAGGCCGCGTGGCCTGTCAGATCAGCAGCCACGAGCTGCTGCTGACTGAGCTGCTGTTTGAGAACGCCCTGAGCCCCCTAGCACCGGAGGAGAGCGCCGCCCTGCTGTCCTGTTTGGTGTTTACGCAGAATACCCAGGTGGAACCACACATTACCAACACACTGCAAGAGGTAAGAAAAGAACTGAACAGATGTGATGTTGACTCAGAAACACCAGAGTATTCAGCGTCATCATGTTATCCACTCTGTCAGGACTAACACTACTAGACACAGTTACAAAAGGCAACAAGAAAGGACTTTCAGAAAAAAGGAACAAAAGATTTACAATGATAAAAACTATTTAAAAATGGTCTAAATGTTATGCAACATTAAGTAAAATAAAATGGAATTGAACAAAAATAGGTTTTAGAACAAACATCTGATAGTCTCTGTTGTCTGGACATATTTAACATCTGAAGACAAACTAAAACTGATGCGTGCAGGACGGAATTAGGACAACGCTAAAGTATCAGATTGTGGAAATATGCTAATAGAAAGACTACAGACCCAAAAGTCCCAGGAAAGTGATGTCATGGGTGTCTCCTTCTACAACCTGTTCAGAGTCAGTGAGGATGTCTCTGCAGCTTCAAAATGACCAAGTTAAAGTTAAACTCAACTGGCCTTTTTATACACTCATGAAACTGAGGAAAACTGACCTGAAATGACAATTATTACATTATTAGAGTGTGTGTCTTCTGACGTCCTGAACTGTACATATGTTGCCTCCTCCGTCACTGATTCACACTCACATCATCTTACCCTTTTGTAGAGCCAATGCAGAACATTTTGCCGAACAGAAAGGACACGAAGTCCAGGTCACATGACTCACCCGAGCCCCTGTTCACTTATTAATTCACTAGTGGTCCATCTCTGTCAGATATGCCCCTGTGTGTCAGGGTGTGTTGTTAGCCACCCCTGATACATGAAAGTGCTTTAAGGACCTAAATTAGTGATGACCCAAGTAGCGATTTGTAAGACCTGTCATCTGCGGACGCTGCAGCGGACGGTTCAGAGTGGGCTTCCCAGACCGTGGCCTCTGTCACGACAGCATTTAATGCCTCCTGTGGAACTATGTTCTGTGCATCATTTAGAGATACAGTAACAGCTTTTCTCCTTTCAGGGCATCGACCGGGTGCTCTCTGTGGCCCAAAGGATTGGAGAGCTGCAGAGGGATTGTGGGATACCGCAGACAGCAGAGGAGTTTGTGGGCCAGTTCAAGTTTGGCCTGACAGAGGTGGTTTACTGCTGGGCCAGAGGCATGGTGAGGCTCTGAGATATCACAAGATTCGTCAAAATAAATTCAGTGTTTTTATGCCTTATGAATGAGGACTGCATTATGGTCTCAGGTTGTCTAATCACCAGGTTTCAGTGAAGTGCAACTCAATCATGTTCATTTGACCAAAGTGGAGGTCAACTGATTATGGAAATTGAAAGCCTAATATACAGTAATAATAACAGCCTTGAACAGGAAAACGGCAGTAACTGATTAATCTGGTGAAATCCTCATATTGTCAGAATGAATCTTTGACATTGATTGACATTAGATGACTGAACACAAACACCTAAGAAGTCAAAATAAAAATGCCTAAATTAATGCTATAACTGGACATGTAGGAAATTCTAGGAGTAATAATGATTAATATTTAATATTATTGATATTAGAGTAAGTAATAAAAAGGCTTATATTAGCTATTAACCACTATTGGAGCCAAACTGTGCTGATACTGTTCATTTAATTTCTGATCAGTCTGTCTGTCTCTAAACTAAATACCTCACCACTTACTCAGGAAACTCAATTTTCTCTTGGAGCAGGACAATAAACATAATTTTTTACTTATTACTATTTTTTGATACAGGATCATTTATAAATCATGTATAAACAGTAGAAATAACTTGGGTTGTACCAACAAATTTACAAAAAAAAAATTGCAATGTAGCAGACATGTTGCAATAAAAAGCAAATATGCATAGAACACAGTTATGGAAGATGATCATTGATATTAGATTTTTACCAACATTACTCATATTGTGGTACATTGGTATGAAACTCAAATACTGCACCCAAAAAAAACATCATGTTTCATTAAGTGCTCTGCAGCTCTTGTGAATTTTCAGCAATGGCATTGACATAAACCTTTAAATTCCCTAAAATGTAAATCTTGTTTGATAAAATCTCTCCTCTCTAAAATCCTCCAGTTTCCTTACTTATCAGGAAAATCTTGACTTATGTTATATAAACGTGTTATAGAGGGATGCAAACATTTATTACACATAAAACACATGGCACATAAACACCAAACATCATGCACATAAATACAATAAATAATACTCACATGCAAACATCATTCCTGTTTTCATGCTGCTCCTCTTTCCATCTGTAGCTCCTCAAACCTTGTGCACATCATCTCCTCTTGTCACTTTTTACCTTCTCCTCTCCAGCCATTCGCAGAGATCGCCCAGCTGACCGACGTCCAGGAGGGAACGGTGGTGCGCTGCATCCAACGCCTGGACGAGGTGCTGAAGGAGGTGCGTCAGGCCGCCCGCATCGTAGGAGACTCCGTCCTGGGGAGCAAAATGGAGAAGGCCTCCCTGGCGATCCGCAGGGACATCGTCTTCACCGCCTCCCTCTACACCCACTGAGACAGACAATGTGAGACAGCAGCCGAGTGTTTGTTCGTGTGGAACGTGTGAGAGAGACTGGAGATACACGGGGGCGGTATGGAGATGTTTCTGTTAGCAAATACTGCATGTGCCTACAAAACATAATGATGTTTACATGAAATTCCAGTCGGTAAAGAAGGGAATGATTTTAACCAACAGACCAAAAGTATATACTGTGGAAGTGATCGTGACCTATGGATTGTAATTTATTGTACAGTAATAAAATCCAATATCACGGCGAACTTTGTTGTGTATTCGCTTATTTAAGCCACAGTGACGTCAAGTGACAGACACGTTCACAGACAAAACATGCAAAAAGGAATATTAAATAAAAGGAGTCAGTGCACACCAGCGGGGCCGCTAGGGATTATGGGCCCCATGAAAGCCTAATTGTCATCGGCCCTATACAAAGTGACTATGTTATCAATATGTCGGAGTGTGTGTGTGTGTGTGTGGGAGGTGGGGGTTGTGATGCATTCATAGCGTCACATACGATACTGTGAAAACGAACTTTCTGTATTTTGACCGTTCTTCTCCCCACTGCTATTCCTCTCTTATACAGCCAATCTTACACAACATCTTCACAACTTCGAATCGGCATCCCATGCCCCCCCTAAACATCTAAAACATGCAGGAATACCGGCCCTCGAGGACCGGATTTAAATACCCCTGGTGTAGGTGGTTTTTCCCATATGTTAATGACTGTTAAGTGTTAGGGTCATAGAGGGTGTGATCCTCAGTTTCAGGTGTTGAGAAGGGGTGGGTCCTAGTCCAGGTCCTTCTGGGGGGTTTGACTGTTCTCAGGTGAGTCCAGGTGGGAAGGTTTCTAGTTGAGAACTGTCAAGGTAGTGTCTCAGACCTTCACCTCCGTTCAGGGAAGGGTTTTCCACTTCTGTGACTCTCCTCTCAAACCGCTTGTCTTTTCTGGCCAAAATTGTGACATTGCCGTCGTCAAAGGAGTGTCCTTTTTCTTCCAATTGAAGGTGATCTGCAGAGCCTTGGCCTGAGGTGCAGACTCTCCTGTGTTGAGTCGTGTTTATGGAGGCGTTGGTTGGTTGGTTGGTTGGTTGGTTGGTTGGTTGGTTGGTTGGTCGGTCAGTTGGTTGGCTCTCTTGTGTATAGGTCGGTGCCTTCCTGACTGCAGTCAACAGCATATACAGTGGTACTTTGCGTCTCCCTAGGCAGTTTATGCTCCATGTGTACCAGAGCCTGACTCAGGCCGTTGGTGGGTTTGAAGTAGACCAAGATATTGTGTTGGCTGAAAATTCTTTGAAATTTCTGAGACTCCAGCTGTGGACGGAATGATGAAGTCTTTTCCTCTTTCCGGCTTTTCCTCTCTGTTGCCTCTGGGTTCTTGGTTCCTTTTATTTTGCTTTGAAGGTAACCACGGGTCTCCAGTGCCTCTCTTATCTGTTGTTCTGTCTTCTTCCCTTCGGTCTCTGTGGGGATTTCCTTTGCTATGTTATTGAGGATTCTGATGACCTGCAATTTTTGTTCCACTGCTGGAACAGAAATGCGTTTGTCCTGTAGTTACTAACAGACATAACATTGTTAAAACTGCACTTATTAAACTGAAGGCTGTTCATGGTTGTACAGATTATTCCCAGGTTTTTGTGAAAGGAAAATTTGTAAACAGAAACATTTTAATAATTTACTTTTTTTTTTCAATCCAGCCTTTAGGATGAATTTATAAACTGAAGACAATAACAGTCAATTCAGGGGCAATGTACAGCCCAATTTGGTTTCAGCTGGGCCGAACAAGTAAAATAACAGCACAGAAACCCACAAATAATGACAAAGCCCAATGTTTCACTTTGTTTTAGTGCAAAAAAAAGAATAAAATTACTGCATGAAAATGTTTACATTTATGAACTATTCTTTTGCAAACAATGTGAATGACCTGAAAAACCATAAACAACCTGAACTTTTTTTTTTTTTTTAGAAAAATAAGTGCAATTTTAAATATTATGCACCTTTGTATATCCACTGTAATTTGTAAATGGTGATGCAGACAAGTAAATACAATATTATTCACAGTTTTGTTTAAGGATAGTTTGCAAATATAAACATGTTTTGTTTTTTTTTGCACTAAAACTAAGAGAAAAAAAATTAAGTTTGCATTATTCATATGGTATTATGCTATTATTTTACTGGTTTAGTCCACTTGAGATCCAACTTGGCTGTACATATGTGGAGCCTGAACTTAAATGAGTGTGACACCCCTGCATTAATACAGTGGTTTCCAACCTTTTTTGACTCGTGACCATGTTTTAACATCACAAATTTCTGGTGACCCGACATTCAAAAACAGAGACTTTTCTTTTTTTTGCTAAAATTAATTTGTTTTTGTTCATGTAATAGTTTGCTATACTATGTTGTAAATAAACAATTATAGAGGACATTTAGTCTATATAATGTATATTATCATGGACGGAGGCAGAAAAGCCAGGTGTAGATTACTGCACAAAGGGAGAA
>JAPQRP010000003.1:30064501-30086916 GCA_037367295.1 Apogon hyalosoma
CATTTGACAGATAAACAGTACCACAGCGCTTCAGTTTGAACATTTGACAGATAAACAGTACCACAGTGCTTCAGTTCCAGCTTCACAGTTTGTCATGTCTTTTATGTACTGTGATTGTCTCGATTTTGATTTTGTCTTGATTTTTTTAAATTTTTTTTTTTTTTTTTTTATCAATTACTAGAAATTTCAGGCGACCCCACGTGGGGTTCCGACCCCAAGGTTGAAAAACATGCATTAATAGGTGCTTATAATGACTAATATGCTAATAAGTAGCAGATTAACTGTGAATATGTCTATGCATAATAAGTGTTATAAGAAAATTCAAATGAAGAGATAGAATTGAAAGGTTTGTCTGAATTTCCATACCGTTATGCAATCCTGCAAAGGGAGGGAATCTGTTAAAATGAAAGAGAGAGAGAGAGAGAGAGAGAGAGCGCATTTTAGGAGAGGATGAGTGAAGGAAAACGGAGGTGGTGAAATGTCACGCGAGCAGAGAACCCCCTCTCATTTCCAGGCTTTGTGGATCCGTAATGGGATGTTCCAGCCCAGTGGCCGTTCATTCTCCTGGTTCGGGCTGTCGCTTTAAGACAACGATAACCCAGCGTCTGATTAATTCAATGTACAGCGACGCGTTAGTGGAGAAACCTTATTAGACGACCAGCCCCACGCACACAGACACAGAGAGGAGAGAGCCTGGGGTGCACAGGTTTACTAAAAAAAAATAAAATAAAAGAGAAGCTTAAGTTTGCATGAAGCCGTGGGTGTTTGTAAGATGATGGGCTGCATCTTGAGGATGGGCTGCACGCGTTTGGGATAAAACTCAGCACCGACGCGCACGAAAAAAAAAAAAAAAAAAAAAAGGTTATTTTTTGCAGCGGTTCGTCACCAGCTGGAGTAAAAATACATCCACGTCCGATCAGAGAAGGAGGAGGACAGCAGATCGGAAGGCATGTCGTCGGAAAAACACGGTGAGACGCTTTAATTCTCACTCGCAGCCTATTAAAGCCTTATCTGTTTATGCGCCTTTTTTTTCCTGTTTGATATCAATCTGCTGTTTCATCTGCATTTCCCCTTCTCCCTCCTCCTCCTCCTCCTTTATGTCAACATCTCCATCCGCTTATTATATGGACATTGATGTTTCTATCGCTGTGTGGGTGCAGCTTTTGGGAGGAAATAACATTAGATTACATCCAGAGAGAGTTTCTAGTGCCATTTGGAAGCTTTGTGTGCGTAGTTTGAATCATCCCGCAGCTATTTTACCTGGATTTATTCATATTCTGTTTACATTTATAAATTAGGCTGATACTTGATAATTCTTCAGTCCTCACTGTCACCATTACGCACAGGCCTACATGCATCTATCCTGACTATAGTCATTAGTGTGGGTGTCCTTTGCGCTCTTGCCTCCACTTGCGCGTTTTTTTGTTTTTTTTTTAAATAATAATGCGTAAATGGCGGGTGCCCAGGGAACAGTTTAGCTTCATATTTCCAGTTTTCTCCCCCGTCCTTGGCTTAATGCGTTTAACTTGTTAAAAAAAGCCAGTTGATGGAGATCCAGGAGCAGAATCACAATGGAAAAGAAAAAAAAAAAAAAAAAAAAAAAGATGAAGCTGATAATGAAGCCTACAAAGTTCCCACTGACCCTGAAGGGGGCATGTGGTACAGTAGACTGCAGTAGATTGCAGTTTGGTGCGTGTATCACCTTCCTGGGGTTAATTTAACTCCAATATTCACATGATGATGATGATGATGATGATAGCTTAGTCTCATAATCATCAATCAATTTTATTTCTCATCCAAAAACAGATAAATTAGAGCAAACACGAAAGTAACTGGCATCACATTATAACTAAATACGTCAATATTTAAAATGTTCCTTTGTATTTACAGCTGCTTGTAAATTTTTATGATTATCTGAATGTTAAAAAATTAAAATATCATTAACTCCCCAAAATATCAAGTTTGACACCCATCTTTTTTTAGCCACACATAAAAACTAAAGGTTGTGATAAAGACCGAAGGCTGCACATTCCATACTCTAATGATTTTTTTTATTTTAATTTTTAATTTAACACCAGTATTCACATGATGATGATAGTTTAGTCTCTTAGTCTCGTAATCGTAGTCTTCGTCTTGTTTCTCATCCAAAACCAGACAAATTAGAGGAAACGTAAATGTATTTAGCAACTCATTACAACTACATACATCAATATTTAAGATTTTCCTTTGCATTTACTGCTGCTTGTAAATGTTTATGATAATCTGAATGTTAAAAAAACTGAAATATTGTTCACGCCTCAAAATATCAAGTTTGACATCCATCTTTTTTTAGCCACACATGAAGACTAAAGGTTGTAATAAAGACTAAAGGCTGCAGATTCCGTATTCTTAATTATTATTTTTTTAATTTAACACATTCACATGATGATGATGATGATAGCTTAGTCTCTTAGTCTCATGATCATAGGCTTCGTCTTTTCCAAAAACAGACAAATTAGAGAAAACATGAATGTATTTAGCATCACAATACAGCTACACATTTAGGCTAAAATTTTCTTTTGTATTTATTGCTGCTTGTAAATTTTTATGATAATCTGAGTGTTAAAAAGGAAAATATTGTTCACTCCTAAAAATATCAAGTCTGACACTCATCTTTTTTAGCCACATAAAGACTAAAGGCTGCAAATTCCATATTCTTAATGATTTATTTATTTGTTTTTAATTTAACACCATTATTCACATGACGATGATGATGATGATAGCTTAGTCTCTTAGTCTCAAAACAAATATGAATGTATTTAGGATCATATTACAGCTACACACATCGATATTTAAGATTTCCCTTTGTATGTACTGCTGCTTGTAAATTTTTATGATAATCTGAGTGTTAAAAAAGGAAAATATTGTTCGCATCTCAAAATATCACGTCTGACACCCATCTTTTTTAGCCACACATTAAGACTAAAGGCAGCACATTCCATATTCTTAATGATTTATACTTGTAATATTGGTCTCCTTGAGTGAAAAACCAGTGATGCACAGAAAGTGTTATCGTTTTTGCTCATTCACACCAACTGCATCTCTCTCAGGTGCATCTGGTTATCACCCCTCTGTGCACAAACATGAGCAGACGTAATAATATTCAACGCGTTTATTATCCTGCCTCTTATTCCTCATTCACCTTATGAATTTCATCATTTAATTCATCTCCCAGTTTTAAGAAATAATATATGGAAAGGCTTCGATCTGCTACGCGACAGAAACCACAAAAGCTGCAAAAAATGTCCTTTTCTTTTCCAGAGGGAAGACAATATGAGGATGATCGAATCACCATCTTTCTTAGAGTTACTTTGTCACGCTTTAACATAGAAACATGGTTGAAACTTTTAAAAAGCCTCAAGATTTCAGACTATATTGAGCTGAGTTGGTTTCTCAATATACAGTATAGATGTTAATAAAAAAAAAAAAAAAACAGCTTAAGTATTATGTTTTTACTTGATCATACATAGAAAGTTGAGATGTAGAGTGGTGTAAGACTCATGGAAAAATGCAACACTTATTTCTTAACCCATAAAGACCCAAACACCCACCACTGATCTAAAATGGTTAACTCTTTAAAACATGACATGTCATCACTGACACTAAACATATATAGTTTGGATGGCTGCAACTCTTTCACTGTTCGTGCAACTGGAAAAATTCCAACGGTTTCTGAAACCTGAGACGTTGTGCTTTATAGGTTTTATTGGGTCATTACGGTAATTTCACTCATGCCTGTATCAGAAGCTGAAGAAGAAGCTGTTTTAGCAGAATTATAACATGCAGGAAATTGTAAATGAGTGCTAGATTTTGAAAGTTCTAAGTGCTCTGGAAAAATGGGCAGACGTATCCACTCGTACCGTATTTTCTAACCTTTTAGTTAGTCAAAATAACAAACAAAAAAGGTCCAGGTGGATCCTTTTAGACTTAGGGTGTAAAGGGTTAATAACTTCCGATCCACTAAACCTATTAATACGTTGAAATAATTGGTGTAAAATACAGTTTGTCATCTTTTCGTGGTCACCAGATATGACCCATTTGGACGTTCAGAGGCTCTGTAGTTACCGTGAAAACACCGCCATCTTCTACAACTTTCATTCACCAGTAAAACCAATGGAGTTGGATCAATATCAGTGGATGGGTAAATTGGAAAACGACGTGTTGCCGTTTAAACTGCAAGACTGTAATTTTGAAATAACAGCCTATTTGCATTTTTTTTTTTAAATAAAAAAGTAAACATTTAACAATTTAACATTTTAAACACATAAATTAACAGGCAGCCATGGCTCAGTTGGTAGAGTGGGTTGTCCACTATGACCACCGTAATTATTTTAAATGTAAACCTTTTTATGATTTTAATTTTATCCGTGTTCTTATTTGTATTTTATTGTCTTTTGCGAAGCACTTTGTGACTTCTCTTGTCTGTGAAAGGTGCTGTATAAATAAACTTTGCTTGCTTGCTTGTCCAATGACCAAAGGGTTAGTGGCTCAAATCGTGGCTCCGACTGTCCACATGTCAAAGTGTCCTTGCAAGACACTGAACCCTAAATTGCTCCCAGCAGGGCCTGGTGGCTTTGGAAAGCACCATGAAGGTGTCTAAAATGTGCTATATAAGCGCAGTCCATTTACCAGTTAAATACACATGTTTAAAATGTTAAATCTCCGTGTTACTCGGTGAATATGTTTACGGTTTGGTGTGTTTTTTACAGTATTGTTCTGGATTCTGTAAAAACAACTGGATTTTTTTTTTTTTTACAGTGTTCTCTTGAATTTGTCAAATTTCATTGTACCCTCATTCTTTCAAAATATCTAAAACTAATGTTTCTGTATGAGCTACTCTCTCCTTTGGCAAGTTAACGTTTTGTGACCAGACGTTCAGAACCATGAGTGCCACCTTTGGTTCCACTAACATCAGCCTAAGAAGAAAATACACTGCATACTGTACTACTGCTGTATAGAGCGCTGTGATCCATGCACATTCATGTTAAATAATTAAATCTTTCCATCCTTGAGACTCCAACACTGAAGCTGCCATTTAACGCTGAATTTATTTTGGCCCATGAACCCATAGAAACAGCCTATAATTGCAACTGATCTGAAATATCTTAATAATCTGAGCATTTTTTGTTTATATCTAAACTTAAGTCCAAGCGTTGGTTTATTACATAAGTGGAGGGTTAAAGTTGATGTATCCAGCTCTCCATGCATAAACAGATCACACAGATACACAGGTCTAAACAGGACAGCATTTATATTTAGTGTCAAAGCCCTGCGGATGCAAAGAACCATTCATTTTAATTATAAATTGTATGTGTTTTACTTGCCATAACACCATAATGTCCTCAGCTAAAGGTTTATTGTTGATACTGAACAGTATAAATGTTAGTTTTACCTTTTGAAAACTGTCAGCATTTTCTGTCTGGTATCAAAGACACGCACTGATCTTTTGTGGGACACTTCCTCTAATTCAATCGTAACTTTAGTTGTGACCCATCAACACGCACGGTGTAAAATATGGCCATTTCACTTACCATAGATTAACTTTATATGTGTGAATTATGTAAAATTTCAAGTATTATTTACATTTAATTGCAGTCTGTCATTTCTGCCAGGGGGTGTTTCAGTCAAAACAATATAAAGATGTATTTTGATGATGTTGTGAAGTAGTGTGGGATTATGGGAGATAAAAATTTGCCCCATGTGATTTAGGACAAAAATATACATTTTCAGTTTTTAACGTGTAAATGAGTATGAACATACAAGTACAGTGGTTATCCATTTAATGACTTCATACCAAAAACAGACGTCATATAAAGTACTTAAACGTTTAGGAGATATTTTAGACCAGTGTTTACAACCACAATATTCCAACATAAAGTCATTTTTCACATAAATTCATACAGGTATAACAGAAACTTACAACACTTATTTCAGGCTTTTATGTTGTTAATTTACTGAGGCTTATTTTAAATTTTATTAGATTATTTATTTTACTGAGTATACTTATTAAACTGAAATAATTTTCTAAGCCTTAAGGGACTTTTTGTCATAGTTTGCTGTATTTTAATCTTATTTTTTTCTTTCTTTTACATTGTACAAAGTAATAAAATAAATGTAGAACAATACATAAGAGGTGATATTTTACACATCATATAAAATACTGTATCACTGTTTAATTATACTCATATTTTAATGAATTAATACCGTGAAATGCCCGCCCTGAGAATCTACATGCATTGTAGCTTTAATTCATGATTTTCAAAAAGCAGATTATTTTGAGTCAACTCCACTATCATTGCGGTACAGCCTGTACTTTTTGCTTTTTTCTGCAGATTGTTATCCATATTTTAAGGGAATGTCAGCTCTGTTGTATTTTATAAAGCCAATTTTTTGGATGGTTTACTATCTCAAACTGAAGTTGAACTCAGAATGAACCACTCCTTGGTTTCTCTCCAATCTGATATGGTCTTTAAATGGGAAATCATCTTCAACAGACTCTTCAGGCCAGGTCGAGTAAATATCAACACGTACAGTATATTGTGTTTTTGTTTGCCAAGCTGCTTGTCACGTCCTGACCTTTTAAAGGTGTCCCTTCCCTCGTGCTCGTTCCCTTGTGCTCTGTCGGTTTCTGGTCGAGTTCCTGCTTGTGACAGAGTTGGGGACGTTATGTAAAGCCGGTCCCCGAGCACAAGTCGTCAGCCCTCATCACTCAGCTCCTCTCGCTCTGTGAACGTCTCCTGATCTCCTTCTTCCTTCGCTCGTCCCTCCTTCTTCTTTTCTCTCATGTCATCCTGACCTCCCTCCCTCTCCATTTTTCTTTCTCCTCTTCATGTCCCTGTCTAAATGGATTACTGTTCCTGCAGCTGCCTCCCCGCTGTGAAAACACGACACCCTATCAGTCATTTTCAATGTTACAGAAACACAAAGGGAGCAGAGGTGTGGGGATGAAATATTCAGATATCCAAAGCAGATTGACGCGTCACATGGAGCTCTCCATGGCCGAAACCACACATTTCCAGCCACTAATGAACATAATTTCATTAAAAAAAAAAAAGTCTTTGTTCTTTGAGTGCATTAATGTTGATCAGTGTCAGCATTCTATCCCAGACCCCACAGGTCAGAGTCAGGCCTCTCCTTTGTGAACGCTCTGTGAAGTCGGGCTGTGGAGCTGTGGTCTGTGTAATTGTTTCCGCTTCTCAAGAGCCGAGATAAAACATACTGCACTCAACATGCGGATAAACGTGTGACCGTACTGGAGTTAGATAACCCTCGCTTTTATATCTCTTCCTTTTATTGTTCTATTTCTATTTGTGATGCCGTCCCACCTACTTCTTCCTTTTCACTTTCCTCTCGTTCGTGTCTTCATCTGTTTCAGTGTATCAGTTCGGTTTGCTTTATTGGCAGGAATATTAAGTGAACAAAACAGCCGAATTGTTGATGATTATACAAATGTATGTGCAGTATTTAGGGGATGTAACTTCAAAAATTGAACGTACTGCTCATAGTTATGTTTCATTATTCTATAATCACTAGATGAAGCTTGGACAGAGGGAGAGTCCAGCCTGTTTCTACAGTCGTCACCAGTCTACACTAATAACGTTTTCATCTCTTTTCGTCATTCTGTGGCATGCAGTACCCAGCATTGAGGTTCACTGACATCATCTGATATATTTTTCTAGTGTTTTGATTGCGAGACACCTAATGGGAGACATTGCATGCTGTGTGTTTAATTTAAATGAAATAGAAACACCGTTAAAGGAGCAAGAAAATGAAGAAGAAAAAAAAAAAACACGTTCAAGTGAAGACAATTTATGTGTTTTCTTCAGTTTATTACATATTGTGCAGCTACAATCTTTGGCTTTTCTCTGACAAATTACAGCAAATATTCTGCTCCGATAGGTTCATATTTTTCCACATTTTAAGGGGAAATGCATCTCTGTCTCATCCTCTGCTGTCATATACGTCCACAGACCAGTTCCTCCTTCTGTAGATTGGACTACTTGTGTCGTCTTTCTCTTTGGATAAACTGTGATCACTGATTCTGTATTTGGTCAAGATCCGTCTCCGTTTTGGGTGTCTGACAGTAAAAATACACTCCCTCTGCCAATTTTCTATTCATAGTCTTTGGCCAGAAATAAATGAAGCCTGTTGGACTTGATAAGGCAAATGTTCCAGATACACTGAAACGAGAAATATTAACAAATTTAAGAAAGTCTTATTTCTGGTAAAGTAAAAGTGTAGCCATTACTGAGTTTAGGTTTAACCAGTGGAAGCTATGATAGCCAGTGTAATATTACAACAGAGGAACAAGATTGTTTCCCTTATTTTTGTAGCAGGATCTTAATGTAACCATAAAGACCCAAACATCCATCACTGACCAAAACCATCTACGGATCTAAACTGTTTAATCCCTGTTGATCCACTAATCCTATCAATACATGTAAATAATTGGTGTAAATAAAGTTTGTCATCTTTTCATGGTCATCAGATATGACCCATTTAGACGTTCAGAGGCTCCATAGTTACCGTGAAAACACCGTCATCTTCTACAGTAACAGAACAGTAAAACCCATGGAGTTGGATCAATGACAGTGGATGGAGACACTGGGTTTATGTTCAGTTATTGAGAGATTTGACTGAAAAAGTTTTTTTTTTCTGCAGTTTTATTTGTTTTTGATATAATAACCCTTAAGTTTAATCTGAGCTTTAATGAACATATTACGTTCAATGAATTAAATACAAGAAAATATGTGATTTATACTGATAAAATACAATATTATAATATTTATAGTATTATACATAAATGGTGATAAATCACTAAAGAAAGGTTAGATATAGAGAAAATTTAATTTGTGAACTGACATATAAGTAGCCCTGGGTCTTTATGAGTTAAGAATATAAAGTCTATCTTAAATAACTTCTGTTTGTTACATGCACGACCTGTTTTGATCTTGTTTTATTCAAGGATATTCAGCTTGTCTCTGGCAGGACAGTTCGTTCATTATAAGGATAATTTCTCATTTAATGATTTGGTTCATTCTCTTTGTCTCTCTGTCCATGTCACCTCCACTTCTCAGGTCTTGACGACTCTGGGCGTCAGACCATGCAGCCCCCTCCTTACCTCCCAGGGCCGCAGGACCCTAACGCCCCCCCACACCCCAACATGCCACCTACACCCGGCACCCAGCCCAACTACCCCCCTCCGCCTCCACCTCCAGGAACAGAGGGCTATCTCCAAGAGACACAGTTCCACTGCGCCCCACTGGGACCCCCGGGGGCTCCACAAGGCTACACAGTCCAGACCCAGGGTCCTGGAGGCACCATGCCGCACCCCCCTGTAGGATACCTTCATCCGGGCTACCCCCTTCAGCTGCAGCCCTGCACAGCCTACGTACCTGTCTACCCCATGGCGTCGGTGAGTCACAGATGAGATTTCACACGTCTGACATCAGGCTGCGACAGAGTTTCACCACATTACACCACAATAACTCCTGTGTTACTAAAGGTTACCACTAAAAACATGACAGAAATGGTATGTTCAGCCTCTGTAATACAATAAATATTCAATTACACATAAGGGAAATTCAGAGATTTATTAAAGAACATATTATAGTTTTAGTGTAGTTTATTATATGTATTTTATTGAATTTATGAAATCGAAGAAAGACACAGAAAAAGAAAATCTGCTTTTACATGTCAGCAAAATGTCCACATTATGAATGGTGTTATTTTTTTTGTAAAAATTACAAATTTTAAATATATTCATATTGTAATATTACGACATTATTACTTATCTATTATTATTACTATTTATTATTATTATTATTTCTGTGCTATTGTTTATTACTACTAGTACTTCTGATGTGCACTTGGCTTTTTTTCGTTGTTGTTTTTGTAATTATTTTCTCTTTTTATTGTAATTCTTTTTACATGTGTACATTTGGTGTTGTGCTGCTACTGGAAGCTTAATTTCCTGAGGGCTCTGCCCCAGGGATCAATGTAGCTCTATTCAGTCTAACCTAATCTAAATGGAGCAGAAAGAACAATCATATATTTTCTGCCTCTCAAAATACTTGTGTGTTTCCATTAGTAATTTCAAACAGAAAACATAATCTCTTAATACAGCATCACTTACTGCTGTAATTTATCGTTTATAATTCACATTATTCAAGACATCATTATATTCAACAGCGTCTCCAGACCACCAAGTTAATTTCCTTTTTCATAGTTTCTTAATATGCTGGTTTTAATGGATTTGAACATTATACATGTTTCTGAAAACACGAAAAGCCAAGAAGCTTTTTTTAATGAACCACAGTCTCTTCTGGCTCTAAAATACATTTTCATATTCAATATTTGACAAAATGAACAATGTTTTTACCCATGATTGGGGTGTGAGCATCCCTTAAATCACAACATGACTGAGAATAAAATTATTTTACATTATGTTTGGGCCAATATAACACACATAACATACAATGAATAGTTAGTATGGATTAGTTGAGGACAGTATAAATCTGAGACTGTCTGCTCTGGTTAAAAACTGCTATTTACGTCCATCTAGACAAATCTGGTTTTTAACATTGAGGTCTGACCCGACAAACCACATTCAGAGGTGATGAAGATCTGCATATTCAGATATATAAGTGAAAGTCACATTGTAACCTGGAATGATGCTCTTGCACATTTTGCACAATGAGAAAATACTATATTGGCATTTCACACAGTACTTAAGCAATCTGGTAAAAAAAAAAAAAAAACCACATTCAGTCATGACTGAAGGATATGTCATATAAAAGAGCACAATGAACAAAGTTGTCATAAAGACTTTTAATATGCTTGGAGTGGAGTAGGGACAACAAAAAGTCACTCAGCCTTCAAGCAAACATTTCAAAGCCAGTATCTTTATCTTGAAATGTAAGCTTACACCATGTTTTAGTCTATAAATGTACTTGTTGAGCTTATATCACACAAAACACATTTGGAGATACATTTTTAATGTCAGGTGTGAACAGACACAGTTATAGCAGCCCCCATGGGACTGTATATTTAAAGAAGCATTTTAATACAAAGGCTTGTGTAGGCACATTGCAAATGTGTGTTTAGCTTAACACTGTGACAAAACCTGTGAATCTGATACCTTGTGCATAAATGTACAGTTGCACGGCATCAACACAGCTTTCAGTCAGTGTATAGTAGGAGCGATTATAGCTAAGTTGTTAAGAGAAAAAATCATCCTGTTTTTCTGTCGTCAAGATTCAACGTACTCACTGTCATATGCACAGTAAAAATGCAATGGTTGCACCATACACTGAAATTCTTACTTTGCTAGTCTTCCTTTAACCAAATAAACAATAAAACAGTGCCTATAAGAGTATGTGCATGTGTAATTAACAGAAAAAAACTGGCTCCCATCATTCACATAAAGTTGACTCGTAACCAACACATCACTTAACACTTACCACAACCCCAACACTAACACTGATGATATGAAAGTAGAGTCCATCAGCATCTGCGGTAAAATATCACAGTCAGGCTCTGCTACTCCGTAATGCAGATAGATGGCTGACTTGCAAAAATGTTAGAAAAATATGATGATTATCATACAGACTGATGGGAAAAAGCTTGATTTTCTGGTGTGTTAGCGTCCTCTGGCTTTAACCCCACTCACCAGAGAAAAGTGGAAACGTTTTGTGTGTCTGTAAGCTACACACATGGATAATTTTAATACAATTTGTCGCTGAAAGATGTGAACCTCTG
Source organism: Apogon hyalosoma (assembly GCA_037367295.1). NCBI lineage: Eukaryota > Metazoa > Chordata > Actinopteri > Kurtiformes > Apogonidae > Apogon > Apogon hyalosoma. The sequence goes on from JAPQRP010000003.1 coordinate 30,076,301, forward strand.
TACTTTTCGTCACTGGCAACATTCACGTTACCCTAACACTAACTGTCAGTGCCTAAATCTAAACAATACTACTGTTAATCCTGCCTATAAGACACGACAAATGATGCATTTGAGCAGCTATAAAATGAGAAAAATATGACCGTTATGATGCAGACTGAAGTTGAATTTGAGGTGTGTCAGTGTCCTCTGGCTCCAAACCATTCACCAGAGAAAAGTGTTGCTGTTTAACACTTCTGCAGTTACAAATATGCCTTATCTCAGTGTAATTCGAAAAATAAGTAAATAAAATGTTGCCATTGACAACATTCACATCTAATCCAAACACTAACCATCAATGCCTAAACCTGTGCAATATCCTGTTGGTGAAAAAAGTCCCACATTTATAAATATTGACATGAAATCTGTTTGCAGAACCACACAATAGCAAGATTTTTTTCTGGCAAATGGGTTCCTTGTTTCTCAAACATGTATGGCTTTGTAATTCTAACAGAGCTGTTAGATGCAGCATCTGTGTTTCTGGGTATAGATGTATTTAGAGAGGCTGCACCTTTCCTGAAATTGGGTGTGATTTCAGCACCTTCAGTGGCTCAGGTCCAGCATTTTAGAACGAGAATAGCCGCGTATTATATCACAGTTCTGTAATATATACTCGGCTTTAGCCATTTACATTTGGCTGGGTTGTTAATAATCTTCTTTGGTGTGATAAATTCATCAACACACAATATTTTTACCGTGTAATATTGACTGTAGAATGACCTACAGGATCAGTTTTCTATAACAAAATTGATTATTGTAGCTAACTCCCAAAAAAACTTACTATTAATGCACACTATGTTGTAATTAAAGCCAAAAAATGTGAGTGTACAATTGACACGAACCGGCCGTAAGTTCTGCTGGTGCTTTGTAAACGGAAGAACCTGACGACAAAAAAGAAATCATCATCTTAGACTCTTATTAAGCCGCCTCAGTCTCGCCTGACTCGGTACCAGACACGTAAATCAATTTGACAGACTGCTGCCGTTGTAGAAATTTCTGTTTTAAGAGACTTCGGCACAGAATTTACCGTAGAATTAATCAATTTGCATTCATGAGGCAAAAGGCGAAGACTAAAGTTCAAGCTCCAAGTTCAGCCCTCATAGTCTTCTAAATTATGAGTCAAATAAAAATAGATAAAGAGTTTCTCAGAGGATGTCTTGATCTAAATAGCAGATACAGGCTTGGAAAGAGAAAGGAGGGTGTTAATAAGTGTTTCTCTGTATTTTGAAGGTCTGGCCTATCACGCAAACATTTTATTTGGTTCTTGAATCATTCAGGATACTGGGACCAAACCAGTACTTCTACTTAGTAAGTCGTATATATGTACGACTTTTACATGTAACAGAGTGTTGTTACTTTGCTGCACTGTTACTTTGACTTCAGTAAAATCTTCCTCTTCCATGTTCAAGGAGTTGTTTTCTTAAGCTGAGAGAAAAAGCATCAAAGTAAAACAACCTCTGATACAACTAAAACAAGTGGTTCCAGGCACAACAAACCCCGCCCCTCGCACGTATTGTAGTTTATCTTGGGATCGATCCAGCTGATGTCATCATGTCTATGCGTGTGCTGATGTTAATATAAACATACACACTATAGACGAATTTCAACCATTGTGAGTAAATGGAGAAAAAAAATTTTTTTTAATTTGTAAGAAATGTGAACTTTGACCTACTTTTCCCAAAATGTGTTCATATAAAGGTAGATTTGTTTCTTTATTATTCAATAGAAAGGAAAGTTGCCTAAACCAAAAAATATTTTCAGTAAAAAAAGACTTCATTTCAATCAAAAACCCTTTTCAATCAAAGAAAAAAGTGTTTGAATGCAAAAAATATTTGAGACCCAAAACATTGTTTTTCTTTGACTGAAAAGTTTTTTGTTTTTTTTTTTAACTGAAGTTAGTTATTTTTTGATTGAAAATAATTTTTTCATTGAAGTCATCTTTTTTGTATATGGGCCATATTATGGGTAGGATATTTGTGTCTTTATTATTCAATCCCCCAAAAAATATCACTTTGATCAAAAAAATATTTTCAATAAAAAAAATAACTCCCTTAAAATAATAATAATAAAAAAAAACTTTTCATTTAAAGAAAAAAAGTGTTCAAATGCAATGTTTTGGGTCTCAAATATTTTTTGCATTAAAACACTTTTTTTCTTTGAAAATTTTTTTTGGTTAAAGCAACTTTCCTTTTGATTGAATAATATAGAAGAAATCTACCTTCATATATTCACATCTGTTCTTGGTCACTGGCAATCTATAAACCCAATCTGGTATGAATTCAACCAATAGTTTTGCTGCTAAAGTGTTAACAAACAAACAAACTGAACCATAAATGATACCCCTTGGCTCCTCTTTGGGGGGTAATAAACTGTGATGCATAAAGGTAGGATTAGAATAATAGAAAACGCTGAATTCTCCAGATCAGCTGTCCAGTAAAGTTCCGTTTCCTCGCTGTTTTGGCTGAGAGCATCTCGATCCCTGCCTCAGACCACTCATCCCTGTCTGTGTCTTGCTTTCGCTGCCGTCCTCTGCTCTGCTCATGCCACCCTTGTTCTAGTGTCTCTTGAGTGGAAAGTGCTTTGTAAGCTGCTCTAAAACATCTCCACTTCTAAAAGCCACATGGACTTAATCTCTGTCTTCTCTCTCTCCTTCCGTTCAGGGTCAGCCCTACATGCCGGGCGGTGCAGGCCACCCAGGGATCCCACCGGGACAGATTCATCCCATGCAAATGCCACCCAGCATCACTCTAATGGACCGCCGACCGCCGCATGATTATCTGCCCATCGCCGTTCTCACCACCGTCTGCTGCTTCTGGCCCACAGGCATCATCGCCATCATCAAAGCAGTGCAGGTTAATACCACTTCTTACCGTCTTTTTGATGTGTGGATTTTATTAACATAACATTACCCTTAATAAAGTGGATGTTGACTATAAATCTACCATGAAGTCATTTTATCCGCCAGTTTATTGGCAAAATACGCTTAGAACTAACCTTTTAGTGTGCGTAATAGTCAGACACCGTATATCCCTCCTATTTAAATGACTTTTAATCTTTACTCTTACCTTCTTTTATTAAATTAAAGTGATTATCAATATACTTTTTTTTAATGATATAATTTATGTACTGCTGTGACATAAATTGATTATCACTCCTGAAAAAAAAGGGCAAGATGACCAGTTTATCACTAATTTGTCATAGATCAGCAGTGTGTCCAGTGCAAGAGAGAATGCACAGAAAAAGAAAAAAAAAAAAAAACACGGAACATATCCACTCCAGAGCAAAAATGTTAGATTTAATCAATGAAAAAACAGCAAAAGGAAGAGGATGTGTGTAGTCCAGCTGCTCTCTCATTACATTTGACGCTCCCATCTGAGCAGTGTGCTCTATATTCAGTGTCATCTCTACTATGTTTGCTCCTTTACAAGTCTTTTACTGATTCTATTTCACCAACAGTTTCATTTAAGCGCGATGTGAGAAATATTAAGTCTCAGTCTGGTGGTTCTCACACCGCTGCGTTCTTGCCTGTGTAATGGCAGACGGTGCTGACCAACATGTGCACAACAGACCACATTATGTAACTGCACTATTGTCGGTGGAATGGGATTGAATGGATTTTTCCTCTGGGCCTGCTCAGCTGGCTTTGAGTTGAGTGGAGCTGACATAGCAGAGAGCCACCGGTCTGAGCTGTATATGTTGTTATGGCCTGTTAATGTTGAGCGCAGTGGCCTCTTTCTGCACATTCAGGATGCGCTGCAGTGAAATCGATCCCTTCGCGGCGTTTTAGTTTTCAGCCAGACTCTCTCCTGTTCCCACTCATGCATCTTGTTATAACAAAACATACAGCTCTGAGATCAGTGGTTTTACTATTTATAAATGCAGTTTTTCAGACTTCAAGACAAGGTGGCATCTTTTAGTATTTGCTGAGTTTAACTGGAATCGAAATCACTGAATTTTGTAATATGGGTGCTTCTATGAAACTGGGTTCAGTTTGGTATCTGGTACTTTTCCAGCTTTTTAGACCCAATAATAAAAGAGAAATTTAGACATTTTTCCCCCAGGATGTACCTAATGATGACCTCAGATAAATGTGAAAAAAAAAAAAAAAGATTGGCTACTCTTGCTCTGAGCCATCCCAGAATTAATGAATTTTTAATAAAATATTGGGACCAAAAATAGGACCAAAATTGGGACATGAAAAGCTACCTAGGTGTCAGTGCATTTGATCTAGAACACATGGCTGTAAATGGTCTTATATAGCGCTATAAATAAAGACACTGTGTTAAATTTGACGATCCTAGTGGTTTTTCTAATCCAGACATGTGGGTTTTTCATGAATCTCAGTCTCATACAAGGTTTTGTATGCAACCCATCATGTCCACTGGTGTTACATGCGGAACCTGCCCATTTAAACGCATATAAATCGCGAGTGATTTTTCAACAGCTGTCATTTTTGTGAAACACTGCCTTGCATAATTAGTTTGATTCCCAAAATGTACCTGTGAGAGAATAAAGAGATATTTGAAAAAATGGTGGCGCGTAATTTTTATGTCTTTTTTACCATGTTACATACAGATTTTTGTATAAAAATAATATAAAAATATATAAAAAGGTGTTTTATCTGAAAAATAGTTTCTCTTTTATCTCAGTAAGTATTTATTTTTAAAATAGACCCAAAGTGCTTCCAAACTTGCTTTATAACATTAGTCTACATCTGGTTTGAATTTTTAGCCCCATGTCCTATTTTTAGGGACCAGTTTCATAGAAGCACCCATATGTTTATGATACAGTTATTTCTAGTTGCATTGATTCTGAAATTCTGGGGTGATACTAGGGATTACATGAATATTTGATCAATTGCTTAGTCAAACCGGTAAGCATGGTCAACACTTTTGCTGAGATTAGACCAGATTTATGTTTTACTTTGAGGCAGGGAACTAATGTTTTCACTGTTTTACATATGTAATGTGAAGTCAGAAACAATATGTATAGTATTTTTAAAAACTGAGAGGTATACTTGGTTGTTTTTCAGTTTCTTTTTAGATTATTATTAATTTAGTTTTGGGTGGAAAGTACACAACTAATTGTGTTTAACTGACCAATCTAGGCCAGCTGATGAAAAATAAATTTATTTTCAAACTGCCATTTTGAATCCAGTAATTTGGCCATTACTTTGGTTTCTTTATGGAGATAGATGTGACCATATTTGGACAAAAGGGGCGGGGCTGCAGTAGTGTGAGGGGTCAGTGAGGAGCTGATGCTAAAAGCTAGCTTACTAATTCAGTAAAATAGTAAACTTCATCAAGCTTTATCTAATAAAGTCATTTCAGATTCTTGTTAGTAGACTCTAAGAACCACAGCTATGACTGATCTGTATGAGAGAAACTGACTTTAATTAAGCAAACTGAAACTCACAAAATCCAGCTTGGCAGGTGAGCAACCTGTTATACAGACCTGTCAATCAAAGTCCAACACAGCAGGCTTTGATTGACAGGTCCCCCTCCCCCTCAAGAGGCTTTACCTTTGCCGGGTCATTATTGTAAATAAGAATGTTTTCCTAATGACATACCTGGTTAAATAAAGGTTTTAAAAAATCTGTATTATTGTGAATGGAGCGGGTTAGGGTTAGGGTTTCGGTTAGCCATTTCTTGACTTGACTTTTTGACAGAAAAAATCCAGAGCAAACTTTCTGCTCCTGTTCAAAGCATATTGCACCAACTAGTGTTTTTGGACGATTCTGAGAATATTGAAGCTAACTCAAAACTAAAAATAGAGTTTAGAGAATGAGAGCTTGTCAAGCACTCTGGCGGATAGTTTTGTTTTACATAACTGGTTAAGTGTTTGTATGAGCTATTTTAGCAATAAAATAAACAGGGCTACAGAAAAATGTCCTCTATGTTTTTCATGTTTATTGAGGGGACAAATGCACACAATCCATGTCCAGGATTCTAACATTATATCCTTTTTCATGTCTTAGGTGCGAACAGCGATAGCCCGAGGAGACATGGTTACAGCAGAAATAGCCTCCCGTGAGGCACGCAACTTCTCCTTCATCAGCCTGGCCGTTGGCATCGCCTCCATTGTGCTGTGCACTATCCTTACCGTCGTAGTCATCATCGCCTCGCAGCACCACGATGACGACTGGGAGCCGTAACCGCACGCAGCGTCAGGCAGATGGAAAACCATGGCATAGATTAGCTAGCTAACTACTCTCAAAGTGGAGCAAATAGAAGCACTCAAACCAGTACAACTGTCTGCTACACACTGGGTCTAAATGGAGGCCCTTTGTGTACAGTTAACACCGCTCTGACCTAAAACACTACAATCAAACACTCACTAACGACCAAAAACAGCCAATCACAAACGCCAAATACAAGCAGCTGTCAAATGAGGTCTGTTAACACGGAGGCCGCTTAATATTTACACTCACACATGAGCTGCGAGAGGCATCAGCAATTCATTTGGCATCAATTTTAATCATTCATAGGGGCCTTCACTGGAAGATGAAAGCATAGGTCACTGTGTGTTTCAGTTTTAACAGTAAAATCTACTAAATGGAGATGAAATTATAATCAAATCACCCTCAAAGATAGTTAGATATAGAGTAGTTCAACACACTTTTTAGTCATACAACATACATAATTTCTTTGCTAAAAAAAACAAAACAAAAACAAATGTGCCATGCCATGTGAAACAGTGCGCTGCTATTGATTTGCAGAGCAGTATTCCCACTGATACACTTGCATAAGAGACTGTCTGATTTAGCGTTGGAGGGGTCGATCAATATACATCCAACACACCAAATGAAATCTGGACTGACAAAGTGACTGTCTAACATAACCAAACATGAAGTATTTATTTAAAACCAGTTGTTTCTATGTTATTGTTGGATGAGATTTTACATTTTTTATTTATTGAAAACCTGTTATTTATTATTTATTAAATATCTACTCATGCATTGGATTTTTCTGCTGAGCGTCACTAGTTTATCACATCTATCTGACACTTTAAAATTGGCTTCAATTTGAGATCTAATGTGATGATATTGCACTTTGTAGTAACCAGATGAGATGACACAGCTGCTTACATTTCTAGATATTATAGTGCATGGTTAATATTAAATTTATTTTGATGCTAATGGGCTTTAGTGCAGAGAAAAGCTTGTCTCCCAGCTGTGTTTCCGGATCTGAAATGTTCATATTTCTAGAAGTGTGTGATCTTTTTCCAATTGTTGATCAAGCTACTGTCAAAGCAACAGGAGAACATTTAGACGATAAGTATTAACAAATCTAAGGTCGGAATTATTGCTTTCTCAAGTATTTTAGAAGTGTATCGGCCTATTTTGTGTTGCACATCTCTTGCTATTTAACCTCTCAGTCACTGTATGTAAAGATAACTACTTTAGTGCAAAGTTAGACTTACGAGGCAACATAACCCTGCATGTCATCCTCAGTTTGTTTCCATTTGTCTTAAATATTTGAAGCTACATGTGCGGCTGTAACGTTATTTCACAGGGTTCCTCCTCGTTCGGTTTCCCCGATGTTTTGTAGCACCGAGCAGCAGCTGTGCCGCTGTTTGTAGGAGACGACACGGCTGTAACGTAACAGTATAAAGGAAAGATGTGAGGTTACAGGAGAATTGAAAATGAATGTCTTTAATAGGAGAGAGAACATATTAATGCCTATACCAGGGATACTCAACTTAAAGCCTGCAGGCTAAATCAGACCTGTGATACAGTGCCAGCTGGCCCAGCGGCTAGAGTTTTTTTTTTTTTTTGCACTCTACATCTTTATATTACATAACAGAAGTGAAGAGAGACAGGATATGTGGGGAAAGGAAGTAGGAGAATGACATGCACCAGGGACTCGCTGCTCTGAGCTGGTTTGATTCACACTAGGAAGGTTCAGTGTTCACATTTTCAACTTTTATTAAATCCTAAAATATAGTGAGAAAAGAAAAACAGGGAAAAGAGTAGTGAATGAATCCAGTAAACAAAACCTTCAATAAACAATTGAAAGTATTACAATCAGACACCAGGGCAAATGGTCAAAATAACAGAAGGCAGTACAGGCTTTTATATAAATGAAATGTCTTATTTATACACGTTAATGTCTAAGCACATGAATCATCGTGTTTTATCTTAAAACAAACCAATTTATATCCGTTTTGGCTGCGATGAACAACTATTTTCATTGTCGGTGAATCTGCCTGCATGTTGGCTTTTGTTTTATGCTTAAAAAAATAGTCAACTCAGTTAATCGGTGATTAATTTGATCATGATGACTAATTGATCAGTCAAGATGGTGAGGGTCCTGTTTCTTACAAACGTCCTTCTACTTGTCATTTTCCGTTTTGTGGCAGGTGACGTGCAGCGTTACCAGAATAGGGTGCAATCTGCAAAATCACCACTAGATGACACTAAATATTACACATTGATATTTTAATAAAGCCATATTATTGGCACTGGACTAATATTACCTGGTGGCCTCTGTGAAGATCATCTCTGATTTTAATCCTCTGCAAATGTGCCATTCATAAAGTAATAAATCCACCCCATATTACTTCCCTTATTTCAGCAATGTAATCAGAATCCACATCTCTGTGACTTGTAAAATTTTTTTGTTCCCACCACACATTTATTCAGCCTATTTCCTGGTTATAGATAAAAGCCTTAAAAATGATTTAGGTAGGTCATGTCATGATATAACTTGGATATGGAGTCAAAGAGCAAACTTAAATCTGTCAGAAAAGTGACATCTGGAATTGACACACATGGAAGGAACATTTTTCTATTTTTCTACAGTCATTTGTAAAGGGTGAGCCTCTCCTTGACATCAGAACTGGGGAATAATGTCAGTAAATTTGAGTAAAAAGCACACTGCTCTAATGCCAAAGGAATGCAACACATGAAACACAGATATGGGGGTTAATTTCCAAATCATCTGAATGGGTCTTAAGTCAGGTAATTGGAAACTAAAGAAGAGTAATGGATCCTTTAATATCAATATTTTTACCTAATAAATCTGGTCTCCTGGCCTCCTGTCCCTCAAATTCACCTCCAGGCAGAACAAGTTGAGTATCCTTGTCCTGATAGTAGTGTAGCACTTTCCTCTCCTGTTCCCCGTCTGTATTTCTCTCCTCACACCACATGAGTTATTGGACCTATTAACATATCTCTCCTTCCCCTTTTCCTTCGACGGATCGCTATTTTTTAAAAGAACTATACAGAGATATTAAAAATATGAAATTTATGTCACAAATAGAGACAGTATACTTGCAGTTTATTCTGTCGTTTATGTAATTATTCTGATTATTGGCGACTGATTTGATTTTGAGTATTGAGTACAGTGAACACTTCTGTCCTCTCCAAGGCGCAGTATCCTCGTAGTGTTAAAGAGTAAATGAAGTGCTGTTCGTTGTTGTACAGAAGGCTCTGTGAAGGCTGCTGAATACAGCCACTCCTAGCATATCTAGTTTCTTTAACGCTAGGCTGCATCTCCCTGTGTGCTTTCTGATAGGACTCTCCTGTGCTCCACAACATGGACTGTAGCTGTTTACTATACAGTTAGGAGATGTGTTCCTCTTTTTCTTTTCTGTTTTCATTTTTTTACATTTATCTATTTATTTGTTTTGCTTTCTGAGCTTGTATATGCAGCGGGTTGCTTGTTCTAAGAGGTGGCTGCCAAAAATTACCTGTGTACATGTGGTACTCTTGGGGGTTATTATTATTATGACTATTCTGTTCATGGATGTGTTGCACATGCATTGGTTGTTTCTGACTTCAGTTGTTTGAATAAAAGAAAAAAAACCTGGGTTGTGAATGACACTGATGGAGGCAAAGTCTCGTTCTTCTCGTTCGGGTCTGGGTTTTTCTTTTTTTTTTTTTCCACCTCCATCCTCTCAGTCTCTCTGTGGCCTTTCCTCTCCCGTCATCACTGAGCTGCTATTTATAGTTGCCCCGATTTTCTCCCTCTCCGTCTCTGTTTCTACTCTCTGTCAGAACATGAACAACACTATCTCTCACAATCTTATGTTTAATCACACGGTGGGTTTTGCAGCTGATCGTTTTTCTGCATTGTGCACTATGTAGAATCACTGCCTTATGTGTTAACTATTATAACTTTATTATGTGACAGCCACAATTTACAATAATGTGCAGCAATTTGTAAAACAGGAATGAAGGGAATGCTGAAGGACTGCAGCTTTTTGATGGGGAATCCTGTAAAAAGACAATTCAACGCTGCTAGAAATAAAAACATTATTTTTCCAAGTTTATTTTTACATAAGATAACACTTTTGATGGTGTGGCTACTTAACGAAAGATCACAGGCAATTACAACAAACCTGAGCAGTTTAATTTAGCTTAATTGTTGAGAATATAATATGTACAGATGATGACATCCATTGTGGTTGGTTATAACATTATAAACAATAGTGTTACGATGTTTTCATGGGGCTTAAAGCAGAGTTAGATGGGAGCCCCCAATGTCCCACCTCTGGTGGTGACCCATGAAACCTGCATTTGGAAATAAACTGAATCACAGTCACTGGTGAGCGTAAGTTTGTACGTTTTTCATGCT
>JAPQRP010000003.1:30106812-30164016 GCA_037367295.1 Apogon hyalosoma
TTTCTTACAGTATTGCTCTGGTAACCACAGCTGCCAGTTTTTTCCGTAAAAACAACAGGATTTTTTTTACAGTGTATTCACTCTACTATGTTATATGTTTGTTCCAGTTTATTAAATTCTACTGATCCAAACCTTGCCTCTTTTTCAGACGAGTATGAAGTATTTTGACCTACTACATAACAATAAGTGTAGCCTTATTAGATATTTATACAGCAAGGATAATTAGGTTATAAATTAGGTCAACACTGGGAATGTTTAAACCAGCTAGGACAGATGGTTTATGGTGGAAAAGTATCCTCACAGGTATAAAAAGTAAGGGTCAAATAAGCAAAAAACACCTGAGGCACTTGTGGCAGCAGGGATTTCAGATGTTTTTATTTCAAACTGGCTCCATCATGTGCTCCATCCTTGGATTTTGCAGCCTTTTCAACCAAGACAAAAACACAAAAATCTTGTCTGGAGCCGGTAAGTCTGGTTTTTGCAGGTGACGCGTCGGAATCAAAAATGTTGTAACGTTAGATCAGAGCTAAAAGGTCAAAGAGCGTGATAGATCAGTGCGGTTGCTTAACTTTAAGGCAACACCCAACAAATCCACATCCGTTTGATTGAATTTCCAACAATGTGCAAAGATGTTTCGACATGTCGATTCACATTTACAAGAAGGATCATCACTAAACCTTCTGATTCAACCTGGTGATAAATCTTACTAATTAGTGCTGTTAAATAATAAAAACAACACGATGATCAGGGAAATCTTGACATTCAAACATCTACATGAATGATCTGGAAATTAAATAACAATACTCAAAAACAGTTAAATACACTTTGAGGTGAAATACAGGAATTGTGCAATGTTAAGACGTGTGTGTGTGTGTCAATTTGTGTTTGTCTTTTTAAAATGTAGTTTAGCTGTTTTATCATGTTTATTGTAGTGTGTTTTAAATGATCCTTTGTAGTGTTTTACTGCATTCATTTAATTGTACATTTTACCATAACAATAAATAATATTCTATTCTATTCTTAAATTACATGTTTTGCATTTGATAGCCTAGATTCATGGTTATTGAACTGAAATTACCACAGATGTTTACAGTTCAGTTCAGTTTCAGTTTCAGTTTATTGTCATTGCCATAAAGACAACGAGATGTTACAGGTAACGAATCACGGAATTAAAGATCTTATTTACACACTGTTATCCTCAAAAGAAAGCCGTTTATAGTTAGTTAGCTAGTTGTAATATTGTAGTTACTTCCAGGAATTTTTGCTGGCAGTTACATAGTTATTACTCTGGTAATCGCATAAGAGTGCTAAATTTATCACCCATTTGTTACCAGAATATTATCCTGTTGGAATACAAAATGTTACAGAGAATTTTAGAAATCTGTGAGCAAATGTCACATGATGAAAACAGGCAATTTAGACATTAAATCTTTTTATAAAGCAGTAGTTTTTACCATACTAAGATATTAAATGTCATTTAATTTCACAAAACCTTTTATTTATTTGATGGTCTTGAAGATATGATAATGTTTTTGAGGAAATCCAACTTGTCAGAGTAAGTTTTGTTGAATAATTATAAAATCATGCTCCATAAGTGTTTTCATTTGATAAAAAGGACAAAACACAGTTCTATTTGAATGATCTTTTAGGTGTTTTATTTAGCTGATTAATTTGTTTAGTACATTAAAATTGTGATTTTTATGAATCACCTTTTACAGTTTGTATCCCTTTTGTATATTTAATATACTGTGAGCCAAAAATGTATTCATTCGAATAAATGAACAAAGCTGCAATTCAGAGCTTGAGCAACACATTAGTCATAGTATTGTCAGATAAAAGTGTTTTTTTTCCAACTTTACAGCTTCTAAATATTGGAAATTACACGTTTCCTCAAACACCGACAACTACCAATGAAATACTTCTGAATATGGTGGGGGTTTTTTATGAAATATGAGAGAATAACAATACCATTTGACCATCTGGGTCTGTCGTGGTTGTTTTCCTGAGGCTTCTTTTGTCTGATCTGAAAATCCACCTCGTTCTCTTCCATCACATGACAAACTCCATTTTTATCCTCCATTATTCCTGGCGTCCACTGATCCTGGAGAAGAAAAATATCAGATTAAAACCTTAGGGAATATTTGGATTTTATTCTTATGTTGTTTTATTGCACCCATTTTATGTACAGCACTTTGTGATTTTTAATCTGTGAAAAGCGCTTTATAAATAAACTTTACTTACTTACTTACTTGTCATGTGCATGTGATATTAACAGCTTATGTGTTAAACTTACAGTATGACATAATTACAGATAACTGTGATTCATATTTTGAATTTCCTCCTATCTGATACTTTAACACCCTTGAAACTTTGAGTATGAACAAAGGGAAGCAAGGACTTTCTAGAGGCACCATGTGACTGCAGTTATGCTTCACTCGCAGTTTCATCAGAAACGTACAAGAAAGAACTATGAAACCTTAAGAGAGAGTAGGTGGTCATAGACAGATCCATTATATGGATGATGGAGAGACTGATCAGTGACAGTGCATTGTTCAAGGTTACACTGAGTGATCATACGTCATCCCGTCATTCATTCTGATTTCACCTATTGTCGAAGACTAAGGCAGGTCCTCCTATCTACATCTGTTTAGTCTGTTTGAGCTGCAGATAATCTCTGAAAAACATCTATTTAGTCTAGCTGAAGTGGCAAAAAAGTATCTAAACAAGATCACTTCTTAGTTCACTTTGATGATCTGCCCACAGAGGCTCAACAGAAACGTGTTAAAGTGTTGTGAATATCCATTTTCTAAGTTTCCAACCTTATACAACTCAAACAGATATCCAAACAGATAGATAATCACTAGAAAGTTTGTGTAATTGACCAAAACATGTTAAAATGAAGCCTTATCTCACTGTAAGTACATTTGTATTAATTATTTGTGCAGATTTTGAAAGATTTATATGCTGAATATGGGTTGTACACTCTCAAAATCGTATAAATAATGCTCATATATTTCAGACTCTTTTTTTTTTTTACCCATTTTTCAATATATTTTTAATCTACTCAGTGTTTTACATGTTTTCAAATCTCTTCTTTTACAGTTGTGAATATCTGTCTTGTATTACAAGTAAAATGGATCTAGAACATGATGTTTTATCAGCGTATCTGTTGGGTCTGTTCATGGAGGATAAGACATATCTGCATTAAGGGGACCTTCCACCAGCTACAGCTTACTTCCTCTGTTTCTTTTAACAGCCTAACATCTGTAAAACAGAGAAAATGACAGAAAGTAATAGATAAGCAAATGCTACAGCTACAAATCCAGCTTACTGTGGTGTCTTTCCGTGTCACTTTCTTGCCAAATTTTGCCACTGAGGTGTGAAAATTCAAGTCTGCAGGAAAGATGTCAACCCGTCCCCTCGGTCTCAGCTCTATCTTTTCACACAGACCTCCTCTCTGTGCTCGACTGCTGTCTCATTTTCACTTTTCTTGCTTAGAAATAAAGTCGTACCAACTCAAAACCAGCGTATTGCTGCTTCCTTGCACTGTGCCTGTTTTCATTTTCATTCGGAGCTGAGTGTGAGCATGAGCAACATCGTTGTTTTCTCTGTTAAACAGAGGAAGCAGCATGGTCTGATCAGTTAAAACAGTTATCTTATATTAACATCTTGTGTTTATATGTCCGGTGTTACCTAGTGCTGAATCATCACAATTTCAAGAAGAACTTGTTGAAAAAAAAAAAAAATTTTACAACAGTATAAGGTAAAAACTTTTATGTTGTAGGAGCTTGAAAAAAAAATACATCCTCAAAGTTTTACAAGAAAATACTGTATGACTTGTGTCTTAATTTACAAGTTTGTTGTTTTTAAAGTCAAAGTGAAAACATAACACAAAACCAATATTCATAGTAAGTAGGAAGTTGAATACATCCAAACCTGCAGTTGAGATGAAGGTCCATCCTCTCAGAAAAGCTGTAATGTTTGTTTTTCCACACCAGTGCTCCTGTAATGTTGATTTCCAATCAGTATTTCCACACAAAGTTGCCTTGAAAAACGCGCGGCGCCTGCATTCCGTGGTGTACTTTCACAGTCTAACTAGTCTCAACATAGTTTCACGTCTACTTCTCTCTTTCTCTGGTAGCGTGTGACTCAGATCAGATCAGCCGCATGACTGCAGGAATGTGGTTTGTGGCTCTCAGCAGCTCCAACAGACGACTGTAGACTGAACTGAACTGAACTGAACTGAGCAAACTGACCCATTTTTATTAGCAAATGGTAATTAAAAAGTCCAGTTTTTGTAGGATGCCACTGTTGCTCAGATAAAGAACAAATGAAACTACAATGAAATATTTTTATGTTCCAGTAAAAGACAAGTACTTTAATTGGTGCTGTGCAAATATGGAATGAAGCCAGACTTATTTTATTGATGACTGAAATGTCAAAGTCCTGGTGTGGCTGTTGATTCATGAGGACAGATTATGCAAACAGACTTGTTACTACCTGTGAAAGCAGTTTGGAGTTACATTAAATTTCCTTTTCTGACTTTACAACCTAATAAACTCTGACCTGTACTTCATTTACTTCATATAATATGTATTTCATATATAACTTTCCATCAACCTAAAAATATAAAGACAACTGAAGAGTTTTTGTCCTGTTTTTATTCAGCAACAGCGATCAAGTCGTCAGATATACTTTATTACTCATAAGAGGAAATTAGTGTAGAGCAAAGTGCTGAACAACTGCAGAACAATATATGCAGACAGAACAATTTCACACATGCATACATAAAAATGGACACTATGAGTGCAAATGCAGCATATTCACAATACATAAAATAAATTCTGATTATACTAAAACCAGCTGACTTAATCATAATATGCAAACTTAATCATAACATACATAAAATCCATGAAAAACAACCCAATGAACAGAATAAAATGACCAACATTATGAAAAATGAGCTTTTCAGAGAGTTTCCTTTTTTAGCAGAGTGATAAACATGGATTGGATTAAACAAAAAATTTAATTAAACACTTGCAGTTCATTCAGAGTTTGACTCAGGACAAAGAGAATAGACCACATTTATTTTATTTCTAAAATCTTTACACTGGTGCTGCACTTTATAAATCACTAAATACGTCTGTGATAAAAATATAAACCGAGTATTAACCTTAAATCTGTTGACTCAGTCAGTCGAGGCCAGAGTCCAGACTAAAAATGGTGAAGCAGCGTTCAATCGTTCACCTCTAAACTGAAACAGACTACAGGAGAGCTCAGATATTTTCTGCAAATATAGACTTTTATAGACCCAGGTTAAATCGTTTCTCTTTTCATGCTTAATAATCTTACACTCTAGTCTTTTTGCTGTGTAATTCTGCAGTTTTGTATCTGGTTATAATAATTTTAATAATGTTTACGTTTATATTATTATGCTCTCTGTATTTTATTTTTTACTCTACACTATTTGGAAATATAAAACACTGGGTCACATTTATGAATTGAGGTGTTTTATTTATGAAGGAGGCTCGGCTATTGAAACAATAGCAACAAACGTCACAAAATCATTTTATTTTGCCATAACTATAATTGCAAAAAACCTTCATGGGTAATTATGTTCATGTTTATGTTGTCAGCTATGCTCACAAAATGTTAATTTTAGTCCATATTGAATTTCTTTAAATGTAATTAAATGTTCATACCTCTAGTATCTGAAATATTTGTCACATTCTGCCAATAAATAAACATTTTAAACTGATTTCACCTCTCGCCCTCTCTTTACACTCCAAAGAAACAAATACTTCATATTTATTGTGATAAATATTGACAGCAACTGACATGAACATTTTTATTACGACGCATTTGTAGACCTACAAGCTGCAGGTGTGGTGTGTTCTTCTGTTTTTGTCCATATGGTGTTTTTGTGGTTGTTAGAAAAATATCTCTTGAAACCAGGATGTGAATTAAGTCAGGTGATTTATTATTATTTATTCTTACAAGAAAGAGAAAAGAGATCAATACAAGATCTGTTTGGGAGATGCTTTGTCTCCCATCTTTGGAACAGTGTTACCTTGACTTACAGCGTATCTCCAGAAATGGTGCAATGGTTTATTTTGTCTAAATGACAAGAGATTAACATATGGTCGAGGCCTTGGTACTTTTCTAAGATCACACGTGAATGAACACTCTAACTACCTTCATTAGAACAGCACATGAGTTTAGAAACAGTTGTACTTGTCTTGCATCGTTTCAACATTTTATTTTCGTTCATTTGCGTTGAAATACACTATACAATTAAAATCCATTTCCACAGAGATATAACAAAGGGAGACACTGAAGAGGAAATAACATACATATACTAAGATCCTCAAACTCTTCTTCAGTATAAATTTAAGGGAAAGTGTACTTGCATTTTTTCCATCTCGTTCTGCTTTATATTTTGCTCTTCATCTTTCAACGTCAGGCGCCTTTTGAGTGGCTGAGAAACAGTGGCAGACAGTATTTTTATTCAAGCACAGTATAAATACTGGACCCCCGTTTCAGTATTTCCATTTTGTGCTTCTTTGTATTTCTACTGTACTACATACAAGAGGAACACTTTTTCTTTTGTCTAACAGATCTATTATTCATCCCCTTCCCATAATGAAACCCATGTCTCCAAATGTGTTAACAATAAACATGTAAATCATATATCTCATCATACACTGTAAAGTATTATGTATTTTTTCCTGTAGATTCTGCAATTATAGTATATTACTTCAGTAAATTACTGATAGCAGACGTATGATGGTATTATTTATTATATTTTTGCTTGTATTATGTGTTTTTTCTGTTTTTTTTAATGATTATAATCAAGTAAAATATTTTAATACATCCTCCAACACCTCAGAAATACTACATTTAACCTTCATCATTTTTATCATCACCTTCTTGACAAGCGTAGTCGAGTCCTGCAGGTAGTGCTAAAATACTTTTATGAATACTTTTCTGTGAAGTCCTTTTAATGCTTTCAGGTGACAGAACTTACATGGAAACAGCTGATGTCATATATTTATTCTACCAATCACAAGTTAGCAACATTTTAATTCAATTCTGATCAAACCACATTCACCACAGCTGACAACATTTTACCTTTAACAGTTAAATAGCAACCTGTTAAAACAAACAAACAAACAAACAAACAAACAAACAAATGTGTCTTCCAGTTGATTCAATAAAATTACAAAAATCGATGGCAAAATTTGGCCTTAAAAACAGATATGCAGCTGAGGAAAGCATGTATTAATGAAGTTTATGTAACTGACAGTATGTTACTTGTTCATGAGGAGCCAAATGTGTAATTGTTACTGTTCATTCTTCGTGAGGGCAACATTTTTTCCTCCATTGTCATGGAAGCAGTGCCTTGGCAGCTTTAAAAGGAAGAGGAGTTCAACGGTTGAACCTAAAATAGAAAGCTTTACAGACACTTGAATGTCTTTGCTTACAGGACTCTGATAATTCAAGGAAATGTTTCAGTACTTAAGTATAGAAGGATGTGGACTCTATTTCCTGCACATTCAGTCAACTAGTTTTAGATTTAAAATAGACAGTTGTTGTTTCAATTGACACCTGTGTATTGTTTTTTTTATTTTATATAAACCTATGACCTACTTTCTTTTGCTGCATATTATGTTGATGCCCTGGTTACATCTCTTTGTATTTCATGTGGCTACAAAACAACAATGTCCTTCACAACTCGATCTTAAACATAACATCCTGTCTACTTTTGCTTGTAAAACAAAACTAAACTAAACAAAACAATCAAACAAACAAACAAACAAACAAAAATATTGCCTTTCTGGAGCATAGTGCCATTTTTTTTAGAATCACACAGCGTAAAGAAATCAAGGCAGATCAGATTACTCTTAAAACAACAAAGAACCTCACTCTCAGTACAAACTACCAAAACAGCCAAAAACTTGATGAACTAAAGCACATTCACAAATAAATTATTAATATATTCATAAAACGAGGTGAAAAACAGTTTTATGCTTTGTATTTTAAGAGCAAATCAGCTACTTGGTGCTATTAGATTTATCAGATACACGTCTGTCTCATGTCTATGCTCAGAAAATGTCAATTACAAAGTGAAAAATTAAGCCATTCATCAATGTTTAACACTGTGAGTAAATGTTATTATTCATCCTTTTCATATGTGTAAGACAAACTTCATTTGCTGTTAAACCCATTAAATACATTTCTCTCTGAGACACATTTGAAGTGAAGTTAAATTTTAACTTGTAATAACCAAACATATTTTTATTACTCCACGTCTGAGGAGAAATGTGCAAAAGTCAGCCAAGGAATCACCAACAAAACATACTCTAGTGTACAGTCTGTTGTTTTGGAAAACTTATGCCCCCATGTGGATAAAAGTGGTTTCAATCATATTCAATGCAAGCAGTATTTATACACAGATAATTATGTTAAAATGCAAGCAAGAATGAAAGTAACTTATTTGTGTGAAGTTTAAAATTAATGTGGTCTAAATGATGTCTAAATTATTTTACCATTAAAATATTTTTCCACATGATCTTCTTGCTAAGTTGTTTAATGAACAGAAATAGATATGAAGTCAATCATACAATAAATAATATATATAATGCTTAATTTTAACATTTTTAAATATGCTATTTATTTTGTTGCAGTTACTCTAAATTAAGTCCATTATTGAAATGAACAATAGCAAACTCAAACATTACTAACCCTTAAACACCTTCTACTGAAAAAGCATTTACTGAGCTAAAACATTTGATATCTGTGAAATAACTGATTATACCAATACACTGAAATAATTCAAGTAAAATGCAGTTTCTCAGTTTTTCAGTGACATCAGATATGCTCAGTTTGGATGTTCAAACACTCTGCAGCAGCCATGGAAATACCATCATCTTCTACAGCATTGCTTCACCAGTAAAACCCATGTAGTTTGACAAATGACAGTGGTTGTAGATATATGTTTTATGGCCGGTTAATAAAATATTTTGGTGAAAAGTTCACTTTTTCCTCAGTTTTCTCTGTTTTGATATACCAAAGAAATAAAATTGAATTTGCACTGAGCCTTTTAGAACATCTACATGCTCAGTAAATTAAATATAATAAGATATCTGATTTTCAATGTAATATGCAAAACGCTGAAAGTAATGTTATAAGGAAAGGTGGCAAATCACTAAGGCAAAGTTAAAGCCGGACCCCGCCCAGGCCTAGTCCCCCACCTAGTCCGCCTAGGGCCACAGCCCAGGAAATTATTTATTTGCCCTATCTCTTATCATTGTGAAAACACATTTTTGGTGACATTGACCTTGACCTTTGACCTACACTCACCAAAATTTAATAGGATCTGTTCATGGACCATATCGCACCTTTGCTGAAAATTTAATGGAAATCGGTTCAGTAGTTTTTACGCCAAAATACCAGGAACTTTTATTACCAGGTAAAAAAGTTCCTAGTTATCTGTGTGCTTTGTGTTTCCATCACACCCAAAGTTCAGAGTAATTTATTCAAATCAGGCTGATGATGTATGGGGGAGCGGTAAAAGAAACTGCAGTCCAGTTCATGTACATTCAGAAACTAAACTCTAGCACAATAAAATTACACAGTACTTTAAGTGGGTGATTTGTGTTTAACATTTTGCTGGTTGTTGAATCACTTAAATCCATCTGGAATACATTTTAAATGACATTAACCATCACTACATATCCTTAATATCTATTTTAAAATGGTAGAACACGTATTTTCAACTTCTCAGTCATTAAACTAAATCATGTCTAACTTTAAGTGTGATGGATGGTTCTTTTTCATTTCTGTTGTTTTATAGATGTAGCTCAGGTTCAACCCTAAAGTCATACAGATTTACTCAAATGCCTGCATTTAATTCTACTGCTTATTACTTAAAAAAAAAAAAAAGAAAAAGAAAAAGAAAAAAGTATGTATATTCTACTTGTATTTTGATACCTTGTAAATGAACAAACAACATTAAGTTAGAATTTTTATTTTATTTTTCTTTTTATTAAAAATGGAAACAAAACAAAAGGTTGTAAATCGTTAAAGAATCTTTTTGTATGTGTTTGTTTTTATGTTGAGACTGTTGTAAGTTCGTGTGACCTTGCTGATTGTATACTTGTTCTTTGTTAACTGTATTCTTTGAAATAAAGTTGTTTTTTTTTTTGTTTTGTTTTTTTTGAATCTCTATACCAGATATATTTTTTACACTTTTTAATAATCCATAGAGGACATTGTTTTATTTAATTTTTTATTTAATTTTTATTTTTTTTAATTTAATTTTATTTTTTTTATTTTTTTTTTTTGGTGCGTCATACTGGTCATGTGACCACCCACCTTGGTCATATGACGAACTCGGACGATGCCTGGATTTCAGGTTGTAATGCGGATACGCTGAGGACAGCACTCATTCTGGTCTTTCTTTTTTGTTTTTGACGATTAATTTCGAACCTGTTCAGTTTAAGGTTAATTCTGTGTTCGGTTAGGAGATGGATACAGGATGCGGATGTAATTTGGAAACAGGAAGCCGGCTGGTTTCAGTGTCGCTGCTTTTCTCTGCTCTGTTTCTATCATGTGTTTGTAGCTTTGAGGTAAAGTCAACTCTTATTAACTGTCAAAATATCATGAATTTATCATGTAGGCAGATATACGCAGAGTCAGTATTCAGTTTTGTGGAGCCAGAAATGTCTGTCTTAATGCATTGTCTTACCACTTACTGCACAAGTTTCCAGTTTCAGTTAAAAAAAAAAAAGGTTCATTTCGGCTGTTATTGAACCTCCCTGAAAACTACAAATCATCCAAATTTAAAGTATGAAACGTAAAAGTAGTCAGGGCTTTGGGGTCATGTTACTGCTGCAGTACTGACTATGTTGCATTTTTTGTTTTTCAAGCTTTCAGCCCTTCATCACATAGTCTATGAATGAGCAGAACCTTAATCTTACAAATTTATGAAAGTGTTTTTAGTGTAGCATTTTCTACAGAGGTCATTTAATTTAAAAAAAATAAAAAAATAAATACTACGTCCTTAAATTTATCATAAAAAATTCCAAATCAACACATCTGCAAATGCTCTCGTAAAGTAAAAATACTTATTTTTTATTCTTAATTGCAGTAATTGAGTAAAATCACACATAACTGTATCATTTAATCTGACTCCTTGTTGATACTGCAGATATCATTTTTGATTGAACAGGTCTGTGCGTGCTATATAGTTTCCGTCAGTCAGCCTTTTCTCACTTTCTCTTCTCATTTTGTGGCGTCCTGGTTCAGATTGACCCTCTGGTGTACGAGGAGCAGCTGCTGTGGGTGAGTGGAACCCAGGGGGCGGTGAACACCTACAGGATCCCACTGCTCACCTTCACTCCACAGGGAAGCCTTCTGGCTTTTGCTGAAGGCAGAAAAATGTCAGCCAGTGACGTGGGAGCAAAGTTCATCGCGATGCGGCGTTCCACAGACAAAGGTAAGATGAAAACCAGCAGAGAGTTGCACAAAAGCACAATAATCAGGCTGCAGACAAACAAAACAATAAAACTAACAGGAAGGACATAGAGTTAGGGCACTGAAGGATTTTTACACACGTATAAATGTAAATTCAATCGTGTCAAAGGTTTTCTGCACCTGAGGACATA
Source organism: Apogon hyalosoma (assembly GCA_037367295.1). Lineage (NCBI taxonomy): Eukaryota > Metazoa > Chordata > Actinopteri > Kurtiformes > Apogonidae > Apogon > Apogon hyalosoma. The sequence continues at coordinate 30,118,482 of JAPQRP010000003.1, forward strand.
CGAAGCATTCAAATCAATCAGATATGTATTTTTTGCTGTAAAATTAGCACCTTGAAGCATAGGTTTACAGCAAAAAGCTTTAAGAATGAATTTGTGAATGGACATATGGTCATATCCTAAAGTTTTGGCACTGACATCAACGGTCTCTTAATTTGGGAATAGAAGTCTTAAATTTGTGCAACTTGTTCTTAAATGTACCACATAAAAATGCAGGGGAAAAAACTGAAGGAGAAACAACTTGGGAAATGAAAATTTGTGCCACTGCTAAAATTTGTGGTTATGACTGTATATTCATACGGTGCTTTTCTATCTACTGGTACAGAAGGAACTGTATGTACAATGTGCTTCATTTTCCATTTAAATCAGGTTAAACTGAGAGACTTCTCTTGTAGGTTAGATAGAGACAGAATTGTTACGGTTGCCTTTTGTGTAAAGCAGCAAATAAAAATTGTACCATGATACGTTTGAGTTAATTTGTTGTTCTTGACATCACATGACCTGTAAAGTGACTAGCACATGTGCATATCCTGATGACGATACTGACAAAGCATGTTGTCTAACCTTAACCAAAAATGCACTGGAGTTTGAGACTGGTTTCTCCACTCTCCCCCCTCTCAGGATGCTAGAGGCAGATTTCCTATCCCATTATTTACCAGAGTGAAAGCATTTAGCAGATTTTGATTTTTTTTTTTTTTTCTTTTTTTGACCCAAAGTTCTCACACCAAAGTTACATTTCTCAGAGACAAAGATCAGTGAAAACAACACTTTGAGGCCTGTCTCTTAGCAATGAACTCTAACAAGATACCACAAATTGCATGTGATTGAGATAAAAACAAGGAGGAAAATAAAGCTGTTGTTAGTGACCTGCAAAACATGTTGCATTTGTGTATTATTTTGTTTTGACCTTTTATTTATCGGCTTTGGTCCATAAACAAAGTTTTAAACTTTTATGGCCATGTCTGTTTAGGAGACGGGAAGTGAATAGTTTCATATCATTGGCGAAGCGTCTGCTCTTCTATCTTTGTGGTAACCCATTCGTGCACCATCACACGTCAGTGGTAACAGAGCTCCCAGCGTGAGTTACTTGGACTTCAGTGTTTTGCTCAGACACATCAATACATTAACAGAAGCAAGGGATTCAATCACCATGTAGTTTGTTGACAACGCACTCTGTGACAAAACTATTTTGATAATCACAGTGTCTAACGATTGCAGCATTACTATATTTTGAAAATTTCCTTTTATTTATTTTTTTTTTCTTTTGGCGTTAAATTTAGTTTTTCATTTCAGTTTATTATAATTAGTTTTAGGAGTCCATCAATAGTTTATTTATTTTGAGGAATAGGACTTCGGTGTTAATTTTTGTTTACGTGTTATAAGAAAGTCTTGGAAAAGATAAGACAAAAGAACGAACTGCATCCTTTATGATGACAAAACCATCATTTATTATGTTAAGGTTGTTTGCACTGATCTGAAGAGCACCTTGAATTTCATCATGTTGATGCCTTGTGCTAGTATGATGACAAAGCATCTGTCTGTATGTCTGCATCTATTTATTTGTGTATTAAGGGTCCCATACTGTGAGAAGGCATTTTATTCTTGAGTATCATTAACCATTAATGAAGGAACAAATTTAAAAAGGCTGATTTTACCTCCAACTCTATTTCATATTGAATTATCATTTGGAATTAAAAGTTAGTTTTTGTTAACTACTCAGTCTCTAACATGAAAAGATATATCTGAGTCTTCTGTTGTCCCAGTCATTTGAGTTCCACTTCTTCTTCTTGTCTGTATTATTAACCCTCTTATGTATTTAATAGACAAGGACAAACAAGGACAGCTGTTGTGTTGTGTATTCATTTAACAAATGGGGACACAGAGGGAACCTCATAAAAATATAGGGAAAAAAATACAAAAGCTGATCATTTGAGCTTAAACACTGAAAAGAAACTGACTGTGGTCTGTAAGTTACCGTCTACTGTAAATGTTTCACTCAGAATACTGTTTTAAATGGTGAACTCTTCAATCCTTCCAGGAAGCACCTGGTCCCCGACTGCCTTCATCTTAGACGATGGATTGACGCCGGACGGCCTGAACCTGGGTGCTGTGGTGGTGGATGAGGAGGTGGGATCAGTGATCCTGATCTACACTGTCTGCTTCCACGATTACCAGTGCAAACCGTCCAGTACTATGATGGTGGAGAGCAGGGATGACGGCCTCAGCTGGAGCCCGCCTAAAAACCTTTCAGTCCAGCTCGGAGTGAAGAGCTTTGCACCCGGACCAGGCTTTGGCATCCAGGTAAAGGAACAGATCAACAGAGGTGTATAATATTTACCTGAGAGGCTCTGGATGTGCTGATTCTTCCTTGGAAAATCAGCTAAAATTTAAGCTAAATTACTCCTGTTGCCTCCATGTGATGTTTATAAAAGGATTACAAATCATTGACAGAAAAATGACACATGCATTTTTACAGGTAGGAAGTGAAATATTAAAAGCAGAAATGAAACATAAAAACTCTATTGGTCTCCTGTCTCAACATTTTGTTTTGGGATTAGTTACACTGGGGGTTATACATTATTTAAAGTTTGTAATAATTATTTTATTATTTAGGTCGGAAAAATTCTGTCCCTTTTTTTTTTTTTTTTGCATGCAGTGCATAGTACTGTCCAAAAATACTGACAAAAAGTGTGATTTTTTTTTTTTTTTTTTTTTTAAACATTCTTTTTATTGAACATTTTCAAAATTATAACAGTCCAACACAGTACATATACAGGTTGTATGAAATATGTAGCAAATCCAAAATATGTCCACAGCAATGATCTCAAAAATCCTTATTAGTTCTATTTCAGGCAGTTACACTCAAAGTTCCCAGATACTCCAACACTTTGCCATAAAGAGGTCCTTCTGATCGTTAATATAAAATCTTAGTCTTTTCAGAGAAATATAGTCTGACATCAAAGACCTCCACAGATGTACTGAAGGAGGTTCTTCTTGTGATTGCTTACACATTTAGATAAATGATACAGCTCAAACCCTTTTCTAATTTCATATCAAACAACTGACCTGCTCATCTCACTTCACTTCCTGAGTTGAGCTGCTTTGTAGCTGAGATATTTGTGCAGATTCCTTCCAGCATAAAGGATGTTGAACCTGTTTCATAGCAGCTCAGTCACAAACTTAGCGTGAAGATTATGATGAGATAATTACTTTATTACATGTATGAGATAATGTTAGGGTGTGTTTTTTTTTTTGCTGTCTCCGTACAGCAGAACTTTTTGCTGTTCCTCTTCAAAGTCATGCATTGCTTTGAAACAAATTTTCACTGCAATGTTGGTAGCAGCCAAATGGACTGATTTCATGCTACAGTTTTTTTCTTTTCCTGATGTAAAAATCCAATGTAAATCACAGCTTACAGTTGTTATTTGACAACTTGGTGCATCTCAGGGTTTTCCTTTGGCTTTTGGGGGGGTCATTGCTTGAGTAAAAACAATGCAAATTTATACATAATTTCAGATTTATATTATAATTAGATGACAAACTGGAAGAAAAACTCCAAGGCACTCTCTTTAAACATTAAAATGCCTTTATTACCATGGCATGGTCATATCTAGACCTAAAAAACACTTCCGCGTGACTTTAGGTCTAGATATATTTAAAGAGAGTGCCTTGGACTTTTCTTCCAGTTTGTCATCTACTTTATGAATCCCTTTTTCCAAAGAGCACTTCAGACTAACTCTTTTTTTGGTTCTAGAAGCATTCCTTCCCATGAATTTTTGATATTATAAATAATTGTTGGGAAATACAGGGTGTCCCAAAGAAACTGACATCATCTGAGATATCCATATCGGAGTGACTACACAGTCAGGAGAAATTATACTTCATAGGATTTATTTTGGACATATAATGTTTTCTACAAATTTCAAATGAAAAATTCTGGGGGATGGTAATTTTATAATGTTCCAAAGTTATTACAAATGTTCAATGCGGCGCACACATCCAGTCGGTAGTGGAGTTCCTGCCACACTCGCTGCAGCATGTCGTGTGTAACATTCTCCAGAGCGTCAGTGATTCTCCTCTTGAGTTCGTCTACACACGTGGGAAGTGGTGGGATATAGACCAGTCCTTTCACGTAACCCCACAGAAAGAAATCACACAATGTTAGGTCAGGTGAGCGTGGGGGCCATTTCAATAGCACGTTATCTCCATCATTAGCACGTCCAATCCATCTTCCTGGCAGATACTCCTTAAGATAAGCTCCCACACTGAGTATAAACGATGTCAAATGTTTTGGGACACCTTGTACCTGATAATCTTAATAGTTATTCTGAGTGTTTGAAGTCAAGATGGAAAAAAGTCAAGAGGAAGATTCATTTGGATACACATACCCAACAATATACACATAATGGATAACTTGAGTTTATGTGATAATCATTTGGCCAGTTTTTCCCTTTTCAGTCTACATTTCTTTGTATCTTTGCATTACAGAAGCGCTACAACCCAGCGAAGGGGAGGTTGGTGGTGTGTGGTCATGGGACAATAGAGGGAAATGGAGTCTTCTGCATCCTGAGCGATGACCACGGACGCAACTGGTTCAATGGCGCAGCACTGAAAAGCATTCCTTACAACCAAAAGAAGAGACCACAGGATTTTGACCCTGATGAGTGCCAGGTCTGTTTGCTGGAGCATGTAAACATGATGGTGCAATATTAGAACCACGGTAAACTTTAGCAAAATATCCTTAAGATGTTCACACACTTAAGTTGTTTCTGTCAGTTTATGGGGTAAATGAAATCAACTGAAAATGGTCACTCTAAGGAGAGCTCTACACAGCTCTAAGGAGCCTTTAGCCTTTTAGCTCATTGTTTGGTTTTTGGTTCTGTGTATCATTTATTACAATACACCTACGAGTCAATCTAAGGGCTCTTATCAACTCCTGTTTCCTGCAGCAATCAAAAAGCTTTTGTTAAAAAACACAGCTCTGATAAACTCATTGTATTACCTGCTCAGTCCCAAACTGTGGATAGTGAAAGCTAACAGCAACTCAAATATTAAGCAGCTAAAAAAGACACATGACTAGGAAATGATTGCTAAGTCTGCTTTTTCTTATCTGTGAATATGAGCTGAATGGGGCTATTCTGCCCTCTTGTGGCCAACAGAATCAGTAAAGCAGATATTGATGATGCCTTCCTGTAATGTTATTGACCACAAGGAGAAATTTGTCTTGGGAACAGCACCCCAGTCAGTTGCATTCTCTAAAAGAAATAATTTGCTTGACATTTATTTTACATTTAACATGGCCAAGAATATAACACACTAACATTACTGAGTGCTCTACTACATCAACCCTTAAACACCTAAACTGGCCGTCAACTAAAACATCTATTGATCTAAAATATTTACTTTTGAAGCATTAATCAGTACATTGAAATAATATAAAGTGTAGTTTCTCAGCTTGTTGAAGGAATCATATTCGTGTTTTCTGGATATTTGGAGGCTCAGTAGTGAATGACAGAAACAAAATCATCTTCTGCAACAGTAATTCATCAATAAAACCCATATAGTTTGACAAATGACAGTGGGTGTAGATATATGGTTTTATGTTCAGTTAATGATATATTTGGCTGAAAACTCACTTTTTCTTTAGGTTTCTCTGTTCTGATATAGCAACCTCTGAATTTACTTCTTTACTACTTTATTGAATACTGGAAAATACCTGATTTTCACTGAGAAATGCAACATGCAGAAGATAATACTACAATAAATGATGATAAATCACTCAGGAAAGGTAAGTCTTATGTAGAGGAAAATCCATTTGGATGTTTGCACAAAAATAGCTCCAGGTCTTTAAAGGTTAAAACTAATTATTAGAGTTTGGGTTTCATCAGCTCAATAGAGGGTGAACAAACAATAGCTTCAAGTGTCTGCTACTGCTGCCTTTTTTGAAGAAAAATAAGGTGATTTTATTTACATCTTTGGCACCTTGAGTCTACTACCTTGTGGCAGATGTTTGTATCCTGAGAAAATGGGATAAAGGGAATCTTGCTTGTTTCATGTCTTACTGTTTACCTGACTTTTTACTTATTAGATAACCTGTCTTCAGTTGCACAGTTGTACATCCCTTCTCTAGTACTTTATCCAATGATGCCCCAGAACATCAGTATGATCTGTCACATTATGAACTTCTTCTACATTGAGGATCAGTATTGTTTTCCGCCAAAGAAGGTCTACAGTCGCGGAAAAAAAATATTAGACCATGCTTGTTTTCTTCAGTTTCTTGTTCATTTTAAAGCCTGGTACAAATAAAGGTACATTTGTTTGGACAAATATGATAACAACAAAAATAGCTCATAAGAGTTTAAGTTTCAGAGCTGATATCTATCCATTTTTCATGTTTTCTTGATGATAACCAGAATCACTTCAGTTCTTACATCAATATCTATGGCATTGTACTGACAAAAACAGTGCTTTTAGGCATTCCATGTTTTCTTTTCGGTCTGTTTTAGTCACATGATACACACAGGAGTTAGTACTTGATTGCATAACCATTGTTGTTGATGACTTTTGATGGTCTAATAATTTTTTCCGCGACTGTATGTGAATGCTCAAGTTGAAATAATCAATCCAGTGTATAAATGTTTCTTAAACCTCTTTTTTCCTTCTACAGCCAGTTGAGATGACAGATGGAACGATCATCATCAATGTGCGAAATCAGAACACCTACCACTGTCGGTGTCGCATCATAGTGCGCAGTCTCGATGGTGGCCTGACTCTGCCCATAGATGAACTGTTTTTTGACGAACACCTAGTGGACCCTGTTGTCGCAGCCGGAGCTCTGCAGAAAGACAAAGTGCTCTACTTCACCAATCCAGCAAATGATGTGCACAGTAAGAGCTGTTGATGAGTCACATTACATACTGCTTTTAATAGTCTCATGAAGTCATATTTGATGTTAAAGTGCTCTTATCTAACATGTTTTGTGCTACATATCATTTTAATGCCCGTATCTGGTCCAACTATTATATGGTATTGTCAAAGCAGTGCAAGTTATTGCCACTTCATGATGTGTTTTTGATAGTGACTGGGGTATAAATCCACTATGAAGTCATTTTATCTGCAAAAGTATGACACTGTATCATGAATAATAGTTACATACTGAACATCCTCTACTGAGAGTCCCTCTGAAATCAAATTCTGTTTTTGCATCCTGTGTCTTGAGCTGCTAATCATCACCTGTATTTGGTCCAATTGCAATGTGTTTCCATTCAGCTAGAATTTGCATTTTTACCACTAAAAAGCCCTGAGCATCTGCATTTGTGAACCAATGCAGACTGCAACAAGAAACAAATGTAGATGGAAACGGGAAAGAAACGCTACCATGCATGAAGAGCTGCAGAAACAAGTGTTTACAAAGACTTTGAAAACAAGTGGAAGACTTTAAAACGTTACATGATCCGGGCCAGTTCAGAAGGCAAAAGCTAAAGTCATATTTAGGGTTTTGACAAAGACTTTCTCTTGCATCTTTAAGCTCCTCAGTCCACAGCTCAGGTAATATGTTGTAATAAAAAATACTCCATGAAACCATGATGATGAACACACATTTTATTTTTGCAGATTCTCTGCCAATTTAGTTAAAATTTGCTAGTTGTTTTATATGTACAATACATTTCATGGTATTTTGACATTTTCAGGAAAAAACAAAAAAAATAATTGATGACTCAACCTGCATTTGAGGGTGTCTTCTAATTCTCTATCCAAGTAAATGATTTCACGAGTTTTTATATCTGCCCTCCATGACATGACATTTTGCCAAATACAGCTCGATCTGTGAGCCCACTGTGGGTTGTCACTCCACAGATGAAGTTGACCAATCAGAGTAGACTAGCTTTTCAGGAGGGATTGGCTTCCATAAATTCCTCTTTTTACACATAAATATGCAAAAGTATAAATAGCTCTCTACTGACTTTTATGGGAACTTTAATTTATATACTCAACATCCTTTACTTCAGATTAAACTGAAAATTAATGAATGAATGAGAGTCACTGACTTCTTTCTCTGTCCTTGTCAGGAATTAACCTCACCTTACGTTGGTCACTGACTGATGGCAAATCTTGGGTGAATAAAGCTGTCCAGATATGGGCGGGGCCAAGTGGCTACTCCTGCATGACATCTCTGAATAGCGACTCTGCAGAAGACCGAAAGTATATATTTGTCATCTACGAGAAAGGTCACAAAGACTACGACGAGACTGTATCTTTTGCCAAGATCCACCTTTACGGCGGGCATTAGAATCCAACAGCAAGAGGTAAGGAAGAGAAAGATGAATACAGTAAACAGTTAGAAATTTAATCCAGTGACTTTAGACTGACTCGTCATACCAATAAATCTGAGAAACTCTGATCAGCATTTCTGATTCCCATTTTGACCCTACATTGTTTTTGCTCCCTAGAGCCAAAAAACTGGAAGAAAAAGGAAACGGGAAGAGGTTGAGTACTCCCTCAGTTTTCTCAGGACAAAATAAGGGACTTCAAAACTCACTTTATGGTATAAAATGTGGGGTCAACTGTGTGTTTCAAATTATCTGAATACAGTTATCTTTGATTTTGTTTCTTGAATTCTCAGAGATGATTCACTCAAGTCTCAAATTTCCATGTGTGGTGATTTGTCACCAAAGACCATGTTTTGCTAGAAGTTTGCACAGCCTGTAATACCTCTGCCAAGGAGGTTATATAATCACCTGTGGGAATTTGTTTTTGTTTGTTTTTTTGTTGTCTCTTAGCAAGATTATGCAATAACTGCTGTACATTTTTCATGAAACTTGGTGGAAGGGTTGGGCAGGGGTCAAGGACTAACATATTTTTAGGCAGATCCATATATATTTTTTCCTCCTTTTTGTTTCCATTGTGAGACATGATGTTTGGATGAATGACATGACTGTGGGACCTAGGTGGAGGTATGGGCCGAGTGATTTTTTTTTTTTTTTTTTTTTTTAATATTGCTGTCCTTAGATAAGACGAAATATGGTGTACTGAGTGATAGTACTGAAAAGTATACATCCTCTATATTATACACTAAATTGCAGGTAACAATGGACAATGGTACTATACATCGTAGAGTAAATCTGGCAACATGCCAAAGCATCCCATCAAAACCCTTTATATAAAAGGGTTCAATGTCGAATTTTTCAGTTGAATAATGATGAAATTGACAGACTCTGCTCTGGTAAGCTTTATCATTTATTCATCTTTATGAAAAGAAGTGCTTCTTATAGCTCATAATATAAGTTTATTCTAAAGTGACCTATTTCCATCTTAATGGGTTGTTGCTGATAGCTTTTATACACTATTAAGATGTGAGAATGACATGTATTCATGCAGATTAAAACTGATTATGCCTTTATAAATCCATAAAATGTGTTAAATAATGTTCATACTCTTTTGTTATGAGAACACGCTCAAATTTTTTGCCCATTTTCAACTGAAGAGGCTGTGTGGTTAGAAGAACAACTGTTGTGAAAGAAAAATAAGCTGTGTGTTTGAATGTGAAGAATAAAATGTCAATGATCTTCTGTACTTGTATAGATCTGTCACTTTCCATTCCACTGTATTGACTTGCATATTTCATTACAAATCAGTTGTTTGTTGAATCCTGTATTGCCAGAATTGTACACGGGTTTTTTTTTTTTAAAGGTCAACACAAACTTTATACAATTAATAAATTTTTTACAAGTGTGTTTTGTGTGTGTGCAGTACTGCTAATTTCCATGTTTTAGGTAAATGATTCAAAACTGTCCTGTTTTTTTTTTTTTTCTCATCAATGACTACAACATAATAAAGGGTAGAGAATGATATCTATGATTTATCTGTAATATTTTTTACTCTTATTTTTTCACATACTTGAAAGGTACTTCATGTTTAATGCTATGATGAAGAGTTTGACTTTTTAATGAGTAACGGGTATAATGATCACAAGGAAATGAACAGCTGCTCATATTTGCCTTTGAATATTGGGGACGGAAATTGTGTTTATAAATGGGGAAATTTAATGAGACGTGGAGGCATTATAGTTGATATTCAAACTAAAGACATATTTAGCAATACTTTCAAAAAACAAAACAAAAAACAGCATTACATTAATGATGTGGGTAGTGGTAAAATCTTTTGCAGTACTTTCTTTCAACTACAAATTTTAGATAAGAATTTTTTTTAAGTACTCAATTTCCTGCAGTTAAAAAAAAGTACTCTACTACATCTCAGTGTGTGCTAGTCTTTAGTTTACAGTTTATGCTGTGATAAAACTAAGGATAGTGTCTTTTTATGGATTGAGCTGGAAATTCCCCTTCTTTAAGCAAAATAAACTTGTCACAAGAAAACCAGCCTGCTTTTCTGTGCTCATGAAAAGATGATGTGGTGTTGAAATACACTTTCTGCCACTTTGTACTTGGATTTTGTACATTTTCTTTTACAAGTTGTAATAAACAGCTGTTTGGCTAATTCCTTGTCTCTTTGTAATGACTCTCCCATCTTCTCACTTTTTTCTCTTCTCTTGCTTGAGTAAAGTTAAGGTTGTCTTAACCTCAGGTAGATGATACGCGATGACTATGATTATCTATAAAATATGGAAATCATACTATTTTAATGTCATGTTTTTATATATAACTCATTGAATGTATTTCAATTATCAGATGTTAAAAGGACCATTATAAATTGCTTAAGGGTTATCTTGAATTTATAAAAAAAAAAAAAAATTACCCCCCCCAAAAAAATGTGTGTACAATAGTAAAATACAATATTAATACAGCATTAGAATTAATATAATGATAAATACATAATAGTAACACCCTGGCAGGTATCACTTTACTGTACTATGACCACCATTATTATTAATTATTTGACATTTTGCTGATAGAGGCAGCTCACATACTGTTACATGTTTTTGTATATTCACACTTGTATTTGTATTTTTAAGTGTCTATGTATATTTTACCCATACTACAAAATCAGGACCAAGTTTCTTACAGCACCTATTTAAAAGGGAACTAAACTCATATATATATGCACTTTTTTTTTTATGGTAACATTTGTTTTTCCTCTTTACTGTAGAGGTCCCATACGGCTCCCATCTCACGACAATTCTCAGTAGCCGTTGACGGCTCTATAGGTGACGGATCGAGTCCAGTATTACAGTTTTATTTTCCCCTTTTCGTTTATTTTGGGACAAAAGAAAAGGAGTGCAAGTAAGCTCGCTACTTTCTTTACTTTTATAGCACAGTTTACTTGTAAGTTAGTGCAAGCCACTGCGAGGACCATCTGTATTTGTTAATGCAGGAGGATAACGTTGCTTAGCTAGTTGGGTCACTTGCTAGAAAGCTACGCGATAGCATAGCTAACCTCATTCTGTGATACAACCTCGAGACAGTCGGGACAAGACCAGGTCAGTCAGAGGCAAATATTAAGTTTTTCATGCAACGCCTGCTTAGTTAGGCTGTACTCAACCAAAAATAATTATCGTTGCTCACGTACGTTACTTAAGTCCGTTATCAGCTAACGGGCGAAGATGTTCTGCAGAGCTGCAGTCTGCTTTTTCGGTGTATTGGTTGTTGTTTGCTAGCTAACGGTAGTGTTAGCTTGTTAGCATAGCTTGGCTACGTGGTTGAGTGGCATTTCCAATCGATTTAGGTTAGGAGTTTGCTGAATTAACTTCCATGTGTATTTTCTAGTTATATCCAACTCTGGGTAGATAAGTGTAATAACTGTTGGAGTACCCGAAGATAAAGTGGCTATTGTTGGCAGATAAACGTTATCGTCTGGATTACATTGAAGCTAATCGTGTAGCTTTGGCTAATACAGAGCCAATACAATACCAAAACATTATATTACATGTCAGCGTGGTTATTGTATTACTTAACAGTGTAACTGTACACCACCACCAGCCGTCTCTTCTATAATCAGATGTATTATGATAAGCGATCGCATAGCAATGCTACTGTGCCGGTTGACTGTGAATATGCATTCGGCCTGGGTCCACCGCCATTTTGTTTTGTTCTCTCCATAAAATCCTTTTTCTGCGTAACCCACTGGCTCTTCAGAGCGGCTGGTATGCGACACAGTTTACCGTAAAAATCAGCTCCGATGTAATTTGTGTGACTCAAAACGTAACACATCGCCGAGCTGAAGAGTGAGAGGCTAATGTTACTGCAAGGTGTTGAAAATGCATTATGAAACATCAACGCAGTCCCCCTCCCAACGCGAACGTCGAGGCCGTGTGCTAGCTTGCTAACGGTACTTAGCACCACAATAAATGTGTTTGGAACATTCGTAACTTCAGTTTGTGTTTGGCATCTGGGTTGAAGTTTTTACTGGGGGTCGCTGTCAGGTGACGGTATCATCCAATTGTCACGTATACGTGGTTGGTGCTGGACTTTAACTCAAGGTTTACAAGGCCCCTTGGTGGTTACTGCAGCTATGGCTTGGTAGTAGAGCTGCTGGCCTTAGTTAATCCCCATCCAACATGTAGTTGACCAACCATCCCACGACCTAATTTTCTAATCTCATCTGGTTATTGAGACGCGGTGTAGTGCGACTGATCGGTGCTTGTGCTGTGAAACCAATAACTGTTTATCCTGTAGTCTCTTTGATTCATATGTGAATTGCTAACATTGTGTATTTTGTAATTAACGAATTTTAGCAATGCTTTGTAGAAGGCAGATGGCGTTATATATCAGGAGTCTCTTGGTAGTTGTGTTCATCCCTGTTTAAACTGGTTGACTGGCTGGGCATGGGCACAGCACTCATGTTCAGAATATATCTGTATGAGCTGTGTGGTTGCAGCCATCCACGATAAGAACTTTATTAAACCCGAAGGAATTTTTGATGCCATAACATGCCTAGTGCAAAATGGCAAGTAAATATAACCAGATAAAAATAACGAAGTAAAATATGGTAAAGATGCTGTAATTTACAATAGGAGTCATAATTTACCAAAGCTGCGTAACTAGTCATAAATTAAAACGGTATTTAAAAAATGGGTGAACTGAGATTTGTAAAGTTATTTTGGAATTATTTTGACAGATGATATGGTTGCATTATGAATCACAATGTTAGTGGGGCATTTTAATGTTCGTGTGTTATTTCAGTTAGGAAAAAAAAAATTTCTATAGAAATGTAAATGCTGGAATCTGGTCCAAGCAAGCAATTTTCCATATGTCTGGAGAGTCTGATTTGTAAGTTGAAGCGTCTTAGACTTAGATTCATACTGTTATGTTGTGACACATCTTACCTTGGGATATTACATTTGGCCTTAATGTAGCTTTGATAATATTTTAGTTCATTTTCAGGCTTCCAGTAAAGTACTTAGGTACTGTCTGCCATACTGATAACAATGTTATCCCCTCCACATAACAGATTTAGGTGTTCCCCTTACAGAAAGTGGAGGAGGGAAAACGTGTCAGGCTGGTTGCCATCTGTGATGGCGCCGGAAGTAAAGCCTGAGTCTATTTACAGACGGATGGCAAATGAAAGGAAAAACCTAATGGGAGTGGTGTCCTTTAGGATGACAATGCCTCCATCCATGAGAAATGAATTTTCACTGCTACAGCACAGTCATGTTAACCCATTTGATCACCTCAGGTAGAGTTTACATCAACATGTTGAGTAACAGTCTCCACCACTGTCAAAACACAAAATGAGTTAATATCTTCTGGAAGAATGTATCCATCACTCTAGTAGCCTAGTATCTGAACACTTACTGAATAAAGCTGTGGTGAATCAATATCTTGCTGAGAGACTTTATACTCGTTTTTACTTTTATTTGTCAGTTGTTTATTGGTAGGTGTTGCATTAATGGGGTCAGAATAAATTTGCTTTGGGTACTTGGCTTTATTTCTTGCTTTGATTGTTCTTGTAGTTACAGGCCATTGGAATTCACTCTTGTCACTTTATCTTTTTATTCAAGACTAGGGAATGGAGTGACTAATTTACTTGTAGCTTAATAATGGAAGAAGAGTCATCTGTCCTCAGTAATTGTACCTAATGGGCCATGAGTAGAGGGGAGGCTACAGTTTAACCTGGCTGATGCAGCCAAATCATTTAGAATTGGACAGATGTTGTCGCAGTGTGTTTTATTGATGTGCAGTAAAATGAGTTCAAGCTAAAGGCATGGCAGTTGCCATGGAGCCTACCCAGTCTCAAGGCAAAGCATTGCAGAATATCATTTATAAAGCGTTGCCGTGGAAACCATGGTCCTGCTTTTTTCTCTGTCTTGTATACACTGTTTGCTATGGTGAAGTGTTTAGTCATGCACTGTACTAGGTCTGTCCATATTAAATAATAAATATTGGCATAATACAGATTATAGTTCATATGAAATTAGTGTAGATGTGATGCTGTGATGATGTGCTTGTACAAATTATACCCAAGTTCACTGGCCTTGAAGATAAACCTGACTTATGGAGATTACGATTTTCATACAATTCTGCATACTTATCTCTAATTTAGCATTGTACATCATGAGAGATTAGGCCCTTTCATCTTTGGACAAATAATAAAAACTGTGTTACTCCATGAGACACAGCTTTGTGGAAATGCCTAAAGTGAAGCTATTTTAAATCAATTCATGGTCCAAGGGGAGGCACAAGTATTTTTTGTAATACCTGGCTCAGACCCATGGCATGCTATTAAAAGATAAATGTTTTATGGAATTAATTTTTTATCATTATTATGTACATCTGCACTTGTCATATGGAATCATAATATACTGGAATCTACACTATTTTTTTTATTTGATAGAGGATCAAATTCACATCAGAGAAGATTAAGTAAACAGTAAATATATTTAGACACCAACTCTTTTTCCAAGTATGATAGTATTTGGAATGTGATGCAGTGCATGTCCGTGTATTGTGTTTAGATATTTTGGATATTCTGGATATCCCATTATGCCCGTCCCCCAAAAAAGCCCACATTTCTGTTTGGAAGGAGAAACAACTCGGCTGCTTGGGGGTGTTACAGCGCTCCATAGGTTACGCTCATCTCACCTCATCATTATCCTCCTTGTCGCACCCCAACATCTATTCAATTTTGTGGAGCGGTGCAGTAAGTAAGTAACGCGACAGACCTCATGCGGAAGACTGGGGTGGGTAGGTTGGAGGGTGCAGGAGACATACATTTGCCATTGAGATAACATGCTGGTAGTAGGAAAGCGGCAGCACTGGAAATAGATTTTCTTCTGATATGGATACTTATACATTGTGACGAATAACACTGACTAACACCCCCCCATTTGTGCCTCAGTGGTCCCCTCTTAGCTTTCTCCTTCCAAACGCCCCCCAACATTGTCCTAACTCCCCCTTGGGGTTGTACCGCTCCTGTTGAGAAACACTACTGTAGATGCATATACTATTTGTAATACATGCTTGCAGACTCATGGATGCATTTACTTTTACTATCAGTCTATACCTGGTGTCAAATCTCTGCCCTTTTGTCTCCCTCTCTGCCCTTCTTAAGTCTCAGGCCTCACCATACTCAATGAGCGGACAGCGCAATGTCAGAGCGCTCTGGGCAAACTGCAAAGGGGAAGGAAGGCAAAACCAAGTATGCGTCTCTCAACCTGTTTGATACATACAAAGGAAAGAGCCTTGAAACACAAAAGCCTGTTGGTGAGTATATTGGCTTTATTATGCATGCACTTCCATTGAATGTGATAAGCTACATAAAGTGTAATCGGTTGTTTTTTCCGCACCCCTGTAGAGAGTATTGGTTTTCAAAATGGCTTACCCATCAGACTGCCTTTATGTCGTGACTAATGGTTTTATGTTACAACCGACTTTTATTTTCTAAGAGCTGTGTTGTATATTATTAGATGTAAAGTCTTATGTCATGATACAGATGGATTTTCTTGTTTTTGTGACTATAAATACTTTACAGCGCTGTGGTGTCTCTTGCCATCAAGTGCAACGGCTTTGATGCATTAGCCTACTGCCTACCTAATAGCTTTGCTGCTGATTTCCAATAAACAAAAATGATGACATGCTGCATCCGTAACCTGCCTGCCAACCAGGAGTTGCTGATACTGTGAATATTTCACGTAGATCATGATGCATACCACGCTTGTATCTCTCTTAAAGAAAGAAACAATGTTCAGTTTTTGCCATATAGCAAGAAAATATGCATACTCTTGAAAGTGAATGGTAAACGTTAAACCGCAACATGTCAGCTGAGTCTTTAGTACCAATGAGCCTGACCTGAAACAGAGGCTTATTTGTGGACACTGACTTCTGTGTTGAGTCTATGTTTTATTCAGAAGCTCCCCACTAGATTGAAGCAGCTGTCCCTGTTTCCCCCGATTACATAGTGGGGCCATGCACTGCTGTGGTTTCTCTGCGCCTCAAAGGAACAAATGAGAGATTGAAATTCAGCACAGCATTTCTTTTTGAAATCGAAAGGCTTTTCTATGCTTCACAGTTTTCGACTTTACACTTACACATAAACTAGAAGTGATGTGGCCATTTAAAGTTTTTAAGAACTTCTTAAAATGGACCATCTTCTTAATCTGTTTTCATCAGAATCATTAGACTGAAACTGCCATGCCTCTAACTGTGTTGGTCGCCAGGCATTTTAATTGTATAGACGCAGCAAAGTAAAAATGTCATATCTCCTATCGAGCCCTTCTTACATCCAGTAGATTTCACTGGTGTTGGGTTTCAGAGGTCCATCTGTACTAATTACCTCCTTTCCTTTGCCTGTATCAGTTCCCCCCCGCCATGGCCTGCAGTCTCTTGGTAAAGTTGCCTCCGCGCGGCGTATGCCACCCCCTGCCAACCTGCCCAGTCTGAAGGCAGAGAACAAAGGCAACGATCCCAACGTCTCGCTCGTTCCCAAAGACGGCACAGGATGGGCAAGCAAACAGGAACAAGCAGACCCAAAGAGGCAAGTATATGGTCTTTAACATCTATATTTATACTACTGGTAGTGGTTACCCATTAGAGATTAAGAAAGCAGTTTAATTAAAGGAACTCCTCACTAGTCATCTAGCACACAAATTTTAGATTGTATCTGCTGAGGTCAGAAACAGCCCAGAAATGCATTCAGCAATGGGAAATAGAAGGAAAATTGCAAACACTGCCATCTGTAATGTTGAAGAACCTAATGAGGTTTAAATGGTAACATATGGATAAGAGTGTTTTGAGAAGGCGAGTCTCTGTTATGTTGTAGAAACACTGTGAACACACCTCCAAGTATCTCATGCATGTGTGGTCAAACATTGAATATCTTGAGTTAGATTATCTTTCAAACTGAAATACTAGTCACTGCTGGCTAGTAACTGGTAGTTTTTATCATGATTATAGATTCCATGCTGTTCTATAGTTAGACATAGGGTTTTAATTTCTGTGACAGTGTCATTTTCATGTAGTTTATCTGTCCGTGTTTCTTTCTATTGCCTTTTCATATTTGTCTAATATCCCCATTCTGCTTTTTCTATTGTTTTTTTTCTTTCTTTCGTTTAGTACCGATGCATTGTCAGCACCGCAGCCGGAATCGCAGCAGCCTGTGGCTTCACAGATACCTGCACCGACCCGCCCGAGAACCCCGCCAGCTTCAGAGGTGCTTAACAGATAGTTACCCACAGTACCTGCAGTGTTCAGAGATTCATAATGGACATGGTTTACATGTGCAATGTGTAACTTATGTTTGTGTGTCCTTTTAATAAGGCTCTGGCCCCAGCTTCAACCCAGGCCGTAGGGGCAAGGTCATGGGCACAGGCCAGTGTTACACATGGAACACAAGGGGATGGTCAGTCCTGTTTTTGTTACTAGTCTTTCTATATGCATGCATTTTTTTCATGCTGAGCTTCTTGTTGCATATCTGCCTTCAGTGAATGAACACACTGCCTGTCTCTTGTGCAGGTGGAAAGGGATCAAACCTACCGTCGCCATTCTCTCGCGAGGAATTTCCCACCCTGCAGGCGGCTGGCGACCAGGACAGAGCTGGCAGAGAACAGGGCACTGCAGATCAGTGGTATGGGCCCGGACCAAGCCTCCGCCCCCAGAGTGAGTGATGCCTTTTAAATCTCCAATAGTTGATTGACCATTCATTTAATGAGGCCAGCGGCTGATATATCACTGATTTTGTATGCTGATGACAACAGGTCTTTTTTGGAGGTGGTTAAGTTGATAACAGGGGTAATTATCATACAATTATTGCCTCTTTTAATTAGTTTTTGACTCATCACAAATTACATCATATTTCAGCCATAATGTGCCTATAATTAATGGAAAAAATCTTCAATGTGAAGTTTTAATAGAGTACAGATTTGTCTCAAAATGTGTATCTATCTGTGACATTAAGTAGACTTAATAAATGTCTTACATTGAAATAGTGTGTTATCCTTTTGAATTAATGGCTTTGCAGAGATGTACAATTATTACATAATTGCCTTATTGTGACACTTGTCTCTAATTGGCTTCATATAAATGGATCAAATGAACACGTGTCTTATTCCCATCAGTATTTTCATTTATTTCCTGTCAGAATAATTTTTTACTATATAGCATTTGGCTCTTGTTCATTGATGTCATCTTCTTGTTTTTGTCTTCCAATTTAAATTATTGTACAAATTTGACCTGTCCAGTTTGTGTTTACAGAAATGCAATTTTTTAAATCTATTTGTCCTAGTGTTGCTCAGTGCCAAAAAATGCTTTTATTTTTCAGGTGTTCTGTACTTTACAGTTTACAGAAATAAATTCCTAAGCTATACTGAGTGCTCTTTTCCTCTTGTCTGTCCTCAGACGTTACAAGTTGGCGGGACGGTGGGGGCCGAGCCCTGGCGCCCACCCTTACTGGGGAGGGGGCAGCAGAGGGTGGCAATGGTGGGGCTCTGGTGATGGATGGGGCAGCTGGGGTCCCCCCTCAGAACTCGCAGTCCCACGGGCCACCTAGGAACCCTCCCGCGGGCAGCCCCGCCTTGCCCCTACCCCAGCCGCCTGTGGGGCCTGGGTTTCCCCCATACCGAGGGATCATGCCTCCTTTCGTAAGTTTTCCTTCCTGTTTGCTTTCAGGCAAACACTATAGAACTGGTTTTAGTATTTCTTTTTAGTGTGATGCCATTTCTGAAGTTACACAGCTAATTTCTTCTTTCATTGTAGCATTTGTGTGCAGACATAATATACAATTGGTCTTTCATATTATAAGGATGGCTGTAGATAACCACAACTAGTGTAGTGCCACAATAATAAGGATATGGTGCCTAAACCTATTCTGTGTGCCTTTTTTTTACTCCCTAGATGTATCCTCCCTATCTGCCCTTCCCGGCCCCCTATGGTCCTCAGGGGCCCTATAGGTACCCGTCACCTGGGGAAGGGCCTGCTCCCAGGTATGTTCCTTGATAAAGCCAATTATCAATTTCAATATTAAAGTTATTGTTTTTATTAACAGTTAATTTGTTTTCTCTCTTTTTGAGTAAAAGTGAATGTAAATGTGTCTTCATCTCCTTCAGGTTTGCCCGTGGGCAGGGTGGTCCTGACAGCAGGCCTCAGGGAGGCCCTCGTGATGCAGGTGGAGAGGTAGTGAAGCGACCCTCCATTCTAAAGCAGGATGACCTGAAGGAGCTAGATGAGCTGGACCATGATGGTGATGAGGGCTGGGCAGGTCAGAAGACACTCATTCTACAATAAGCAACTTGCATGCACACTAGATAGTGTTAATGTAAAGAATGTGTTTGTGATGAAGTGTAAATTTAAACTTACTGAAACTGTATCAGGATTTTAGTTAGCCTTTTTAGTTAAAGCTTTCTTTCCACCAACATTCCCAGGAACTTTTATTACCAGGAATTTATTTACCTGGGTAAAAGATTTCCTGCATTCTGTGTGGTTTGTGTGTCAACCTCACTCCAAAGTTCTAGGAAATATATTCAAATCAGGTTAAGTTGTTTTGAGTCGATGACTTGAAACCTTGCTGATTTTCTTTTGAGCGTATTCTGCAAATATGTTGGATGAGGTCCAAGCTCTTTGAGTGTATTCAGTGGATTTTTTTTGTACAAACTGGTATTAGCCCAAACTAATTTTAAAGAATCATAAGGCGTTGCATGTAGATTTATTAGGTATTCTGCTAAATCATTAACTGGGCAATAATTTGTGAAAGATACTCGTACTTTAATAATGAATGTATGTTAATGTAATGCAAATGCTTCTGTATTGTCATTGTTTACTGCTTATCAAAGCTGAGGGTTGCTAGTCACTCCATAGGTCTTCCTAATAAGGGACTGAATTTTAATTGTCTCTGTGTAAGTATCATATCTAAATGCGTTTCATGCTTGTTTATTTAGTTCAAATCTGGTTTTGCTATTATGTCTAACAGGAGCTCATGAAGAAATTGATTACTCTGCCAAGTTGAAGTTCAGTGACGATGAAGGAGATGAAGAGGTGGAAGAGGAGAGAACAGAAAGCAAGAATGACTCACAGTATGTGGCATTTAGGGTGTTATAACTAATAATAAGAATGATTTTCTGGTGTGAAAAATGACTGACCTGTATTTGCTTTACTCTTATCTGTTTAAAAAAAATTCCACTTTTATTTCATCTGTCATCTGTTCATCTTCAGTGAGCTGCAGAGGTCCCAGGATGCCCCTCCTGCAGCCTCTCGCTCCCGAGCCTTGGAAAGCAGTGGGGAAACACGCCATACCCCTCCCAATAATAATGCTGACAATGGCCCCCAACCCCCCTCCAGCAAGCCAGGATGGGCCGAGGAGGGAGGCAGTGGCTGGGGGGGTCAGGGGGCTCCATCCAGCTACCAGGTAGTGTACCAAATACCAGCAGCAAGTTATTAATCAGACCGGTCATGGTGGAGCTGTGTAAAGATAGACAGTCGTGATTTAACCATACAGGGCAACCCTGACATGTTAGTGTATGTTTGTCAGTGTAGAGCAGGGGTCACCGACCCTGGCCCTGGAGATCTACTATCCTGTATGTTTTAGATGTATCCCTCTTCCAACACACCTGATTCACATGATAAGTCTATCATCAAGCCCTGCAGAAGCCTGATAACGACCATCAGTTGTGTTGGAAGAGGAAAACATCTAAAACATGCAGGATATTAGATCTCTAGGACCAGGGTCAGTGACCCCTGGTGTAGAGTATTATGGTGGAGCATGGTTAACTGTGTCTGCCTGTATACAGGGGCGCAGGCCTGGATTGGGTGGTCCCCGGGAGCAGCCCTCCCCCCCACCTGGGCCGCTTCTTGGACAAGGGCCCTACTCCTTTTACCGACAGGTAGACATCTGGATAGGGCCTCATAGTCAAACCATTCCTATCATTATTTCATCCACCACCCACAGCTCTTAGGCAGAAAATGTATTTTTTAGTTTTAATTGCTTTTTGTATTTTAAGTTTTGGTTTATTTGATGTAACCATTGGTCAGTTTTTATTTATAAGCTGAGGGCTGTGCGATGTGACCAGAGTTTTTCGCAGTGCAGGTCATTTTGTATCCAAATACTCATACATAACACAATATGGTAATGATATATGGTTTGAGTTACTCTGTTTTATATCATGTCCACTGTGCTCCATGAGTGTTTGTCCCCTTCATGGAAATTTCTTGACTGCTTCGATGCCCTGTGGGAGAATGTAAAATGTTTGACAAAAATATAGACATAACGAATATGATTTACTGTGTGTGTGGGGGGTGGGGGGTGAGGAGGGGGGGTCATAATATGCAACAATGAATGTTGTCATATGAAAAAATGTATCATATTGGACATCCCTACTCAAGATTGCAGTGTCAGTTAAAGTATTAAAACTGGATTTAAAAAACACAATTTTTCTGAATTTATTGTTTAGGACCGGCCCCACAACCAAGGAGGCACTCTCGTTCCTGGGAAACCTGGACCCTCTCAACACGCGTCAGCAGCCGGAGGCCCTAACCCTCCCTCACAGACTAGCCTCCTAGTCCATGGGGCCCAGGGAGATGATGAGGATGAGACCTGGCGTCAACGCAGGAAGCAGTCCTCCTCAGAGATCTCTGCTGCTGTTGAGCGAGCCCGTCGTCGCCGGGAGGAGGAAGAACGTCGAATGGAGGAGGAGAGACGTGCTGCTTGTGCTGAAAAGCTGAAGAGGTTGGACGAGAAGCAACAACAGCAGCAGGGCAGCAACGTAGGAGGTGGAGGAAACAACAGTAAAACCCCCAGCCTTGATGGAAACTCTACAACTGCCACAGCAGGCAGCCCTAGTCCATCTTTGTCAGCCTCTGCGTCCTCTCCCAACATAAGCCAGCCTCCATCACCCTGTGTTGATCCTGAGGAACCGGTGCTGGTGGTCCAGACTGGTCCAAGTCCCGGAGTCAGTGAAAGACAGCGAGCAAGCAGCAACAGCAGCTATGACTCTGGTGCAGGTGAAGTGTATATGTCAAACACATGATCAATAATGACATTTGTTGGTTACATTACTTGGTGTATGTATGTATGTATGTATGTGTTAATATATGTTGATATACTACAGGGTCTCCAAGAGTCCTTCAAAAGTCTGAAGTCCAGTAATCTGAATTTTTTGGCTTTAAATTAACTCTAAAACTACTGCTATAAGTAATAAGGCTAGATTTATTCTGCTAACATGACCTTAACATGGGTAAGTACAAGTTCAGTGAGATCTGGCTAAAGTGCTTGATTGAAGCCTTTTGGAAATAATACATTTGAAGCCAGCAGCACCTTCTGCAAGAAAATGCTTATATTTGGAATTTGTGTTCAAAGACCAGATTTCATCGGAACATAGAAAAACATACATCAGCACCAGAGATGATGATGAAAAGTCTTAAATTCAGCTCTTGAAACCTGCAGAAATTGTACTTCTGTACTAAACATCATAATTCAATCTTTCATTTGTTTAGATGCCCAGCAGTGTCCTCAGCCTGCTGTGACACAGCCACAGCAACCGACTGTGGAGGTACCTTTACCTTTACTAGGAGAGAATAAGGAAGAGACCGTCAGTAATCCTCACATTCGAAGTGGAAGTGGAGGTGACAGAGGAGTAGACCCAGTGAAGATTGAGAATATCGGAGGGGGAGCAGGTCGTCAAGCGGGTGGTCCTCCTGGCCAGGGTTACTCAAAATACCAGAAGTCGCTTCCTCCTCGTTTCCAGAGGCAACAGCAGGTTAGGACTAGTTTATGTCTGTGTTTGGCTGAGATTTTATGATGGGAACTTCTTGCTCTTTAATCCATTTTGTGTAATTGTGGTAATCAAAAGTTAAAATTTTGTTATATGTCTGAAGGAGCAGCTTCTGAAGCAGCAGCAGCAGTGGCAACAGCAACAGCAGCAGCAGCACAGCCAGGCCTCACAAAGCCAGCTGTCTCCACAGCCTCAGGCTCCACAAGGCCCTTCACCAGGTTCCACACCACAGCCAGGACCTGGACCTAAGCAGGGTGGACCCCTGTATCAGCCTAGCAATATGGTTCGACCCCCACCTCTGCCAATGAATTTTGATCCCCGCTGGATGATGATGCCCTATATGGACCCTCGCATGATGCAGGGCCGCCCTCCTCCTATGGACTACTATTCAGCTGGCATGCACCCATCTGGTGAGTAAAAGTTGTATTCGCTGAGATGTGATTTGGTGATTTAAAGATTTTATTCAACATTAATTTCTGTCTATCTTAAAGGTCTTATTGGGCGTGAGCGCTCTGATTCGGGGGGATCTGGTTCAGACCCTTTCGACAGGCAGCAGCAGCAGCATCCAGGACACCCTCACCGTGGGACTCCCCCTATAGATCCTAAGATAGCCTGGGGGCCAGAGGTGTTTCCTGGAGGAGCAGAGGGCCGTGGGCTTACTTCCCCACTGAGGCAGAAGCAGGCGTTGGATGATGATGAAATAGCCAAAGGCCCCAGGTATGAATATGCAATTCAGTTTAATTAAGTGATGGCAGTTGAGCAGTCCTGATGTTCACAAAAGCGTTTGGATACATATGTTTTTTACTCATTAATTTTGTTGCTTTCCTGCTGTTTATTTGATGGACTGAAAGACAAGACTTTCCACGTTCATTGTCAAAAAAGGACAAGCCAAAATTTTAAAAAAAATTATTTTTTAATATGAACAGATAGAACAGATACTAAAGAAGACAAGCATAAAAGGGCATGTTTTTTTCATACTCTTGTGATGTCATGTGGGCTCTTAAATGCCATGTAATGGAGTCTGTTAAAGTTAACTGAATTGAATTGAACATATGTTTTCTTTCCATCTTCATTGTCTTAGGAGTGATACTCCTCCACATCGCATGCGAGAAGGTGGTTTGGGACCCATCCAGCAGCCCAGTTCGAGCTCTGGAACATCTAATCAGACGCCACCTCCTGTTGGTACACAGGTGGGCACACAGGGAGGTGGACATCACCCTCATCACTACATGAGTGGACGAGGAAACTACAGCAACTTCCCTGACCAGGGTGGGAGGATGCCTCACCAGCAACAGCAGAGAGCAGCTGAGAGAGGAAACTTCACCCACCAAGATGAAGGTCCATCTAGAGGATCTCAGCAGGGTCAGATCTGGGGAGCCCCACATCCTCACTACGATCGGAACGGTCGTGCAGACCTCGCCCCTGTTGAGAACAACTCACACCTCCATCATCATCACAGCCAACACCCTCAGCAGCCTCACTTCCCTCTCCACCCCCACAAGCCTGACAGCAACCGCGACAGGACTGTTGAGGCCCCCAACAAGAAGACAGACTCCTCTCCCCCTCTCCATCAACCCTCCCTGTCATCTTCCTGTTCTTCATCATCATCCTCTTCCTCAGCCAGAGAAGATGGGAATGTCAAGGTTGCCCTGCATCATCACCAGAGAGATGGGGAAGCTGGTGGTGGTCACAATCTTGAAAGAGGGAACGTTGGGAATGCTGGTAGTAGCGGTCATGTGAAACCAGAGAAAACAGGTCCAGCATATGCTCCCCATTCCTCCATGACCTCCAGCTCTCCTCCCTCTCAGCATGGCAGTCATCCTCAGCCTCAGCAGCAGCAACATCCCCACCCTAAATCAAACCAAAGAGGGGGCCGGGAACACAAGACAGAGACCCAATGGGGCCCGCGACCTGGCAGCAGCAATACTGGTGTAGGGTCCTCCCATGGCAGGAGAGGCAACAATGCAGGAGGGGGGAATCACCGTGGTGGTGATGACTCCTCCAATGCTCCAGGAGACCACAAACCTTCACACCAAACAGGAGGTGGCAATGCCAACAAGAGGGCTGGCCCTATTAAAAAGCCAGTGCTGAAGGAGATGAAGAGAGAAGGTGGAGAGGCTGATGGAGGAGAAAAAACAAGCTTTGGGAAAGATAAAGAGCAAGATGGTGGCCAGACGGCCTCTTCAAAACAGGAAGGCTCCTCTGCTTCACAGAATACTTCAGTGCCATCTAAAGATGAGCCTGCCCCAGCAGCCAAATCCAGGAATGGAGGAAAAGAACGTCCTTCAGGAGGAGGTGGTGGAGGATCAGGCAGAGGGTCCAAAGATGTGGACGCCACCACTGCTGGATTTACAGGGTCCTCTTCCAGGAGGGACCGAGACCGCTCCTTTGATAGAGGTGGTAACTCCTCCCACCACCACAGCGTCGGCGCCAAAGGCAGCAGAGCCAACCGTGGGCGAGGAGGGGAGTTCTATGGCCGCGGTCGTGGTTACCGAGGCTCATATACAGCCAGCGCTGGGCCTGGTGGTAGCAGCCGAGGCAGAGTTAGTGGCAGGAGTGGCAGAGACTACCGCGCATCTATCGCTGGTGGCCACCACCAGGAGTCAAAGGGTGAGGGGGCTGGAGGCAGACATGGTCAGGACCGGTCTCAGCATAACCCAGCTCGGGCTCGGAACCGAAGTGAAACCCGCAGTGAGGGCTCGGAATATGAGGAAATCCCCAAACGAAGGAGGGAGAGAGGCTCAGAGACTGGAAGTGAGAGTGGAGCAAGCGACATCGGTCATTCTGATAAGGAAGACAACCAGAAAGCCAAGAACGGTTCTGAAAACACAAATGCCACAACCAGTGTACCATCCGCTCCACCCAGAGGTAATCAGGCCCGGGTCTTCACCCCCAGAGGTGTGCCCTCAAGAAGGGGCAGAGGTGGAGGTAGTGGAGGAGGAAACATCTACAGGAGTAGTGGAAATGTCGGGGGTCCAGCTGGGGGACACCGGGTCGGACCCAATTCCACCTCACACGGTGGCTCCTCAAAGTCATCAGTGTCAGCCCGGAAACAGCAGGCATCAGCGCAAACCTCTGGCCCCAAAGAGTTGGGCCGGGGAGCAAATGGTGCTGATAAGAAAGATAAGACTGCTGATGGAGGTCCAGCTCAGAGTCAGGGGTCCAATCCTCCACAACCGCCTTTGCCTGCTGTAACTCCTGCTGCTCTGAGTTCAACAGAAAACGGTGGCATTGTGACCCAACAGGCAAATACAAACTCCACTTCAAACTCTGGAGCGCCAAATGCTCTTCCCCTTTCTGCTGGGCGAGGGTTCCCACCTAGTGGGTTTGAGCGACCACCTAGACGACGCCGTCATGGGCGCTCCCAGCACCAGCAGGACAAACCACCTCGCTTCCGACGCCTGAAGGAGCGAGAGAATGCGGCGCGTATAAACGGAGGGGTAGGGGTTATTGGGGGAGGAAGGCCCTCATCTCCATCTGTGAATTCAGTTCAGGAAAGTAACGGAGCCCCCATCTCTGCTCCAGTGACGGCTCCAAATGCGAATCACAATGCCACGTTGACAACCAACAGTAACAGTGGCAGTGGGCATCTGAGCAATGCAAACAGCCACCACCATCACCACTACAACCAGGGCAACGCGGGGCCGCCCCATCCCCAGCACCACCATAGCCATGGAGCAAAGTCCCCTGATTTCACCAACCAGAACTCAGACCAGGCCAACGAGGAGTGGGAGACCGCCTCTGAGAGCAGCGACTTCACAGAGTTCAGAGACAGGGAGGGAGGAGGCGGAGGGAAGTCGTATTCATCTCACCATCACCACCACATGGGCAGGGGAGGAGGTGGAGGCAGCGGAGGTGGAGGTGTTATAGAGCGGGAGATATCAGGGAAAGAGCCCTCTGCCAATAAACGGAGCTTCTCAAGCCAGCGTCCTGGAATGGAGCGTCAAAATCGGAGGGTCAACGCTGGTGGAGGTGGAGGTGGAGGGGGAGGCAGAGGTCCACGTGGCCCGCCTGGTGGGGGCTCTGGTGGAGCTGGAAATGGAGGTGGTGGCCGCGGAGAGAAGCGTGGCAACTGGCCCTCCCCAAAAAATAGGAAGTGATGGAACATTTCCAAACATTTCAGCACCTACATCACATCCACAAAAAAACCCACCTACACCCCAAATCCCTTTTGATCATTACTCCATGGCTTATCCGTTTGCATCCCTTAACATATTAGTGCATTGTACAGTATATGGAGATGGTATTCACAATCACTTAATCTACCCCCACCTCTTTTTCCTTTGCATTGATCTCCTACCTACCGTCCGTTATTGTAAATTTCTCCGTTTGTTCCGTCTCTGTTCAGTTGTGGTCCCCTTTTACCTTCTCAAAAGGATCTCATCCCAGTCGGATTTAAGAAGCATGTGGTTCTGCAGCAGAGGTGCACGTTGTTTCACACCGAGATCCACACACACTTGCATATACAAGCACAATACGACATCCTTAAGCGAACACATGTGGTCATGTGGGTGCAAAATGAAAATGTGGGGAAAAAAAATTGGCTAAATGTTGGATTGGGCTAACTTTTATATTTATGTACCTGTGTATATTTGTACCACACTTTGGCCTTGGGTGGTATTTAGTAGTGCAGTTCTGCATTACTTCCCTCACAAAGGGAATGAGTGCAGCTTCATCTTTTAACAAGAACAATGTAAGATATTTGTTTCTTTGTGTCTTTTTTCAGTTTCAGCCTCTGAGAAATGTTGGGTGTGTGTGTGTGTTTTTTTTTTTTTTTTTTTTCTTATACAAAGCAGGTCATTAAAAACCTTTTTATTAAATTCCCCAATTCCTCCTTTTGCTGACTTTTTGGTCTCTGATTACTGTGATAAGACCCATCAAAGTACTACTGCTCAGTGCTCACCTACACCTGCATTAATTTGTCTTTTAATATCAATGTTTCTGCTGCTTGTCCAGGTAGACCGTGTGAATTTTCTCCCCCTAGTTGTTGACCTGCTCTGGCGTTTTCATTGCTATTGGTCCTTTTTTGTAGAATATAAAGGCTTTTTTGGCCTCATCGTAGCATCCTCTTTACCTACAGCAGCTCAAAAAATGAGTCTCCTTAAGGACAATAGCTCACTTTCTTTCATTTGAGTTTTGTTTACCCTTCGAGGACTGTATTAATAGCTTGATGGCTTTATTCTAACAACCATTATTTCCTCAGTGACTTCCATTTTTATGGAGATACTTTTTTTCTCCATCAAAGATAATTTCAGGTCAAAAATCCTACCTATCTTATTAGGAGAAGAATGAGTTAAATGAAAATGTAGGTCATGAAAATACACAAATGTTTGACTTTCATAGAATTGTTTATGCTTCAATAGGTAATTGAATATGTTCTAATAAGCACTCCTTGTAGTATAACATACATCCATGGTTGCTGTTTTCTTTTCTTTTTGGTTTTTTTTTTTTTTTTTTTTTTTTTTGGGATTTTGATTTTGATTTTGGGCAAGTTACATGTGATGCAACAGGACAGGTACTCTGTTTGGGCCCAGAGTACAGAGCTAGGCTGAGTATTGTACTATTACACGTCCTCTGCTGTTGTGTGTGTGCACTGCGATGTACACACTCTGCTCTAGTGGAGACTCCTCACACCAAGAAGGACTTAAGAGCCCCTTGAC
The DNA here is from genome assembly GCA_037367295.1 of Apogon hyalosoma. NCBI lineage: Eukaryota > Metazoa > Chordata > Actinopteri > Kurtiformes > Apogonidae > Apogon > Apogon hyalosoma. Next base: position 30,147,288 of record JAPQRP010000003.1, read on the forward strand.
TGAGGAAGTATTTTTCAACACGTGTGTGTGTGTGTTTTCAGGATGGCCGTTTCAGTACCTGGTGGCAACAAGTAGCCCAAACTAATTAAATACAGGACTATGCTGAAAAAAAGGGGGTGATGAGTGTGAATCACCTTCTACATTTTCACCACAGTTTTTCTCTGAGAATTCACTTGCAACAAATAATGCTGTCCTGGAGTGTTCGGGAAATATTGGATTACACTTAGTTTGTATCACACATTAGACATAAAATGGCACACAGCTTGGGGGAAAAAAAAAAAAAAAAAGACAACATCCGAAATGAACTAAATTCTCACATCATTTCTGTCACTGCTGTAAGTTGGGGTTTGTTTGTTTACTGACAGTTTGAGATCGTCACTGGGATGTTGTGAGTAGGGCATTTGATGATTTGTATGTGTGTGTGTGGCATGTGTGTTTTCTGTGTAATAACTCGGTAGGGGTGGGGACCAGAGGGTAACATGAATGGCAAGCACTTTCTGCCTTGTTTGCCCACACTTGATTTTACCAATATTCTTGTTATTATTATTATTATTATTATTATGGTAATTCTACTGTTTTCTTAAATACATCCGCATATATACATTCAATTGTGTGTATATGTTCATCATCCAAATGAAGAACATGCAGTGGAAAGCTTCACAAGTTTTTTTTTTTTTTTTGTAATTTAATTATACATTCTTCAGCAGGCAAGTGAAGTTGGACATGTTTTCCTTTCCACTTTGACTTCTAAGCATGAACTCACACCGATGGGTGCAGCTTGTCTTGCCTGTTACTGGTTATACATGGATAGCTGTTCACTTAACACTGGCTCAAAGAGTCCTTCATCCCTCCTTAACTCTTAATGTTGATGTGCGCATTATTGTATGTACCCATGTTAAAAAAGACAAAAAAAAAATCAAACAAAAGTAGTGTATTCCAGAAATTACTCAAAGATTGTACTACGTTTCCAGCATTACCGAGGTACCTGGAGTGGTTCAAACTGTTTTAGCATTTATGGTTTTATTAATGGAACCGTAATATACACACATGTATGTATATTGGTATGTATCTAAGTTTTTGTCTACCCCAACTTACATTCCCACAAACAAATGTTGCCATTTTTAGTTCAAGGGAGCAATGTACAAGCAGAGAAGTGTCTTATTATAATAAAGTTATACAGAGAAGGCAAAGTAAAATAAACTACTTTTGATTTAATGGAAAAACATTGCACGCCTCATTCTTCTCAGGTAGAAAAACTGGACTTTTTTGTTATGTATATACAGTTTCACAACAATATACTGGTTTCTTTATTGGATTATGTTCTGAAATCACATTTCAGATGGTGTAGTCTGCTTTTATACAGACAGTAACCATCAAAAGTTGAGAGTCTGAAACTCAGAAGTCTACAGTTTGTTCTTAATTGAAACAGTATTTTTAATCTCAGGCTATTTTGGAACAGTGGTAAACAGTAACAAAAAGTTTCAGAAGTCTGATTTTGATGTTTATTTACAAAACAAAAGGTATAAAAAGTTAAAGTCTTTATTGGGTAAAGAAATAACCAATAAACAACTCAACAGCAGATACTTTGACTTTTTCGAGCAGGAAATGAACTGTTGTGACGAACGTACATGGAGATGCCTCAGGTCCAGAGATTTGTTTGTCTATACTCTTACTATCACTGAATTGTACAGATCTATTATATTTTTGGATTGCTTGCTTTTTTTCTGTTGAGACTGGTTAAAATGTATAAAAGGTCTTAAAGTACATGCGGACAATTGTTTCTATCCTGACTTGTGTTCATTACTTAAACACCCTGTGTCTGTTTAAAAGCAGAAAGGACTACGTAACTACACCGTCTGAAGACCGAAGTACACGGCAAGTAGTGGTGTGTTTATGTCACAGTGGTGAGAAAATGGTAATTATCAAAAACTGTACAAGGGTAGGGCCTAAGAAAAATCTGCTAATATACCTGTTGACCTTTTTGTTTGAGAGAAGACAAGAAAAAAGACATTTTGCTGTGTTCAAGGAAACTTTAGTTATGATGTCATGTTAATTATAACAGTTAACCTACATGCACAACAGTGTGCAATTCATGCTGTAACTTCAATCTGTTTCTGCACTGACATAGTTTTGGTTTTTAATGCCATTTATTTGTTTAAAAAACACTGCTAAATTTCTAAGTTGTTTTACAATACAGCATAGCCAAAAAAACAAAAACCTGAAGCACTTGTTTGGAACAGTCAAGACTGAAATGCTTAATGATACTTATTTTTGTCCTGTTTTTAGACACAACTTCAGAGGTGGGTTGTGTAAAATAAATAAAAGACAATATATTGATTTTTTTTTTAATACAAATTTGCATATGCTTTATTTTAATTTGTAAACATGCTCTGTATATATAGCGAAATTACATGATTTAGATGTTTTCTAAGGGCTCATTCAGACTTTTTCCACTGCAGCTTAAATTAGGTAGATGTTCATTCTGTTATTATTGTTTTTGCATTAATGTCGTAGCCCTCCGAGGCAAAGCGTTTCAGTGTACAAATTAAAGACTTAAGAAACATTTTAAGTGATTTTAAGAGACTAGAAAATCTGACCCGGAAAAAAAAAGTACTATCTTTTTAATGCAGGTCAAACTAATAGATATAGCTTCATGGATTTTCTAAGCATTGACAAATATTCCCATAAACCATCGCTCATCTGACATATAAGTTTTAAAAGCTAATGTTTTTCATTGCCAAAAAAAAACATATTTTTATGGGGTTACAGGATTTAATAACGGATTTAATAATATGAGGAGAAAATGTGAAGGTTGATAGAAGCACATCATTGTAGCCTCATTCAAACGGACGTGTAATATTAAACTCTGACGGAGGGTGGCAGCAGCGCACCACCGGCCGTGTGTCCTACTGACAAGCCGATGAGGACCCAGAAGAAGACCCTAACCTAGAGGGTGAACTGGGAGGTGGTGTCCATCTTATTTACTACCGTGAGACTGCTAAAATTTGCCTGTCGGATTTTACCGCGGCGTAAAAATTTAAAGCAGGTAGGCTGTTTTGATTACTCACATGACTGTATTAAGATGATTTCACTCAAAAGCCAAACAGAAACCTAAAGAGTTTATCTGCAGGTGGCCTTTTTTCTAACGATGCGCCATATTGAATTTTGAGCTTTAGCCGCTAGCCCGATGTTAGCTTAGCGAGCTAATGTGCCGGGTATGTTAACTATTTACCATCTGTGTGACTTCTACTAATTTTAGATTGACTCAGAATAACATACAAATACGGGGGGGTTAAGTGTTTGATTTTGGGTGTAAGAGACAGACTTGTAAAGCCAAAGGTACTGGGAAGCTAAAAACTATGTTGAGCTAAATTAGCTTAGCCTTCGTGGTGATGTAGTGTATCTCAGTGCAGGTAGATTTCACAATATGTTCAACAACTTACCCTGAGTAGGATCTATTTAGCTAAAGGTTTGCATTCTTAATCTAGTGTATTTGTGGACAAAATTAGCTCCGTGATTCACTGATGCAGTCCATTTATACTGTCTAATGATGTTTAAATCATTGTTTAACGCTTATTTACAGGCCTTCAGAGATGAGCAGTTCAGAGGAAGTGTCATGGATCTCCTGGTTCTGTGGGCTGAGGGGGAACGAATTTTTCTGTGAGGTAGGTTTACCAGCATCTGGTTGTGTACACCGATCATCAAACACCTTCAACTCATACTATACTACAAAGGAAGGAGTCTGGTGGTGTGTGTACTCTGTTTTGTTGTCCTTGATGCCTTTTTTTTTTTTTTATTACATAGAAACAGAATCCAAATCAGGCTTTAAATACATGCACATACATATTTACAGGAGTGGAAGAAACGTTTGAGTCTTTTTATTTCCTTTAAAGTAAATGCACTAATGCCACACTGTAAGCATTGTCTTTTACATAAAACCTGTTAAAGTATGAAGTATTTCGAGAATGTTTTTTAAGTTTTAAAAGCAAAAGTAGCCATAATGATATAAGATGGTTCCTCTCATCGCTTTTATTATAATATTTGCCAGTGTTGCACTAAAGTGTTTTATATTTACTCCAGTAGCTGTTAGAGTTATTTTACTGCTTCATGCACTATTGGGTAGTTAGATTTACAGCAGTGCTTCCTTTAGCGTTTAAAAGTAAATTGTGCACTTGTTCACCTTTGTGATATTGCGTTTTCCAGCAAATTCAAGCATGTTTTAAAAAGTTTATATACCTTTTGATAGAAGGGTACATTTGTGAATCCATAAAGCAACTCATCATCCTTCATGCACTGAAGATCAACATTCTAAGCAACACATCTGGAGGTACATGGACAGGAAGGGAAAGAAGCACCATAAGCTAAAACGTAAGCGAAAATCTCAGGCAAATGTAGTGGAGTAAATGATACTTGCTACAGAGGTGTGGTGGAATAATATAACGCTGAACTCTAAGGGAAATTCTAGTATACTAACTGGACATCTGCATCCTTTAACATCTAGATGAGTTTTTAGATAATTCTGTCCTCAGACAGTAATCACAAGACCACATGCAGTTTGAGCCGGTTTTTGATTGCTGCTTGTTTATACTGATGCACATCTACCATGTGACTACATTTCCACTCCCATTTACCCCCCTGCCCGTATGAACAAGATGAATACAGTAACAAAGTAAATGAGCCTTTAAATACAAAAACAGGTATGTGAATGTTTCACGCTTCACTGACTCTGAATCTCTTACATATTGTATTACTCACAACATCTCTTTTTCCCTGACAGGTGGATGAAGATTATATCCAAGATAAGTTCAATCTGACGGGGCTCAATGAGCAGGTTCCTCACTACCGTCAGGCCCTAGACATGATCCTGGACCTCGAACCAGGTTTGCTGATTCTTCCACAATCTTGATTTTAGACTAGTACAAATCATGTATGTTGCATGAATGCAGTGTATGAAGTCAGGGTGTCTGTAGGTCATAAAAAAAGTCTTAAAGTGTATTTAATTTAATGTTAGGTCCATAAATTGTTATACTGTCTTATATTTTTGAGCTTGTAATTTCCGCAAATAGTAGACCTACTTTCATAACCTCATTTCGTTTTTTGTTCGAGTCAAGCTCTTTAGTGTTTTTCTATATTTTTGATGTTACAAATCTTTATTCCTGTTCTAACTTTTACTTTACACTTTAATTTACTGTTTGGCAAAATCTGGATCAACCAGACTCACTCTGATATTCATTTAATCTAACTTTACAATTGCAATTCTACATAAATCTGCCTTTCCATGTGTGACTAATCTTTGTACTACCCAAATAAGAAGTGATTTAAGATGATCTCTCCAAAAAGTAGACATACGTTTAGATTAAATGGACCTAAAGCCTGTAGACACCCCTAAAGTATTTCAGTGATTGTTTTGAGGGAAGCCTGTATGGATAAAAACAGCAGTTGATGTTTCATTTAGATAGTCATTAGTAAGTTCAGTTAATTGGTAAATGAACATGAATTTGGCCATTTGATCTAGGCATTCCTCTCTTTTAAGGCTGCTCAGCAGGTGACCGGTTTGTAGGACTTTTTCAGCTGCGTGAGAACTTGTCAGGCTTTTGTCTTTATTTTTGTGCACATTATAAGTTTCTCTGATGTGTCACACCTTGAACACTATTCTTCCTGCATGGAAAAAATAAAACAACACCACACTCTGGTTATCTTTTTGGAATCCCCTGTTCCTTTTGAAGCATTTGCAAGCTTTGAAGATAAGTGAACACTAACGTGCTCCTCTGTGTGGTTTCTGTCTTTAGATGAGGAGCTGGAGGACAATCCCAACCAGAGCGACCTGATAGAGCAGGCAGCTGAGATGCTGTACGGCCTCATCCACGCACGCTACATCCTCACTAACCGAGGCATTGCACAGATGGTAGGTCCAGCTGCATCAGCAGAATCTGTCATCTGTTTGCATTATATAGATGTTGCAGTAAACTTGTTTTTCATGACAGGGTATAAAATGATTTATAGGACATGAAGTTCAACTTAAATACTGCTGCCGTAGCATTAAAGATGGCATCTTCATCTCAAATGAATGTTCATAAGTTCAGAATGTAAGGTCATGAATGTTTGTGTGCTCATGTGCAATTTGTTTTGGAGATGGTCGTATGTTAACCTTAGCTACGGCCATTTCGATGTTATCAAGTGTCTCAGTTGTCTACAGCTATAACACCTACAATCCACTGATTTCTATGGAGAGACACTTGAATTGTTTTTGCTCTCTTTTGATCTTTATGCCTGGTCTTAAGCTCTTAATTGCCTCTATTCTGTTCTTCTCCAGAAGCAACACCTCTGACTGTTAACTTAGAAATTGGACCTGTATCACATAGCATGTTCAACAAACCCAGGATCTCTTTTTATCGCATTTACATTTGTGCCAAGTGGTGGTTTTTATGGTACTGAGTGAACAGTCACACACATGCACAAATCCAGAGCTGTATTCTATTCATAAGAAGGACAAACTAAACAAAGAATGGGATTTTTAAATATATAATCCAAGCAACTGCAAGACTGTTTTAGCCTTATTCTGTTCAGTTCAACGTTGACACTATCTAACAATCTGGGAGCAAGTTTAGAACAAGAATTAGAATAAAAGTTACAACAGCAAAACACAGAATTCATCCTATTATATGGGATTTTTGTCAACTACTATAAGGTTGAGTCCATGGGTTTACTGCTTTGTCTGTGTTTTAAGTTTGTACATTCTGTTACTATGCAGAGGAATATCTCAGGTGTGTTTAAAGATGGAAAATGATGATAATAATAATAGTTCTTTTATTTGTAAGACTTTACATTTGTGATAGACAAATTTCAAAGTGCTACAAGACAGGATGTAAAAAAACAGCACAGTGAAAGCAATAAAACAATAAGACACAATGAAAACAATAAAAACACAAGCAGAACATTTTAAAGACATTTTTGCAGCTCAGGTGCTCAGGGAGTGTATTCTAGAGCTGTGGTGCTGCTGAGTGAAAAGCTCTGTCTCTCATAATGTGCAAAAATGGAATTTGGAAATGTAAATTATGTAGGACACCTGGATGAACAAGGCATCTCTAAAATATGTCCTCTCTTTGTGTCTTCATTTCTGCTTATAGTTGGAGAAGTATCAGCAAGGAGACTTTGGTTATTGCCCTCGGGTCTATTGTGAGAATCAGCCTATGCTTCCTATTGGTGAGTGGGAAAACATTTTTTTAATACTTAGAGAGCTGGATGAGACCGAAAACAAGAGTGTCTTATTCCTATTTATGTTAATTGTTGGTGTTTAAAATCTGAATAAAGTAAAAGTGGATGGTACAAAGGATGCGGAGTGAATATTCCATGTAGGAACAAGTAAATATTTTCATTGTACAGTCAGTGATGGGACACAAGTGAGTGCTGTCTCAGTGGTTATAGTTGCTGTGATAAGCCCTCATGTTTGTGTATCTCTTTCTTCCTCCTCAGGTCTGTCAGACATCCCAGGAGAAGCCATGGTGAAGCTCTACTGCCCTAAGTGCATGGATGTTTACACACCTAAGTCCTCCAGGCACCACCACACAGATGGAGCTTATTTCGGCACTGGTTTCCCCCACATGCTCTTCATGGTTCACCCTGAGTACAGGCCCAAGCGGCCCGCCAATCAGTTTGTGCCACGGTTAGTACAACAGATTGATCTGAGTCAAGACAGCGACTACGGCTGATGAGTTAATGCTCCTGTTAGAGCGGAAATGAATAAAAAAAACCTGCAGTCGTGATGTTTCCGAACACACTCGGCATGATATTGATTGGCTAATGTTCATAATCTGCTCTTATGAACACAAATATCTCTTAATTAGTGATTGCCGGTTGGTGTAAACAAGCTATTTGAGAACATCACTTAAGGCTTTTTGAAGAATATTAAAAAAAAACAAAAAACTCTGTAATAAAAAAAAAATAGTCAACTCTGATTTTTGTTGAATCAGTATAACAATGACTACCTTAATCAAGGACATTTGAGTCTGCTTACAGGGTTACCACAGGGTCTTAAAAATCTTGAATTTACAGATCTGTATTTAATACCTTAAAAAAAGTCTTTAAAAAGAATTAAATTTGATATGGTAGGTCTTAAGTTATGTTGCCATAAATTTGCTGTATTGTGTTGTAATGTGTCTAAAAAGTAAATGTAACGTTAGTCTTCTCAGTTCCACCCGTTCCAACCTGACAATTTATATTAAAATTAAGAACCAATTATCACCAACTTTGCAGCCCCCAGTGAGAAATACCTCGGAACGGTGGGAATCAAGACATTGGAGTAAATAAATGATTTTCCTAAATTCTAGGAGTCACAAATTTTTGCCAGTATGGCGTGAAATGGGCATTAAATTCTATTCTAAATAGTCTTAAAAAGGTCTGAAAATGTCCAAATTTTAATTTGTAGAAACCTGTAGGAACCCTGCATTTAAGAGGGGTGGTGTAAACTTAGATCACTGAATTCAGTAGGAAAGTACTTAGACTTAATAAACCATGAATCAACCCAACCTTTTTTTATGGATATGATTAATATGTTCTTTTCATGCGCGTTTGTCTCATGACGAGCTAACAGGAGCTGACGTGACGACTTAAAGGACACAGACGTAGAGAAACAAAACTGGTCTGTGTCTGATAACTATTTTGTGAGAGACCTTATATTATTTCAGGATCACTGAACATCTCAGTGAGACCGAAAGTCTCAAAAACAAAAAACAAGTTTTTCAAAACTTCAAGGCAGTTATACACATTTTATCAAATCATTTTCTGTAACATCCAAGTAATCATCAGAAAGATATTGGTTAGGCTGAATAAATGTTGCTTATCTAAAATCAGCTGACACTTTCTGAAGTTTTTATAAGTTTGTAATAGAAATATAAAGTCCAGAAATGTGATGTTTAAAGTCTTAAAATCTCATAATGTATTTAAAACACAATATGGGCATGGCTTAAACACTTTTTATAAAGTTGGAGTAATTTCAGTTTATTTTGATCAAGCAAAACTGCAGCAACACAGATGTGTACAGTTAGTGCTTGGTTGTATGTTGAAAAATAAAACCTGCTATATTTTGTTGAAGAAAAGACTTAAACCAGGAGGAATTACAGTCACATAGGAAGTCAGAAAAACAAAGTCATCAGTGTTATTCTTAGACTCCTTTTTTTGGATGTGTGGACTTAAAGTAGCCGTGTAAGCTGCATTCATAATAGTGAAACAGTCTTAATTTGTTGGTGTTCAAGCCTGTTCTTAATCCGTTTGTTGCATCCCGTCAGTTTGCGCTGTGACGACTGTTTGCAGTTGTAAAATCACTATGCATGAGAAGGAGTCGGCTTCAGATGACAGAGAAGTTCACACATCCGCATCTTCTCCCTAAAAGCAAACAGATGACTGATCACAGTGCAAACAGCCTCATCAGTTCCACCGTGGATGTTTGTGTTGTCAGCTGCATTCAGAGTTAATATTTGTTAAACAGTAGATCTTTATTGTGGCTTCTCTAATATTAATATTTGAATATTCTTCTCAGGCTGTACGGGTTTAAGATCCACCCGATGGCGTATCAGCTGCAGCTCCAAGCAGCTTCCAGCTTCAAGAGCCCCGTGAAGGCCATCCGCTAGAGCGTCCATGGATGGAGGAGGAGGAGGAGGAAGAAGATGAGGAAGAAGTCAGGAAAGATTTGTCGGAAGGGGGAGAGGTCACCTGCATTTTACAAAGCTCTTCAGGTGCCCCCTCCCCACTTTGAAGACTGTATTATTTTGTTTTAGATTAGGGCAAATGAAAACAAAGATTTTTGAGTGTGAGCGAGACATAAAAATGCACAGCCATGACCTTCACCACAAACACACACACACACACACACACACACACAAACACGCAGCCACACACTTCCATGCACAGACCTTTCCAAACTCATCAATGCAGAATACAGGAGGTTAAGGAAGAGAAAGGTGAACAATGCTGCCGTTCACTTCCAACTCGCTGATAAGGAAATTGTCGTATCAGCGAGTGTCGAGCGGGACGATTTCCCTGTAGAGAGCGGTCTTACGTGCAGGGTTTTTGCACAGAAAACTGAGACGTGTCAGTTTTCACCTCTGGCTTTGTGTTTCTTCTGTATTTGGCACAGTTTGGTTAAAGGTGGTGGCCACTGGAAGCTCCCTGCCTCAACTTCCCATCAGCCCCTCCCCCACGCATGTCCACTTAGGCCGCCACTCGCACAGACAGTTAGGACTGTTTTTTTTCCTTATTATTCATGTATCAATCATTCGGTTTCATTTTGGTCTAAGTTTTTTGTGATAGTGTTACAGTTTCCTGTCAGCTCTCTGGTAAAGTGATTGATCTGATCGAACGTGCATGTACAGGCAAAATTAATTGGTTTAGGAGTCCTGGTCTGCCTGAAATTGATTAAAAGAAGAAGAAGAAATCAAAGCAACATACACAGGGACTATCAGAAATATCACTCACTTCATTCAGTAGTGAGCGGTAAAGAAAAAATTCAGATACTTTCTGTTGCTTCGCTGTAGAATAATGATAATTATTGTATCTGTAAAACATGACATTTCACACAAAAGTGGACACACTGGACGCTTCTTTCAATGCATAGTGGGATGATTTGAGCAAACTACGTAGAGTATACTTTGACTACACATTCAAACAGCTCTTTGAAATGACAATCTCACTATTTAGTGGATTATAAGTGAATGATTTTGGACACAGACTGGGTCTATTTGTTGGTGTGTTATAGCCAAAACTAATCACATAGATGTTTTATACCGTGTCCCTGTGGGCTTCATGAAGTTTCAGATGTTTGGACAAAGCCAGTGTCCAAATGAGTATGTACTTGTGCTTGCTGCATTTGGTAGATGGTCCTTAAGTGTAGCTCACGTACGGAGATATTGGCTTTTTTTGTTACCTCAGTTCACTCTTTTGATAAAGGTCATCAAATCAGTCTTAGTTTTTGAGATGTGGTAAATGAAGACAGGTTTTGGAAACTTGCCGATGCCTTCGTAACCATCAAAATTAATTGAAGTAATTGTGCTGCAGAGTTGAGAACCAGTTCGTCGTCTTTTTTTAAAATTAATATGTGCTGAAAGAATGTGGTCATGTGCGACCCGGGCCAGTTTTAGATGTGGTCTGACAGGCGTGGGTTTGTCTCAGATACGTCTCTGCTGCATTCACACCTTTTTTATGGGAGCTGTTTACTCGTATCTGGATCATAATAAACGCTTGTTCAAGTCGATGTTAGGTCTGAGCAGGCCCCAGGATGGTTTTGAGTCACTATCAGAGGGGTTTGTTTATGAAGATTCTGCTTTTAAAGCAGGTAAAATTGAGACAGATCTAAACTGTTGACATGCAAAAGAGCACATACTTCTGCCAAGACCTGAACCGTTCTGTAATTCAGTCAGTGTTAGAAGAAATGAGAAAATTCCAGCTCTTTCCTTTTTTATGCATCTACTCTGGAATTAAATGGATTCATCCTTCCTGTAAGTGACAAATAGTAACAAAAACGCAACATGAATTCCTTACGTTCACTCCTCCAGCTGTCTGCGCGAGTCAAACCACATCTGCATCAGTACCTAAGTGCGAAAATAACCTGTGCGACATTTTTCTGAAACGTGCGCCCCCGAACCGCCCCACCCCTCCACCCCGTTTTCCCCCTTGTAGCTTCGTGTCCCTGACAGGTCGAGGAGGCGACTCAGAGAATTTAGATTTAACCTGAATCCTTCAGCTCACTCCACCACTGCACTGACTCCACAAAAACAGTCGCATTATTTATGTTCAGGTTTAGAGACAGACCACCAGCCGTTTTCTTTTGTTTCTGACTCAACGGGGTGGACACTCGGCGCCCCCCTCCCCTATCCTTGTCAACTCTTGTGTGATTGAAGTAGATTGTCTGAACAGGTTTTGGATTTCATTTTTCAAGACAAATGGTATTTATGTGTCAGATTTTAACTAATGTTTGTCTGTGTTGTTCTCGTATTTCTGCTACTGTGGATGGGTGAGCAGGATTCAGAAATCTCAATAAACTTCTATTTTCTTTTCATACGATTTTGTTCTTTGTGTTCTTTTCAGCCTGCTGTTCTTCTTTCCTGCCACACAGAGTCAGCAGACGCCATTTTTAGTCCACACTAGTTTTATTCTGAAGCGGCAACGTGACGATTCAGATGTCAGATTTGCTTATGTAAAGTGAAAAGACAGTAAATGAACAGAGCACAGTTTGTTCTCTTCACTGTACCTATGTTTTTACTGTGTATGTGTGTTTCTGAGCTTGTGGGAAGATTTCCTGAAGCTGTGATGGTTGTCTGGCTTCTATTCTGGGTGTGGTTGCAGTGACATTTCACATGACTCTGAGTGGGCAAACACACAAAAAAACAAACGTACACCGCTGAAATGCACTGAGTGGATCATAAGATCTGAGTCAGGCTCCTGTAATTATTTCTAATTTACAATTTAGATGCCTATTTTTATATCTGGGAAATGCGTATGGTTAAAACACAGGGTTATGGGTGCTTGAAATCCTTGAAAATGCTTGAATTTCAATGTGTTTTCAAGGTCTGAATAGTGCTTGAATTGTAGTTTAAGTGTTTGCAATTATAACTTCAATGTGATTTATTTATTTTTTTAATATCAACTCTGCCAGGTTAGATGGTAAGCCAGAGCTACTTACAGAGAGGTGATGCAAGTTGAAAAATAAACTTTGCCAAAAAAAAAATATTACCAGGTGCTCTCAGGTTGACTCAGTGTAAATGTTTATCTTAATCTTTGGCTCGGTGCGAGTGTGTCTGAAGAATGCCAAGTGGCTTCCCTGTTTTTGGATCAAACTTTGTGTTCTCTTGTAATTTATAACCATTTTGCTATTATCAGACCTAATTTTAGATGTTTGTAGCATCATACAATGTACATCGTTACGATAAAAAGTGGAAAAAAATAATCATGAGTATATATGTATTCCTGTAGATATGTATTTTATCCCAGCGATAAGGTGCTGTTATGGAAACATTTGGAAATGACCCTTAAAAGTGCTTGAAAAGTGCTTGAATTTGACTTGGAAAATGTGAGCAATCCCTGAAAACCAGAGGTAAATGACTAAACTGAGCAGCATAACAGAAATGCAAACCCTTTGAGTAATTTGATGTGAATTTGCTTTCTGTTGTTGGAGACTGAAAACACCTCGGCGTAAACATCCAGGAGGACACTACAGTATGGCTTCCTCATGCCTGACTCATAAAAGCTGTTTTTCTGCTGCTGTCTTTGGCAGATATGAGTGGCAGGGCTGAGTCTTCATGTGGCCTCGCTCTGTCAGTTTTTCCAGAGGGAGCAGAGGAGGTTCCTTCATGACTCAGGATAACCTCAAACCACAGCTCAGGAGGAGCCCTGCTGCTTCTCTCGGAAACTCCTTTCAACTTTGCAAAGAGGAATCCCCCTGATTTTAGTTTTTACTGAGTGTCCGTTCTGTGCAGAGGAGCTGGTTATCTTTATCTGATGCTCCGCTCTGACCGCGAATGATAAAAGATGGGAAAGATGACTGTTTGCAGAGCGGTAATCTTGTCTGTTCAGCTGCTCAAAGTCATGTGAAACATCCAGCTCTGGTTTTGCCACACCCAGAAGCAATATTGCACCATTTTCCTTGCAAAGATTTTTTTGGGATGCCTCCTTGCAACACATAAAGAAATATGTAAGCCACAGAGTGAGGACACATAGAGCCATAAGCTGCAACATGTGCATCAACACTCAGAAAAACACTTGGCCAATGTATGTATTTGAATTGCATGTAAAATACATGTCCATTTGCACAGTTTTAATATGAAAAACTATAGTGTGACGCATATTTGTCACATGTTATAGAAATGAGGTTCTCATGAAACCCGGTTGTGTATGCGTTTGCTTTTCATGTATTTGTACTGTACTTTGTTTTGACTGACAATATATATAACACACGGACTTTATTTGCTTGTGTTAAAACTGTGTAATGCAAATGATAAGAAAGTTTATAATAGATGTTTTTTGTTTGACGTGCCAGTGTAGATTATGGAAATACAAGAAAAAGGACATTTAACTAATATTGAAGGCCTAAACACAACCACTGGCAACCAAAAGCATCTACTGATCTAAAATGATAATTTTAGAACCATGTATCCTGTGAATTATTCAGGTAAAATGCAGTTTCACAGCTTTTCATCATCAGATATGACCCATTTGGATGTTCAGAGACTCAGCAGTGAAAACAGAAACACAGACATGTTCAACAACAAATGATAGTGGTTGTGGAAACTTGTTCATGTTCAGTTCATGATGTATTTTGCTGAAAAAGTCACTTTTTCTTCAGTTTTCTCTCTTTTAATATAATAACTTAAGAATTTAGTCTGAGCTTATATGAACATCTACAAAATTAGTGATGTAAATATTGGAAAATACCTAATTTTCACTGGAAAACATAAAATGTAGAGCACAATATTATAATTAAAGGTGATAAATCATAGGTTAAATGTAGAGAAATATTCATTTTTAAGTCACCACAAAAGGCTTAACCAACATTTTAGCTGTCAGTTATTAATATAAGTTGTACATGTTTTAATTATTAATCACACCTCTTTTTTTTTTAAAGAAAAAGGTCATAATGCTCTGATTTCAGCTTTTTGCATTTTATTTTACCTGTTTTCTCCATGATTGTAAATACTGAACAAAATATTTTAAGTTGTGTATCAAACAAGACATCTGAGAACATTTATGTTTTGTGGCATTTTATAGACAACACAGCTTTTTGATTAATTATGCCAATAATCAATGACAAGGAAAATAAAGTTAATCGCAGTTGAATCATCATTAACCCATAAAGACCCAGTACTTCTTGTATGGCAGTTATGATTTTTTCCTCTATTTTTAACCTTTATTAAGTGATTTATCAGCATTTATTACAGTATTATCTTCTTTATTTTGTGTTTTTTTCCGTGAAAATCATGTATTTTCCTATATTTAATTCACTGATCGTGTAGATGTTCATAAAAGCTCAGATTAAAGTTGAGGGTTACTATATCACAAACGGAGAAAACTGAAGAAAAAGTGACTTATTCGGCGAAGATATCAATAACTGAATGTAAAAACAAGCGTGTCCATCCACTGTCATTGATCCAACTCTATGGGTTTTACTGGTGAATCAATGTTGTAGAAGATGACGGTGTTTCCACGGTAACTACGGAGCCTCTGAACATCCAAATGGGTCATATCTGATGAGCGTGAAAAGACGATACACTGCCTTTTATAATAATTTTTTTACACTTATTAATAGGTTTAGTTTTTCAGAAGATAGTAAACATTTTACACCAGTAGATGATTTTGGTTGATGGTGGATGTTTGGGTGTTTATGGGTTAAAAATCCATTTCATTTAAGCTTTAAATTCAGTTCAGCAGTTAAGTAAAGCCTTGGCATTTTATATGCTATTAAAATAGATAAACCACCTCAGTATTTTCAAGTGGCATCTATTATTGTTGTGCAGTTTTAGCTGAGGTTTAGAAAAATCAAGGAGCAACATGTCCAATAGATAGATGAGATTTTTTTCATTCGTGCATGCTTCCCTCAGTCTGGATTCCCTCTGCTGTCGTTGCTATGAGTGATTGAATAAGGATTAGTTTGGCCGTTTCGTCCCCCACACCCTCCCCTCCCAGTGACACAGTTGAGAAACACCGAGGATCTGTAGGCAAGACAATAGAGGCATTTCACCGGGCACAAACAGCCTCCCTCTCTGCAAAGCATTTCCAAACCATGACTCTGAAGATGCCATTTCATAACCGTTTCCCCCTCCAGCACCGATCATCACACTCAGAACCACATACTCATACTCAGATAATCATTACACAGACAACAAACAGGAGCACCGCCCAAAAACACGAAGTCACGGTGAGCCATGTGAACAAATCACACTGTGAAAGTCTTTGTAAACACTTCACCCATGACTCCTGTCGTCAGTCATTTCTGAACGCCTTTGTCCTCTGCATGTTTGCAAACACTTAGAGACAAACATAGAAAAATGCCTTGGGATACACGCAGGGCAAGACGAGACCTGCCGGGGTGAATAAGTAATACAGAGTATCACCCCGAGTTGAAAAAGAGGAATGTACCGCACCTCATTTGTCACACTGGAAGGAAGGACGCACTGAAAACTCCCTTCCTAAATTTGGCCTTTTTGGGCCAATGACAACAGAGTATGACAGGTTCTGTTCCAGTACAGTTTTTTTTTTTTTTTTTTTTTTTACCAAGTTAGACTCAAAAGGTTTAATTATTGAGAAAAAAAATAACACTTTTCCTTGGGTCACCTTCTGTATCCTGCGGGTACCAGGATGATAACCGTTTATAAGCTACGGGTAGCTTCTGGGGTTACCCTTTTTACTAAATCATATCTTGCTGTAAATTCTGAATACAAGTCGCATATGTATTTTAAACGATTTGTAAATAAAATGTGAACTGAACGGAACTGACAGAACTGAAACAGCTTTCGCATGCTCTCATCCAGTTGTAGAACATAACTAAGTACTTAAACACAAGGGCTGCTCTTATAAATTCTGCTTGACTTGAAAATCACTTTTACACAAAGATTCCAAAAAAAAAAAAAAAAAAAAAAAAGGTTGGATGTCCTCTTCTTCTTCTCTTGCTGTAACCTCTGTCAACATCCGTTTTTTTTTTGTTTTGTTTTGTTTTGTTTTTTAATTCATGTGACTTTAGTTGCAC
>JAPQRP010000003.1:30169061-30182681 GCA_037367295.1 Apogon hyalosoma
TGAAATATTAAGCTGATTTTAACAATAAGCTAAAGCCTCATATTGTATTTGAATGCATTGTTGAACAGATGAAAAAGGTTTGATTTTGCCTCCTATCAGTCTCATTGAACTTATATTAATAAGTGTTCAGAAAAATAATCATAAGATCCTTTAAGTATGTATTAGGATGACAAATAGAAGTGTTCCTGATTCAGTGAAATGAGCCCTGTCAGGGTTTTACTATCATATATGACATTTAACAGCTGCATAATGTGTATGTTGGATTTCACTGCTGTATGTTTAAGGTTGAGCTCATCTGACCTATTTTATATTTTGTTAATAATGTGCCATATTTTATAAGATCATCATATGTTTGTTCACTGAAAAAAATGTTTTGTTGAATTTACTTAATTTTAATGTTCAAAGTGGTTGCAAGCACCAAATATATCTAAATCTAGACATATGTTTTTAATATTAGCTGTACTTAATATTTCTAAGTAATTTCAAATAAATTACATAAGCAGTTGTAGCGCAATTTTTTTTTGCATGAATGTAACTAAACCTGTTTTTTATTTACTAAAATACATTATGTTACATAGTGTTGTTGTGAAACCAGAAAACCAGCTCTGTTTTCAGTTTGTCACAATTCATTTTCCTTCCAATCCAAGATGGAAAATGCATTAGAGGGTACCTGTTGTGAATTTTCTTGTGAGCTATTTCAAAAGACAGCATGTAATACTAGCAGTTCCATCAGGTAACTGTTGTCATAGCCCGTTGTCAAGGACGTGCAAGTACTAAGTCACTGCTCCGTCAGTTAGACATGGTCAGCAACATTTTGCGTCCTTTACTGGCTCTTAATGACGCAGAGTCGTTGGTTTGTCTGATTACCTGGGCTACGATGGACTGGTCACTGACCCCATGCAGCAGACACCTGGTTACCTACAGTATTGGATCAAATAGGTAACCATTTACATCCATTTCCTCAAAATTGCTAGCCATAGTTTCCTTCTTCAACCTGTGCTTTCCACTCAATCTTGCTCACTGACTGCTGCTTGTTTACTTTCACTTGAATCACCCAGAATCAACATGGGTTCGTCACATCTGGCCGGCAATGACTGCTCCCCATAGGTTCTACCCCCGCATGTAATTCACATAATAAAAAGGTCCAGTGTGATGCATTTAGCTGATAAAGACCCAGAGCTAATTTTCTGTCAGTTCCCAAATTAATTTCTTCTCTGTTTTTAACCTTTCTTAAGTAGTTTTTCACCATTCACTCTAATATTTTTCCTCCGTATTTTACATTTTAAAGTGAAAATCAGTTATTTTCCTGTATTTAATTCACTGATTATGTAAATATTCTGGAAAGTTCAAATTAAAGTTGATGGTTATTATATCAAAAACAGAGAAAACTGAATAAAAGTGACATTTTCTGTAAAATATATCATTAACTGAACATAAACCCAGTGTCTCCATGTGCTGTTATTTGTCCAACTCCATGGGTTTTACTGGTGAATCAAGATGACGATGTTTCCAGGTTCCCTACAGAGCCTCTGAACGTCCAAATGAGTCATATCTGATGACCATGAAAAGATGACAAACTGTATTTTACACCAATTATTTACATGGATTGATAAGATTAGTGGATCAATAGCTATTTCACTTTTTATATCAGTGAATGATATTGGTCACCAGTGGATGTTTGGGTCTTTATGGATTAAAGCAATTTTTTATTTATTTATTTATTTATTTTTTTACTGAATTTGCACCTCTGTTGCTCATAAGTAATACACAAAACACAATTAATATCATAAGCACAACCTGTACAGGTACACTTTAAATATTTTTAAGAGTTTGTTTAGTTTAAGACGGAGGAGAATATTACATTCAACCCATGAAGGAATCCTACAGGTTATCATGAACGTTTGAAGGAAAAATCTCACAAAAGCTGTCAAACAGATGTAGTGGAATAAGAAGTAGAATATTTGTGATGTAGTGGATGAGTATAATGTAACATAAGATACAAGTAAAGTACATCTGAGGTCGATCACATCATTAATGAGGCAGGAAAGAAGCTCGAATACAGTAATCTGTTTTAGGTTTTTGGACTTTTGCTCTTCTTTTGGGTTTTTGTGAGAAGTTATGTGATTTTGACATTGTTTGGAATGAAACCATGTGAGAAGTTTAGAGGGAAAAATCACTCTATGGTGTAACTGTTAACTGGAATGTGAGTCAGAAACACACCTTTTTTTTTTAGAGACGCCATGGGACAAAAAGGTTGAAAACAACTGGTTTAATCTTTAACTGTGTGTTGGATTTTAAGAGCCTGTACTACCATCCATTTCATCAAAACTTTCAGAACTAAAGCTGTGAGACAAGTGTAGTGGCATAAAAAATACAATATTTAACTGAGACGGTGGAGTGGAAGCATAAAGTTAATTTTATGGAAGTACTGTGGTAAAAGAATGTCAAATGTATACGTAATAGCTGAGTTCATTTAAGTACTTGAATAGAATAGATTATTTATAAAGATAGAAATAAAAAGATTAAAAAAAACAAAACAAAACAAGATGAAACACATGAAATGAATTGCATTTTGATGCAATTTTATCCTACAAAAACACAATTTTTACAAGTTTATGCAATGAATAGACCACATGCTTCATGAAATAATTAACCTTCTTACAAAATATGACAGATTTTGATTTTTTCTTTAGAATTATGAACAAATTTCTCAAAATTGGACTTAAACGTACTTTTGTAGTACTGCTAAACATGTTTTGAGAGGTGAAATTCCTCATTTGTAACAAGTTTTGCTATTATAATTTGTTTACATGTTTTCACATATGGCGATTCAGTACATGTATACAGTAGATCAAATCAGTTAAAGACAGTGTACAGCGTATCAATGTTATTGTTTTTTTCCCCACAACATTAAGTCAATATGAAAACAGAATAAACAGCGAATCAACAAAAACTGGGGAAAAATGAACAGTCGTGAAAGTAAATGTACTAAATGAACAAACTAACCAATAAAATGAACAAAATCTAGTCAATGAAAAAAACTGATGATGAAAATGAACAATAACTAAACAAAAATGAAGAAAATTATAAAGGAAATAAACAACGAGAAACAAAATTGTCAAGAAAATTATCCAACAGATCAGAATGATCAAGAAAATGAAGAAAAATGAACAAAATTATCAAAATAACACATACACAAACAAAACTGAAAAAAAAGATCAAGAAAATTATATAAAAAAAACTAAATAATTAAAAAAGTGAACAAAAATTCAGCTAAATGACCAAGAGAATAAAGATGACAAAATGATAAGAGAATGAACAAAATGATGAGGAAAATTAACAAGAATTCAACTAAATGACCAAGAGAATGACCAAAAATGAACAAAAGTATTAGGAAAATGAATAAACATGACAAAATGATGAGAGAATGAACAAAACGATGAGGAAAATGAACAAAAATGAACAATAATATGTGCAAAGATGAAAAAAAAAAATAGGAAAGTGAACAATAAACTTGATCAAATTACCAAGAGAATCAAGAAAAATGAATATAAAACAATGACTTAACAAAAATGACCACAAACTTTAAGAAAATGAACAAACGATGATCACATTTATGGAGAAAAATGCACAAAATAACACACAAATGGCCGACCCAGTAAACCAGGACCCGCGGCCTCTTTGGGGTCCCGACCCTCAGTTTGGGCACCAGTTTGATGAGCCTCTCAACTCTTTATTATTATTAAATTCCCACCGGTTGGAGACACAATGGCGGGTCTTCCTGTGTTTGTTCCCCACCTGACGGACACCCAGGTGGGAGAGCGTGCAGCGGAGGGGGCGGGCATTTCCCAGGAGGCGCGCTCTGATTGGACGCCGGTGACGCACGGCGGGGAGGTGGAGGTTATAAATGCACCGATGGCGGAAAAAAACTCATGTAGTTGTGTGATTGAACTTCTAACGGTCTGAGTCCCGGTGCGTCGGTGTCTGACACAGTTTGACCAAAATGAACAGAATCATCCTGCAGGCTTTCGCCCTCGGATTGTGCTTTGCAATCGGTGAGAAAAACCCTCTTTACTTATTCTAAAGTTTTATTACAAAGTGATTTTACTGCAAAAATCTTTAAAAATCCAAAAAATAGGCTATTACTGCGTCGACGTTACATCAGTCTGGTTATTATTATTATTACTGCTGCTCTCTGGTTCTTTTGTAGTTTTCATGACTTTATCTGATCATTTTATTGTGATTTTCAGTATATTATTGTCACTGGAAAAACTAAGTGTCTCTAAAGACTGTTTTTTTCTTATCAAACTTGCATCGCTGAGGTGTTTTTGTGCTTATGTCCAGTTATTTTATGCTTCCTGGGTGTTGAAGGCTGCAAAACTTGAAGCTGTGACTGGGTGTGTTCACTTTTTTCCAAGCAGGGGTGCACTCAAACGCACCATGGACGACGTGTGGGAGCAAAAAGTGGGCACTGCTCTGTCATTTTCTGTAATATGCAAAATTCCATCATCTTTTTCATTTGTGTATAAATTATTCTGTACATTTGAGCAGGATTCTGGATGTCTGTTTGCATTTTAACAAAATAAGCCTTTGTGCCACAGCAAGACCACTAAACCTGTCAAAGTGTTTTGTTTTTTTTTAATAGTTCAGGTTTGCCTTAGCACCAAACTGGATTTGGCTCAAGTTGTTTATGTAAAACTTAATATGGGGCCTGAAATATTTCTGACATGAGCTGATGATTAAGTATTTTGTTGTGTTGCCGCTTGGTTTGTTCATAAATAACGATCATCTTGACAAGTTGATGCAAAAATGTGTGCAATATATTCAGATATATTCAGATTGCTTTGCTTTTATATATTTCATGAGACATTAGCTCACTTCAAAATTAAAAATAACAAATAAACTAATGATAATTACAGAGAATTTGTATTTCCTTTGATTAAATGAACTGGTTGTTGCAGCTTTACTGTAAGTTTTAGATGCAAATAATCACACTTAGACTTATTTTTCACTTCCAACTTTTTACTATATTGAAATCATTAATTTGTTTGCGAGCACAATACAGAAGAGGCTCCTGACTGCCTTTTCCACTCGGAATGAAGCTGAGTAATTTAGTATTTTTCTTCTTTTTTTAAACCGCTATGTCACTAGAAGCTGTGAAATTATCTCTAGAGTTTTTTTTTTGTGTTTTTTTAAGATTTGTATCAAACCTGTACTACTGTGGATGCATCCAGAGGTATTTAGCTCCAGTTATTTAATGTTTCCTGAAGGCTGCAGGGCTGGAGGCAGGAGGCTTTAGTCTGACTGGGTGTGTTCACTTTTTCCAAGCAGAGGTGCACTCAAACGCACCATGGGGCAAAAAGTGGGCACTGTTATGTTATTTTTAGCCATATGCACCATATATTTACAGCATTGTCCTTTTTGTTTTGTTTAATCTCATTATATAGCCTACTTAATGAGGCGTAGGGTGATTTTAGATGCATGAATAGACTCGATCATTGGGTTACACACTCATGATTCATGTCACAACCTGCCAGCTATTAACATGAGAAATTCCTCACCCTGTAATAGTTGAGACATCGCCCGTGTCTCAGGTTCCACTTCAACACAAAGTCTGCACACTTAACAGACTGTAAGTTATCTGACTATTGTGTTTTGGGGCTATTATTCTTTTTTTTTTTTATTGTTCTCTTCGGCCCCTTGGCTGGGTTTCTATCAGCCTCCTGTTTCCAACCACACCCTTCCTAACGGGAACTTTGAGTTTGTTTCATCACTGTAAACCCTTTCAGGTATTAACTGCAGCCTTTAGTTCACTGCGCCTTTGCTCTAATAGTTGTTTGTGACAGAAAAGGGATAAACCAGTGCGTGTAATTACATGTTGGAGGTTTTCGTCTGTTCCCACATAAGGGATGAATCTGTGGGTGTGTGTGCTCTGGAGAGAAGTGGGTGGTTTTAGGTGGCGGTCTGGTAAATTTGAGTAAATATGTCACAGGCTGCTGAAAGTGTTCCTCAAGCAGCAGCTGCCAGATAAATAGACAATAGGACTCTGCAGGATTTAGGTTTAAATGTCAGATGAAGTTTCTGCTTTTATGTGTGAGCCTGATCTATGTGATTGATAATAAGTTAAATGACTGTTAAAAGGTTTAATTAAGCATTAAAAAGGAACTTGCGGGCGGAAAACAAACCTCTCATTCACCAGTTTAACTAGTAATGTCTTTTTAAGAATGTTGATTTTGTGAAAAGTAATTTATCCTCTTTACAAACTGGTGATGTTTGCACAACAAACCAGACCCACCTGTGCCTTTATCTTTTATGACAGGATGATGATTTTTCTCATTTGCAGACGGCTTTAAGGCACTCTTTGCATATTTGCTTTTTGTGTTATTTTCCATAAACTTGTTTGCATAAGCATTTCATGACTTTGTGTGGCTTTTACTGTGGTAGGAGTCTGTCATATTGTGTGTTTTAATCATGTTTGCAATGCTGTAAATCCAATTTTTTAATCCAATAAAATGTCAGAGAAAGGGGAGTCTGTTTGTGACATACTTGGTCACTAAAATTTGTTATGAACTGCCACAGCTGGAAAAAGAATCCACATATCAAATCATTTTTATGTCTTTATAAATGTAAAAGCTAAGACATATTGAGTTACTGAATTTCATATTGATTTAATGTAATGACAGTGTTTGGCATACCAGTGTTATTGTCTTTGACCACATTAAGTCAGCATAAGCAGAATAAGCATTAAGTCGACGAAATGAATAACATATGTGCAAAAATGAACAAGATATTCAAGTAAATGAAAAAAAATAGTCAAGAAAATATACAAAAATGAACAAACGTAATCAAGAAAATGTACAAACATGCTTAAAGTATTCAAGAAATTGAACAAAAGTAACGAAGTAAATGAAGATATGAACAAAGAAATCAAGCAAATTGATAAAATATCCAAGTTAATATAAAAAAAATGAAGCAGATGTCAAACAGCTGGAATGAACACCTTGTCTAGTTACATGAACGAAACTCATGAAACTAGTAAAACTTGACTGGGGTCACTTTATTTTAGGGTCTGTGGAGAATACAATCCCCTCAGGAGGAAAATATGACAACTAACTGTTCCCAAAAAAGAAAACACGTGATAGTAATCATCAAACATCAGCTGTTTTGACTTTTACTGCTCCTTTATTCCTTTATATGAGATTCAGCAGGCTTTCTAAACATAGACAGTGTTTAATAGTTTCCTTGTGATCTTTTTTTTTGTTTTTTTAATCTGTCTGTTTACATGG
The DNA here is from genome assembly GCA_037367295.1 of Apogon hyalosoma. Classification (NCBI taxonomy): domain Eukaryota; kingdom Metazoa; phylum Chordata; class Actinopteri; order Kurtiformes; family Apogonidae; genus Apogon; species Apogon hyalosoma. Next base: position 30,176,348 of record JAPQRP010000003.1, read on the forward strand.
GGATAAATCCAGTGTCTGAGATCTGCAGTTGCACAGGAGGAACAGTAGGTGTCAGTATAAGCCATGCTTTGTGTTTATATTAATACCACTGAGCCACACCTGTGAGGAAGAGAGGAAAATATGCATCTCCAGCTTTGACAACTCAAAATATATAAAACTGTTTATTTTGAAGCTTTTTAGGGTATTTTTAGGAGTGTTATAAGTACATACAACTCAAATTAAAACACATCAATAGTAATATAAATGGCCAGATACTATACATGAGTTAATGACTGAATGGTTGACAGAAATTATTCTTTTTCAGTTGTGTGCAATGCATTATTCTGTGCTTTTGAGCATGATTTTGGGTTTTTGTTTAAACAAAATAAGCCTTTGTGCCATAGAAAGGCCACGGAACCTCTCAAATTGTAGTTTTTGTTATTGTTTTAGGTAGATCAGGTTCACTTTAACGCCAATGAAAACTAGAACTGGATCTGGGTTAAGTCATTTTTGTAGAACCTTACATGGGGCCTGGAATATTTTTGACATGAGCCAATGATTGTAAAGTATCGTGTTGCATCTTCACTTGATTTGCTCATGAATTGCTATAATGTTGAGACCGTCGTGCAAAAATGTGTGCACTGTAATCAGATTGCTTTGCTTTTATTGATTGCATAGATATTAACTCACTTTAAAATCTAAATTAAATAAAACTAATGATAAATGTGTATTTAAAAAAATGGTTGAATTAACTGTCTGTTTGTTGCAGCTTTACTGTAATTTTTAGATGCCAATCACACTTTTGCTCACAACTTCTTACTATGTTTAAATACTTGGATTTATTTACATGTATAATACAAAAACAGATGCCGCAGAAGAGGCTTTTTCACTTGGGATGAAGCAAAGACAAGAAAAGTAGGAATAAGAACGCAAATATTCTGTTACAGATTGAAGCGAAGCATATGACTAATTAAATATAGAAAGATTGGGAATAGAGTTGCAAATTATCAGGGGAAAAAAAGAACATTATGAGCCTTTAATTCAGCATTATGCATCAACAAATGAGAATATTTCAGCCAGATTTTTATGTAAAAATTCTATAATGTAGTTTTAATCTGAAATGAGCCAAACCTGCCCCTAATAAATGACCTATATTCAAGGTACAATTTAACAGCAAGTGCATTCTCTACGGTCTGTGAATAAAGAGGTAGTTCCACAAAAACAGGATACGTTACAGGATTTGTCGCGTCTGGTGAATAATAGAACCTCAGTGCTTGTTCCACCTGTGAACTACATTACGACATGTTGCGGTATCACACCTGACACTGAATCCTCAATGAAAGGCTGCTGTTTTTTTTTTTTTTTTTTTTTTCCTTGAGGCGTGTCTTTTCATTTAACATAGTGACGTAAAGGGAAATTCTATACATGTGAAGAATGTTTTAACAGTAATGACACTGACATTTTTATGTTTTCTACCATGGCATGCCGGAAGGAAGTGGAATTCAGTTCATGTTGTCGACAACATGAGGCCAAATACAGGCTGAAGACGGGTTTAGATCTGACCAGTGTACAGTCAAAACATGTCCTCCAAATGACAGCTTCTAAAAGTGGATATATGAGATGAAGAACCCGCAGATGTCTTCTCTTTATTAGTCTTTATTCTTATTTTACGCTTTCATCCTCATTGTCTTTGTCTTCATCGTCGTCATCTTTGTCTTCGTTGTTTTTCTCCTAATCGTCTTTATTGTCTTTGGCATTTTCATCCTTATTGTCTACGTCAACTTCAGCTTCATTGTTTTTCTTTGACTTCATCGTCTTCTTCGTCAACTTTTTCATCGTTTTTGTCTTTCATCTTCTTTTTTCGTCTTCTGTCTTTTTCAATTTTTTTTTTGGCTTTTTTGTCTCATCTTTTTGTCTTTTTCGTCTTCTTTTTTTGTCTTTTTAGTCTTTTTCATGTGTTTTTGTCTTTTTAGCGTTTTTCATCTTTTTCTTCTTTTTTGTCTTTCGTCTTTTTTGTCTTTCATCACCTTTTTCATCTTCTTCTTTGTCTTTAGTTTTTTCATCTTTGTCTTTTTCATTTTCTTATTCATCATCTTCTTATCATTACTATTCTTACTGACATCTCATGTGATAGAAACTCCACCAAATCATTGCAAAACACAAAATTTCTATTCTCTTTTTAACCAAATTCCTTATTCTTTGTCTCAGTATAAACCTAATATTTAACCAAGTTCTTGAAATTAAATTAATTAAATCAAACTATGCCAAAAATATCTAGATTTTCTTTTGTCTTGCCTAAATACTTAACTGTAACAACGTTTTTTCTGTAAATGAAGTCTGTCTTTTCTTGATTTAAACAGTCACTGGGTTCATTCAAAACCCCTGTTCAGTGCTGTAGAAACCTATCAGATCAAAACAGAAATTCTTCAAATGCTCTGTTCCACCCAAAGCGTGTTCACTACAAAGTGATGAATGATTTCTCGTCTTCAGTGAATTTCTTCTGCTAGTGGAGAAGGATGTGTTTTCTGTTGTGGTGAAACAACATTTCTTTGTCTCTTAATCTCATATGCAGTCATGGAACAATTCATGGAATGGTTAAGTAGCAAAAACCGCAGAAATGCCTGTTATAATAAGAGTTTATTGTGTTTAAGGACACAAATTGAACCAAACAATTCTTTGTCTATTTAGATTCCACCCGTCTTTACCTGCAGCTTCAACGAAATTCAGTCAAATCCCTGAAATGAAACGGAAGGTGTTGAGATTTATGTTGTTGGTGAAGTGTTGTGTTGTACTACTCATAGTTTTAATATTTCTGATTTCCTGGCTTTATTAAAACTTTATTCCCATCCTCACTAAGACCAAATCGGACACAACAGCATATTCTGTTGTCATCTTATGTAGTGTTTAGTCGCACAATAGAAACGACCATAAAAGGAGACTGATCACATGAAATTGCCAGTTCTTATTGTATTTGGTGTTTGCATTTTTGTCCTTTCGCACGTTATTCAACGCCATGTGATTGCGTGTCGGTTTACGCCAAAATCTCTGGTTCACATAACCCCGACCCTCAGTATTTGACATGGCTTGAACATGCACGTGGAAAGTTTATAATGCGTACAGATAACGCGCCATTTAAAAGTGGAGTGTATATTTACGCCATTTCATGATATCACGTCGGTTAAAGAGAAGCCAAATATTCTGAAATATGACCAAATGATCATGTATTGATGACCGATCTGCCAATGGGATGAGCACGTTTGCTTGACTTCTTAAAATTAGGATAAATGTCTCGTCAAAACATAAAATAACTCGAAGTAAATTGCGCTTGTTAAAGACGGGCAGAAACGGTTAATGAATATTAAGTTTGTCTCAAATAAACACAACAAAAGTTTGACATTGCTGTTTAGTTTTATTATTTCATGTCTCTAACTTATTTTTAGTGTTTTATATGATGTTTGTAACCTTTTGTTAAGTGTTTCTGCCTGTCTTTAACAAGGGCACTTTTGCAAACATAACTCTAACCTTACAAACACACTAAAAATAAGTTGGAGGGACATGAAATAATAAAACTAAACAACAATTTCCAAACTTCTGTAGCAGTTATTTAAAACAAAGTTAATATTCATTAATTGAGAACTTGTCGAAGTAGCTTCATTCTATAAATGGGGAGAACAATATTTATTTTTAGAAATATTTTGAAAACAGTGATTCTAACTTGATATTGATTGAAAGATAAGACAAGTATTTTATTTTGTCTGGTTTTGTTAGTCTAGTTTTTTTTTATCATTACTTTTTCATTGTCACACTTGTGGCACGTATTGTAATTGTTTTGGTTTTTTTTTTCAATTGTTTTTTGTAAATGGCATTACAGCCCTGATTTGGTCCAATCTGCTATTATCTTTTCTAAATCGCATGTGTTTTGTTTATATGCAATAGTGACTCAGTGCTTAATACCCTTTTAAAATGACACCACCTCTGCCGTGGAACATCTCGAAGGCAGAGCTACTTCCTGCTGACCTCCGTCTCTGACTACCTGAGCTTGTCACTGTGTTGCAATAATGGAGCTGAAGCCTGATTATAAGTTAAGACACTTCTGCTGCTGTTTGAGCGCCGTTAACCTCATGTCCACACCACATGATTACAACAGAGTGCTGTAATGTAGAGGAACATCGTAAACAACACACCTCTGTTTGGTGTAGTCTTGTGCATCAGTGTGAACAATGGTGCCAAGGATCAGGTCTGACTGGATTTCAGATTTCTCCCAGACGACCACAGTGGCTACAGCGAGCATGCACGTATGAAACATGTCTGTCAGCATTGCAGAGCTCTGATGTATCTTCAGGTGTGGCAACGTGGAGGCCACATGATGCTGACACTCAAAGGTTTTATTATAAGAAGTGTTCACCATTTGTACAAACTGTTATTTCAGTCTGGAGCTGTATGTGTTAAAGAATTTTGGATGTTTTTGTTGTATGAAACTCCACTTTTTTTCTTTTTTTTTTTTTATATATCCCAAATCAACACCATTATGTCACAACAGACAAGTTAATGCATACAAAACATTTTTCTTCATTTGTGCAGAAAACGACCAGAGGCTTGTCCAAAAAGCCTCTGAATTGTCACTCGAGCCTGGGTGTAACCGAAACCAGCAGGGTGTGGGGTTGAGAGTGTGTGTGTACAAAGGTGTGGGTGTGTTTTATCGCTGAAGTAAAGAAATCTGTTTTATTAACATTTTTGCTAAAATGACCAGAGTAATCCACCGGGATCAGAAGTGTACATGTGACACTATTGCGTATGTAGTTTAAGATCTGGAGGATTATACATTTAATTGAACCTGTATACAAATAAAATATGAATACGACACTGAGTAGGTATGATTTTATTTACAGAGACAGTGCACAACAATATATTGACCTATAAACAGTCAAAAGGAAAGATGCTGGTGCCAGGTTATAGTTGAAGCTAATCTCCACCTCTAGTCCCTGGACAGATTGATGATATTCTGCACAATATGAGCAAAATTACACATTTCAACAACAATATGACTGAGAAAACATGATAAAGTATATTTATTTTACGTACACTCCACTGCAGACCCAATACTCTGACTGGCTTATATCCACTTTTCAGATCATTGTTGCCTTTTGCTGTATGTTTATCACGTACTATAATGGTGATGAAAACACAAATAATTCAGCCCTGTATACTTTCATAGGGATTCGGCTTGAATATGAATTTAGTGGGTAAACAAGTTTGTGCCAAGGTGGTTATGTCATCCTATGTTTGTAGGATTACGCAAAAACTGACATGAAACCTGGCAGAAGGGTCACATACTCCAACTCATTACATTGTGGAGCAGAGCCATGAAAAAGGGGTGGGGCTTTTTTCTGTTTCTCTAAATTTCTGACAGAGTATTCGTTCGCTCTTCTTAAACTCTGAGTATGTAATGTGCTACTACTGGGATTTATTTAACCAGGAAAGACATGCTGAGATTACTTTTTTTTTTTTTAAAGTGTGTCCTGGCTAAGATAAGCAGCAGCACAATTAATCAGGTTACAAACAGGGAAACGACCACAGATGCATACACTCAGACAGTACATGAAATACAAGGCAAGTGAAAAATGAGTTGTTGCAAGGTGTTGGAAAAGAGCTTTAAAAATGACACGCATTTTCAATATACTTATTCTACACCAATGGTTTCCAAACTTCATCTGCTAGAATCCTAAAAAATCAATTTGTCTCCAAAGTGTCACTAATGTTTTCATTTTTACTGCCTTGAATTGGATACACCTTACAGGAATGTCTGCATCAATCAGAGAGAGTAAAATAACAGACTATTACGCAGCCAGAATACTATTCGAATGTCTATTTTTACATTTCTTTTGTCATTTCAGTCCTGTCACTTTTGTTTTATTCATCTTATGTAATGTATTGCCTCAGGACTGAAGTGTCTCCTATATTTCACATTTTTGCTGAGGGCAACATGTCTACATTCTTCTACATAGTGTACCTTTATTTTACTTCAAAATGAATTCATATATCATTCTGTCATATTGTAATCATATATTTTACTCTGACTCAACTAAGAAACACTTTGCAAACAGTTTTGTGTCCTGACCTTTAAAGGTATAGTTTGAGTAAATTACAGAAATGCAAGAATTAAACACTTTGAATCTGTGATTGTCTCGCCACACTGGAAAAAATCTAAATCTTACCAAGTGTATTTTTGTCATTTCTTGTCAAAATATTTCATCACACTTAAAACAAGACATAATCAGCTGAAGAGTAACTTTTCAGTGAGATATAAGAACTTATTTTTAGACAATAGATCTGGAAAATCTTATTTCAAGAAATC
>JAPQRP010000003.1:30186282-30219201 GCA_037367295.1 Apogon hyalosoma
AAAAGTCCTCTATTTTGGTAAAAAACAGCTTGAATCCCCACCCATGTCCAGGCTAACCTTAAACAATGTTAAGGCCTTGTCTGAGTAAACCTGTCCTCTGGGCTTGTTTCAGAGTCTAAAACCTGTTACTTTCATTTACTTTTTGTTATTTACTCAAGTTCCTTCCTGGTTTTGTCTGTGTACTTGTTGAACTGAGAGAGTTGGAGGTTCCTATAAAAGCACAGATGTTGTATTTTTCTAATTGTAGGCTGTTATTTATGTAATACAGCTAGACATAATTATCCATATGATGAATTCTGAACAGAGATTGAGTTTGTAGACATTTTACACCATAAAGGAGACATAATCTTTTTTTTTTTTTCATCAGTCTGTGAGCAGGATTATTTAACAAACAAAACTAGTTCATCGTTTTCATTAAACTTGTGTAAGATAGACATGGATCTACCAAGAAACTGCTATATTTTGGGCAAGATGCAAAGTTTTACTTTTTTTTTTTTTTTCTTTTGCTAAATCTGTGTGCACAATCCTGCACAAGAACAGCTACATAGACAGAAAAAAAACAATGTATTCAGTGAAAGACCTCAAAACAAATTAAAAGATTGTTCTTCCTTCTTAAATTGTGTCCTTTATCACTTCCAAACTCAAGTAGCCATAACCAGTGATTCATTCTATCAATATTTGAATATTGGATTGGATTTACATTCCTCAAAGTGTGAATTTTATTTCCTGAATTGCAACTTAGATTTCCACCTGCTCTCAATCTGTCAATGTTATTAAAGCTTGTGAGTGCACTCCTAGCAGCACAAATATTCACAACCTACCAGTAACAAGAACCATTTTAGATGTGGGGACACATCTAAAATGGTTCTTGTTCTTTTCAAGGTGAGCTGGAGCTGGGCTAACTCACTGCTGTAACAGTTAGGTGGTCATCAGCAACTGTTCTGATAAACAATTAATAATTTTTACAGATATTTCAGCTAAAAATTATCCAGGAGCTTAGTTTCAACTTTTCGAATGTGATAATGAATGTTCTTATGATCTTGAATGAATGGGTTTTCCACAATTCTGGCATATCAGAGCACAACACTAAATAGAAAAAGACAGTTGGCAGACTAATGAAAATAATCACTATTGAAGCTCAACAATGAACAGGCGTCATGTACTCTCACTGGCCACTTTATTAGGTACACCTGCTTAGCTGCACTTTAACACAAATATCTACCAGATCAATCACATGACAGAAACTCAGTGCATTCAGGCATGTAGACATGGTTGAAACCCAGCCTCAGAATGAGGAAGAGAGGTGGTCTGAGAAACTTTCTGGTCTAAAAGTTTCAGAAATGGCTAATCTATTGGGATTTCCATACACAACCATCTTCAGAGTTAAGAGAAAAATAGAAAATATTTAATGAGTGGTAGTTCTACAGGGAGAAAAATGCCTTGTTGATGCTAGAAGTCAGAATAGCCAAAGTGAATTGAGCTGATAGAAAGGTAGTGACTCAACAACTGAGGTGTGAGGAAGAACATCTGAGTGCATAACGCATTGCACCTTTAAAATGAATGGGCTAAAAGAACAGCATATACACTCACTGGCCACTTTATTAGGTACACCCTGTTAGTACCAGGTGTACCTCATAATAGTGGCTGGTGAGTGTATATACATAACACACAGAAATAGTGGCTGTAGATTTCAGACTGCATCTTAGGAAAACACACCTAAATAGACGGATTGCCATCAACTCAACAACACATGCTCACAAAAAGTCACAACACCATATAAACAAACATCCAAATGCACTGACACTCTTTATTGAAAGGCTTAGGGAGTAGGCTTTTTTTTTTTCTTGGCCCTGCATTGTATTGAGTATTATTAGCATTTTCCGAGGATTTAATATAGTTGTTGCAGTGCTTGTATATTTCTTTTAAAGCTTTTGCTTTTATTTAATCCCCATCTTTGTTGTTCACAGTTCACACTCTGCAGTGCTACAACTGCAAAATTGGCTTCTTTGATGTCTGCTTTACTACTGAAACCACATGTGCCAGCGGAGAACACTGCTTCAGTGGCTCTGGAAAGGCAGGTAAGATCATCCCCAAAACATCTCACATGTCAACATTCTTGTGAATGCATTTGTCACAGTAACTGCCATGAAATCAGGTGCATTCAAGTGAAGGGACGCAAATGCTTTTTTACCCCAAGGCAAAGATGAGGAGAATGTGTATGACAAATATAAGAATAGAGCAACAAATCTTCACAATTTACAAACAAAAAAAACTTGATATTCACTCGCAGTTTTTAGGCTCTAAACCCTTGGATTTTGAAGAATTGGAGAAGAATCAGACTAAGAAGTAAAGTAATCTGAGTTCATGTTATCAGGTGTTACAGATAAGAACAGAAATGATTACGATCTCTAACAGCTGTTGTCAGAAAAACAAATAGACCCACAGTATATTTCACCCCCTACTTAAAGTTGTCGGCGTAAAATCTTTTCTTGGAGCTCAGATACAATCGAGCATAAATGAACTCTTTCATAACATGTTGGCAGTTTATTTACAAATGCATTCTGAGATTCAGATGAGTAAAATACTATAAATGTATATCCTGCATGATTAAATCAGACTGTTCTGTTTTAAAATATTGAGTTTCACTTTTATTTGTTGTAGTTGTGTTTTTTTCTTTTTTCACCCTTTGCCCCAATTATTTTAACCAACTAGCAAGCTGTTCTTCATTTATGTAATTTTTCTGAGAACAAGCAGTCTTTCCTTTTATGTCAGTACAGCACATTTTGTAGGGTATTGACTGGACAAAAACCCTAGTTGTAACTGAATCCCATTGGTTATTGTCAACAGTTGTGGAAGATTATTTTGAAAATTGACAACCGAAAATTGATTATTTTCGAAATTAGTCAAAGTACCAATACTACACTATGGAAAATCACTACAAGGAAACATTATGTGCTCAAAACCTTTAACACAAACATGAAAATATGATTTTTTCTTTTTTTTTTTTAAGCTTCATTTCACTTGTGCATTAATGTACAAGTTGCATTTTACTTCTGTAGATGGTTAACATTGAGTCCATTTTAACCACATTAAACTACAGACAGCAAATGCATCACATGTTTGTAATGTTGCTGTCCTGCGAACATGTCTCAAGTCAACTCTTGAGGTCAGAAAAAAGGCCTGTTTTTCCACTTTGTGACAATGCATTTTCAGCACAAAGAGGACATTTAAAGTTTACTTGTTGGAATTTTTGCAACACAATAGAACCATTATACTCCAAAACTACTCTTACCCTCCTAGAAAGATGCATCTTAAAAAAAAAAAAAAAGTTAGGGTAAAAAAAGCAAAATGACTGTTTTTAAGATGCTAACAAGCTGCATTTTAGAGTCATCACATCCCCACAAATGCATCATTTATATAAATATTTTTAAGTGCTCTATGACCCGAGGAAGCCTTGTTACAAGAATAAACCTGCATGCTCATGACCTGTTTTCTAATTAGAGGTTGGGAGACGGGTTAAGGAAGTGCTGACAGATGTGCATCAGTAACACTTGTGATTTTTTTTAATTTAAAAGACTAGCATTCATTATAACCAGAGACCAAACAGGACTAACATGGTCTTGAGTCAATAGAATATAACCCGCAGTATGTTTTCACATGCTTCTTTGTGCAGCTCCAGTTCAGACCTCATTCAATGGGGAAAAAGTGAGTGATTTACAGTCATAACAAACCCTTTCAATAATCTTTATTTTGACTTGCAATTTAGTTTTAATTGGCCTTTTTAAAGCAGCTTTGCTGGGTTGGTTGTTGAAAATGCTTTGGTTTCAGTGTACAGTTCATTATCCTCTCAGCATAATTGCCTAAGTCATGTTGTATGTCTTTAAACCCTCCTTTACAATGTAGAATGTATGCAGACTTTTTTACTTGTAAAATGGTCTTTTAAGTTGACATAATTTGTGTAAATAGTGGCAGAAATCAAACAGGATCAAAAAATGTCATCTTTCACTGTTGACGTCGTTCATATTTTTCTGAAGTTGTTTCATGGATCACAGTGGAAAGGGCAGAACTTCACCTCTACTCTACAGATTAGATTTTTTAGAAAATGTGTAAATATGCAAACAACACCCAAAACATAATGACTGTACCCCTCCCTTCAAATCCCCATGAAGTATGAGGCCCTGGTCTGTTCAGAAACCCCACATCTAGTCAATAAGGCCAGTATCTGACCATACCAAAGTCCAACCCTGTATCGGTGCATCCCTCATGAAAACTAGAATTTTTTCTTTTTCCTACAAAGTAACTAAAAGTGCACAACATAGGTTAGCTTGTTTTTATTATCCCCACTGAGCAGTCTTGTCTCTGTATTTTACACACGTTAATACACAAACAGGACTTGGCATTAGCCTAGGAGCAGTGAGCTGCCATTGAAGGCACTTGGGGACCAGTTCCACATCACCATGGTCGGGCACTGGCAGGAGAATTAACCTCATTTTAGTGTTTGTAATTTTCTTCTGCACAAAGGTTTTTCCTACGCTTTTGGTTTTTGTTGACTGTAATGACCTTGTCTCCATAGCCGGTGTCGTGGACATCAAGATGAAGGGCTGTCTGGCAGTGGCCGACTGCAACAAGACGTCAGAGGTGAACTTCCCCTCCGGCTCCAACAGCACTGCCTACACGATGACCAAAACATGCTGCAACACCGACTTCTGTAACTCCGCCCCCGGTCTGCCCGGAGGCTCCGGACTTAAACTGGCCCTGGCCTCCGTCGCTGCTCTGTTTGTGGCTCATGTCCTGGTTTGACAGGGCATGCATGACATATAAGACACATACACTACACATTGTACACATACCAGCACTATGGATTAAATTAAACGCTCTTCCCAAACATCAGATCTGTAGCTTTTTTTTTTTCTCTCCACATGGTTGTTGCGTTTACTGTCCTTCAGGTGCCTTATATTTGTCACAAACGCTGCAAACTGTTCACACAGATTAAGTTTAGATCCCTCTCACTGGCCTCATTTTAATTTAAGTACATATTAGCTGATAGACATTTCATAGTGTAACAATATAGATTTTAATTTCCCATAATTAATTATCAGTCCTGTAGTTGTGAACACATGAATCATCTTAGACAGTGATGGTGAATGATAACATGTTCTGTCCATTTGACAATTAGTGTCATTACAGCCTAATTTATTAACGTTCACCTTGTGTATTGCCATTTTTCGAGTGATAGTTGAAAACATTTTGTAGAAGCCTCTATAAACATTTCAAAACTTGTATTCTAATGCCAAATGTTTCATGTTTTAGCTTTTTTGTGTGACAGGTTCTGTGAAAACATTTCTTAGTTTTGCTGGTTTTTCTTTCTTTTCACTCAGTCCTTTTCATTTAACATGTTTTTATTTTTGATATTGTTAAAGCCACGCTGCACATTACTCATAGCTGTGGGATAAAAGCTTTCATTTATCTTGCTAGTTTTGAATGTAAATATGGAGAAAAAGTGATTTTAACTGATTATATTATTTGCATAGACCAACATGTAACTGACTTGAAATTTGTCAGGACTGATTCCGGTCAGATATTGTCCTCTGTATGTGTTTGATATCTGCTTGAATTTCCACATGAGTCATGCAAATAATTATCCATCCTTCCTGAAACTAATATTTCCAAAGATTCCTGCCTGTTTGGATATTTTTGTCAAATTGGTGATGTTTTAAAAATGTTTCAGAATGGATTAAAACTTCAAATTGGGTAAAAATTACCTTGAGCTTTATTGATGTTAATGATGAAACCGTTTTTTGTGTTGTGCAAGTTGCCATCCTGCTGAACTCACTGGTTTTTCTGGTTTCTCTTTCCATCAACAAAGATGAAATGTTGCTCATGTGGCCTGATGTGATCGGATTACACAAAGGCGTTTCAGACCAGTTGCAGTTTGGAGCTTTGGTTACTCTCCTGCAAAATGGGTTGTACAAATAAAGTCTGGCTTTTATTTTTAGTCTGAACCTTTTCCATAGGCAGCCAAAGCATCGCACTAGTCCACACTAATGTTCTGGAATGAAAATTCATAACTTTTGCAGCATTTCTACACTAGTCTGGTCATTTCACTTCCCATAAACAGTTCTGCTGACCCTGCTGTGAGTTGTAATGTGAACAAATAACTTGGACACCCATCTTGGTCTTTTCACTCACTAAGACCATATATACACGTAGCTGGGTATTTATCGAAACCGATATTTCCCTGCCTTGGTTTTCAATAGCATCATACACACCACATCCTTTTTACTCCTTGAAAACATCTGGGGCTTAAAAAAATATGATGAAGGGGACATTCATTTACTCATGCTTGTTGGAAAAAAAAAACAAAACAAAACAAAAAAATGCTGGTGTGCTCAGAGATCTAGGGCTACTGCCAAAACAAAACATCTGGGGCTTAAGCCCCGAATGCCCGGGTCTAACGACGCCCGTGCAAGGCATGAGTATCCCTCCCTGATGCATCACACCCTTTCACATGATCATTGTCCTAAAAAAAAAAGACACCGCCCTCTTGATAACATGGGCACTGAGTTTTATCTCTTTCTGATCTTGTCTCTTACAGCAGCAGTTGTGCAGTTAAATTCTGCTTGCATCAAAAATAAAAACAGTAGTGTAATTGAAGCCTTAAGCATTTGTTTTCATGGTAACAGTCAGTTATACTAACCAACTGGCAAAAATGAGGAAAACCTATGTCATAATTAGTGGTTTGTTTCTGGGTGGGGATCATGTTTGAAACAAACCACAGTAATTCAATGGACAAGGAGACAAAGGTTTGTCTGTTCATTTGGCAGAAGAATCATTGTCAGCTCTAGTCAGGAGAATTTACAGAGACTTAAGAGGCTCTAAATGCAGAAATGGATTATAATGGTAATTGTTTTCCAACCTTAAAACATGAAACGTATTTTCTTTTCTCTCTGAATGAGCGGTCTGTCCACAGAGAGCGAGTGGCCACTATGTTGCTATAGTTACTCGAATGTGTTCTCTTTCCATTTTTATAGCGTGTGAAATAAAGCCCCTCTACTACAGTATGTGTAACTGCAGACTAAAGACTAGAGTTAAGATCCCTTCAACTAAAAAGCCCAGAACAAACAAATAAGGGACTTTTTGCAGATTCTGATTCTGTATCATCACCAACAGATGCCTCTAAAAATTATATACATCTTAACACTTGACATAATAGGGGACATTATGTCACTTTTTTAAGACTTCAACTAAACAGAGCTGAAGTGATAACAGAGTAATAGAGAGCAGATGTCACAACATTTCCAGTTGTGCCCCATTGGATCTTATTTATTATAGTCAATGGTTATTTTTTGATTACCCATGGATTCTGCCATTGCAAATGCAAATGATGTTTGGCAATTTAGAATGTAATTTTACAAGTCAAGAAAGTTGCAGTTTATGGTAAAACTATTGAAGTATTAGATTGTAAAAATATACAAATAGAAAGACTAAACATGCAGATTCTCCCCGTGTCTGCGTGGGTTCTCTCCAGGTACTCCGGGTTCCTCCCACCATCCAAAGACATGCACCGATAGGTTAGTTGCTTAATCTAAATTGCCTAAAGCTAATCTAAAGTGGTTGTTTGTCTCTATATGTCAGCCTTGCGATGAACTGGCGACATGTTCAGGGTGTACCCCGCCTTCGCCCGTAAGTGGCTGGGATAGGCTCCAGCGACCCCTGTGACCCCAGCGAGGATGAATCAATGAACATGCAGATGATGTCATTGTATTGTATAAGAGTTGCTGAAGATGTCTCTGCAGCTTCAGCGCCATCAGATTGTAGTGAGTTTCACGTCTTTCATTACTTTTTCCATCTCGTTCTTGAAGATGAATGTAAACTGTAACAAAGCGCCATCCATCTTAGTGTTGATCATCACTAGTGACAAGAGATGCACATCAGCAGTTCACTGAGCTGTTTAACACAGAACTAGATGCTTCTTTGCTATCATTGCTACAAACCATGACTTTCTTGGCTTGTAAAAATATCGTTAAAATGTAAAAAACATTGTATGTGTAAATGGTGGCCCAACACAATCAAGATTAAGAAATTATTGTCTCGTGCTGCTGAGAAAAGTTAAAGTTAAAGTTTTGGTGCAGTATAATATAAAGCTAGTCTTCATTCAGCCCTATTTTTTTTTTTTTTGCCAGATTACAATTTTCTACATTTAATCACCATGTAACTGTTAAAGTCCTGAAAGTAAAGTTTTTCTACTGCTGTGAATGGATCAGAGTGGCGGCTCAGTCAGCTAGTTCAAGTCTTGTTCACCCAGAATTCATTGGAAATTTGAATTCTGACTAACAGCTGGAGTGAAGCCTTAGTCTGACAATGAGAAACCCGTTGAACAAATGAGTAACTGTAAACCTGTAATGAGTGAATACAAACACTGAAAAACTGCACTGAGTCAGTCAAGTCACAAAGTGTCGGGTTAAAATAGCTTTGTCTTGACGTAACAGGAAGTAGCTCACTGTCTCAGTGACCCCAGATGTGACCCAACTCTCTCTCTCTCTTTCTCTCTCTCTCTCTCTCTCTCTCTCTCTCTATCGCTCTCTATCGATCTATCTATCTATACACATTTATATGCATTTCCTCACTGCTGGTCTGTCTTTATTGAGAACTTATGAAAAAAACAAAACAAAACAAAACACTACTCACTCACTTAGCTGATAAAATAAATAAATAAATGAATAAATAAAAATAATATATAGCATTTAACTGGCAACATCAGGGAAAACCTAAATAATCTCTCATTTTGGCACCTCAAATGTGAAAATTTAATTCATTTCTGAAGTGTAAATAAGATATCTTGAATTCTTTTCACTCACACAACCAAGGCCAGTGGAGTTTTTCTCAGTATTGAACAATTTACATGAACCATCTTATAATTACGAGCTGCCTTTTGCTCTTTACCAGCGTTTTTGCACTGAAATCAACCACAAGACACAGTCAAACTCAGCCGACTTTCAATTTCCATTATTTCCAAACATTTATCAAAACAATTGTTTTAACATCCATACATTTGAGATGACTGAATTCCCTTTTATTTCTTTTTTTTTTTTTTTTTTTTTTACTAATTCAGCTCATATTTCAGTATTTCCAGCCATGCAGGACAAACTCTTAGCAATTTAGGTGCATTATCTCATTATCTTGTGTATTAGATTATTAATGATATTTATATGATATTTCTAATTCAATGTGAGATAAAGTAGATATTGTTTCCTCAAAAAACAAGAAGTTTGAGATGTTTGCCGAGACTTCCTTCTGGTATCCATCATATTTGACATTCCTTCCCTTTGTGGGCCCTGAAACCCTGCTGATCGTCTCCTCCCTTTGTCTGGTCTCACCTGTCTCACCTGCTCCTCAGCTCCTATAAATCTGTGTTCTCGCCAAACAGGCATCATTTCTCACTCACTCACCATCTAAACACTTGGGAGACAACAAGAAGACTTTTTTTTGTTTGCGCGCCAAAAAACCGATACACAATGAAGGGAAGGATCATATTGGGAGTCATTGCAGTTCTTGCATCTTTCATGATGGGTAAGATTAATCAATAACCAAAAAAGGAAGATCAATTCTTATATAATATAATAATAATAATAATCTTATGATGTCAAAGTGAAAGCCCTCATTGAAAATTGGTTGGAAAGACTTAAAGGCCTTATATTGTATTTTATATCTAATCCATGAATCTAGATTAATATCCTTGAAATTTATGTACAGAGATTTAATATAAAAATATGTTTTTCTTCATGAACTCATGGTAATTACTTGCCTCAGATATTTGTAATTTTTCTGGAAAAAAAGGGGGCATTTTGAAGGAGTGAAATGTGAATCATCAATTCCAGTTCATGCATAGGCATTTAATGGATGTGATTTCATATAAATCTATGGCAAAATTATCATTTTTGTTCATTTTAAATGCATTTTTTTCTTAATAAACTGCCTGTGTTTGGTTTTCTTGAAAAAGTTAAGAAATATTTCACAAATATTTACAATATTTCATTTCATTTGAGACATTTAGTGGATGTAAATTCATATATTTCCGAGCTAATGGATCATGTTTCTTTTATCTAGTTAGATACATAATTTGTATTTCTGGATGAACTCATAGAATTCCCTGCCTCTATTTGGTTTTTACCCTCGACCCTCACCGCAGGGTATTCTCATCAGTTCGTCATCCATCTGTCCGCTCGTATGTGCAAAAACTTTGACGTGGACTGAAGACTGAGGGTTTTTAAGTGTGGGCATGTTATGTTCTAGAAAGCAGCAGGTTAAAGGAATCACCAACACCATATTTGGTCACTTATCTGTTATGCTTTATATGTAGATTGTAGAGGAACAGGTCGGGTTGTTGTGTTTATGTTGAAATATGAGTCACTATGACCAACAATGAATGTCTGAGGAATCAGAAAACATGGCCAATACTTTAGGGGATCACTGTGTTGACAGGTTTTCTAAAGATTCTAGGTCACTGTAGTTCAAAAGGAAGGGACTGAGGATGAAGCTGGATAATAATTTAATCTCATGTCCAACCAACAGACCTTCAATTTATCAGGTGGAGACAGGAATCTAACTAGAGAGAGCTAAACCTGAGGTTCATTCTCCAATAGTGACTAAAAAAATATGTTCCTACACTTGAAAACATTTAAAACCAAAGACCAGGGGAACATTTTTCTAAAAACATGACAAAAACTACAGAAAAATTCCATGCTGTTTCTAATAAAGTGGAGTCTGTTGGTTAATACTGATCTTCATATTTACTTATTTTATGTTTCTGATCAGACTATGCATTAACCACAAGTCCCTTTCTGGTTACCATTCCTCTGTTAGTTTTATTCGTTGTGATTGTTTTTTCCAACTCTGTAAGATCTTCTTTTTATTAAGTCTGGTTGAGATTGGTTGATGACTCAACACACTGGAGTTTTAACGAAGAAAAGATGCTGATGGGGGAGCTTTTACATGGGTGTGGTGGACCTCAAATTTTCCAAAAAGGTTCACAAACCCCAAGAAATGCGACAAAAAGTCCACAAATAGAGACATGCCAGTTGATGTGGATTCATTTTGTCTAACCCGGACTGTATCAAACATTGAACATTTGATGACGACCGTGGACGCATTTTAACTCATATCTTCATTTGTGTTTCAGCTGAGTCCCTGACATGCAACAAGTGCACCTTTGGTTTGTTTGGTTTGTGTGTGAACCAAGCTGAGGAAAGCTGCTCGACCAACACCAGCATTTGCTTCACCGGAAAAGCAAGTAGGTTTTCTTCAAATAATCTGATGCATTTTAACACTTGGTTTTGTGGAATTTTCTGTAAGACGTGCCTTTAACCGCGACACACTCAGCAAAAAGGTCAGTTCTTCATCAGCTCAAAGCTCACACCCTTTTCTTTTCAAACATTATCTGAGGCATGATTCCACCAAAATGACTCCCAAACACCGCGACACAGTACACACCCACAGATCAGTTACAGAAAATGATCCCTTTAAGTGTTACTCGACATCTATATTTGGTATAAAATCAGGCATTTTAATATAGCAGCACCACAACAAAAAACACAGAATTACAAGTGATGTGTGCTAGTTGAGATGTATCTATGAGGTAATTAAATAGATAAGTTATTAAGCAGACAAAAGAGGAGTTTGGGTGTCAGGTGTTAAACCAGTATTTCCAGTCTTGGTAGTTTATCTGGTTTTACACTAATTGTCGAAGAGCTAGAGGGAGAGAAATGAATGTTGCAAGAAGCATTTAAGGAAACACAGGGTACTGATTTTGTCATGTGTGAAGAATCTGAAATGACAAATTAGTTGGTTGATTCCATTTAAATTCCTCTTTTAGTTTTGCATCACATTAGTACAAGAAATATTTAAAATGTGAGCTGATAGACTTGTGAAAATCTTACTAAAGCCTATATTCAACCTTTATGTTTGACTGTGAGTCTGACTGAAGGATTTTGTCATGAATTATGTCTAATTTGTCATTTTTCACCCAACACATCCCTCATCAATCTTACATTTACAACCTTATCACACATTCTGTGAAAAATCTGAGACTACAATTACATTTTAAATTGACAGAAAATACTCTCGTTAAAGTTATTTTTTATTAATCTAATTTTAATAAAATATATCTATCATTCATGTCATTTTGACTATATTTTACCATTAACAAGGTGAAACAATGTTTTGCTTGTTACCAACTAACTTGAGGCCACATACACAAATACTATCAAAAAGTAATGTACTTACTAAAATTAATAACTAAATTAATTGAAACAGTGGGATGTGGAAGTAGGAGAGTAATCGGTCATGTCAGCAGTATGTGAGCGGGTGAAAACATAATTTAATACATGTTGTCTAGAGCAACAAACCAAACAAAGAAAATACAAGATAGAAGGAAGGATGATAGATCAAGCTGAGAGAGTGAGACAGGCCAAAGGGGCAGGTTTCTATGCCTTCTGAAAGCCCCACCCACATAAACAGGTAAAAGCAGATGTCCCTCCCTCTCCACATACCAGGTCACATGTGGTCAACACCCTAATATTTACAAGACAGAGTGGAAGGGGTCATTACAGACAGTTCAGAGTTTTTAAATATGTCAAGATAACTGTCGTCTTTTGAGTGTTTTAACAATATCTATATCTCTGTTTCTCCTCAGCATTTCCTTCTCTTCCCTCCTTTTCGGGGTTCAATACTCAAGGCTGCCTAGAACCTTCTGGATGCACCAATACAACAAAGGGAGCTTTGCTGGGCGTCACCGTTGAGACCAAAATTGAGTGCTGCTCAACAGACAAATGCAACCCCATAACGCTCAGCGGCGCTCCATCCACAAAGATGAGCCTCACTGTTGCCATCACTGCAGCTGTTCTTGCCTCCGTGTGGGGAAGCATGCCATAAAATATGAAAAAAAAAACAACTGCTCCTTTAACTAATTTGTCCAATGATCATTTATGCAGAATCACTGTAAGAACACTATAAGATACTAACAGACCGTTTGTGTTTACAGGCGTTAACACTTCCATGCTGCAACATAAAAGTCTGTGACTCAGGCCTATTTGTGCGTTTTTGTCAAGTCAGGGTTTTCTAATGATTTGTTGTTATAAAAATCAGTTGTTCACAATATGGAAGTCGATCAATGGAATGTTTCAGGGAAACATTGAGTTTGTAATTCTTCCATGTTGATGTTGTTCTCTTTTTTTTTAAAATCAAGTTGTATTTATCCGCTGTCTGCTTTGTGTCTCACTGGACAGAACTTTAATATGAAAATAAAGAAAACTTTAGAAAAAAACAAAACAAAACCAAACATGTTTTTTACCTTGTTGCTAATGCTTTAAAAAAAAATCAAGTCCATCAGTTATTCTATTTTTATATCACTGGACCTTTCCAAACAAATTAGTGCAATTCCAAACAACAGATAATACAAATGAAAATAACAATGACATTATTAGTTGACTTCAGCAAAATAGTTGGATTAGGTATCAATAGCAATGGTTCAGATTGATAAATCAATCTAATCAATAATGAGTCTTACTAAGGGGCTTGACTATTTATTGTTAAAAGTAAAAAATACAAATATTTACATAATTATTTGTTACATTTTGTTTGCAGAGTTAGAAAGAAGTGGATGAAGTATAGTCTGATGTTGATTTACACACAACAGACTAATCCCATAATGCTTTTTAAAGGGTTTAAATGTAGAATTGATATTCCACTCAATAGTAAACCGTATCATGCACTAAATCAAGCACAAAGCTCACTGTTTACACACATCTGTATTATGCTATCATAGAGTTATCTTCTTGTCTGTCAAAACAACACTTTGTCTTATAATCAGCACATGCTACATCAGCTGATATTTGACATTGTAGCTCTGTTAGCTTAGTTCTATTTTTAACAGAAAACAGCCAAAGTAAAACCACAGATCAACTCTGTTTCCTGTACAGTTTGTGATATCAATAGCTGCACTAAAGCTGTGTTTGGAAGTTAGTTGATTTCATTGTTCTATAGCTCATCTCTCACCAAGAAACACTGTGTCAGCATGGGCTGTTTATTATGTCACTAGAGAGTAGAATTATTCTCCCTCCTTGCTTCCTTTGGTACCTTCTTCTACCTTCGTCTGTTCTTGATATGTAAGTAAATATCTCATATCATGATCCTCTGTCATATTTAGGACACGGCAAATTATATCAACAATAATGTAAACTTGAATTGTAATAAAGGTAAACTGGAGGGTTTTCATAATGTTGTAGACCTGTGAATTATCCTAAAAATTATAGGACAATATACCCAGTGGCCTGTAGCTGCTCTAAAGATCTGTTTGGAATTGTCCAAACAAGGTCAGAACTGTCACAGTTTAGTCTAAACTGTGGATCAACAGAGAACACAGCAAACATAATAACATCACATAATGACTTTATACCTTCATTCATAGCGTTGAGTCACTGATAGCTCCTTCTTGCATTACATACTTTATCTCCTCATTTCTAATTCAATGACATTACAACGTATGATGCGTTTTCCTCCTCTTAGTTATAGAAACCACTGCATTCAACTGACAGACTGTTATAAAGGTACAAATATTTTAACTCTATTTATGTGAAACCATCTAATCTAAGAGTGTAACTAAATTAAAACATGTCTAAAGTATACCAACTGCTTTATTCTCCTCCTCAGAGTGAAGTATAATATCACCATGTTATCAGAACGTGTCACCCATGTACAAACTTTCTTATCACGTCTGTTGACGTATATTTGAGGTGTTTCATTGACTTTACTCCCCCGCATATAAAGATATGGATTGTGATTCACTGATCCTCAAATCGTCATCTCACAGCTACTGAAGGAATCAAATTAGAGACCAGTCGACACCTTATTTTAAGGATATTTCCATTTGTTAGTGCATCGTTGGACATCACCATGAACAATCTTCTCTGGAGCTGCGCTGCACTGTTCACTCTGTTTGTTACAGGTATGAGTTTTTAGTTTGTGGAAACGATGGAAAACACTTTGTGGGAAAAAGTTAACTCCAGTGCTGCAGTGTCCAACACAAAGCAAATTTTTAAAAAGTAATTTACAAGATGTGATGTAGGATTTGAAGCATTTTTCCTCTTAATTTTTTCATAACTCATCTAGAACCTGCCCTGACTATTAGTAGAAACAAAATAATTGTTTGAGATTTGAGACCGGAGCAGTAATCTTTTACATCTGCACTCTTACCAGCCCAGGAACATTTCCGCACAAAAAACAGGACTTTTATCTTCTAATGTTAATTCCACCCTGTTTTAAAGCCACGTATTAAGTTCAGTTATCGTTTTATTACAGAACAGCTGTATATGAATTCATTGTAATATTTGAAACGTAAAACCTGGATAAATTAAACAAACCTCTGACATTTTTACAACTTGCCTTTGAATTAATCTTCAATAACACATTTATTGCCAGCGTTCACCTTGAAAGGTTACGGAACAATCTCTAGATGTGTACTTTAAGATTAGAGCAGGTGCTTGGTTAATAAAGGTGTAACTGAGTGGAGTCAGATAACTCAGGCCTTTGGTTCAGTTTTGTCTCCCATACAGATGACTGAAAATGTCCTTTACTTGTGTTTGTCTTTTCCAACAGTTGAGTCTCTCACCTGTAACACCTGTGATACTGCAGTCTTTGGCTTCTGCCTCAGCACTGAACCTCGAAACTGCTCCGCATCTGAGGACCGATGCTTCTCTGGAGTTGCAAGTAAGGTCATCAGTTCAGAAACATTTAAAGGGGTCATATTTTGCTTTTTTTAAATGGAATTCTGCATTGTAAAACATTTCCCTGCGGTCTACATAAACTATAAATGCTATGTTCGGGTCTGAATTCTTCATTCATTCAACTCCACAGGTCCGTCTTCAACCCTATTTCTGAGTAATGACACCAGAAAGGTGGTTTTGAGTGCTGGCCCTTTAAATGCAAATGAGCCACTTCACACCCCACCCCCTCCAGGTTGTTGACAGCAGAGCCATGTAAAGATGGCTTTATATGGCTCCGGTTGACCGCTGTCAAGGGACAATTTGAGTCTCTGGACGATGTGAGTCGCGCATGTTTAGAAGCATTTATCTGTCAGTCGACTCACTATGGTAACCTCAAAGATCACATCATTGGCATAGAGCCGCGACTCACCCCCACCGCTCAATATCCCCCAGATTTAGATCAAAACGTTTGTCAGCTGGATAGGCTCCCAGCTGTGAAAGAAACCGAAAGTAGGCATATGCATTGACTCTCAAAATCATTTCTGATTGCTAGAAAGATACTCCTTGAAGGTAAAGTCTCTGTACTTTTACATAATTTGACTCATACAACAGTGATTTGTCCTAGCGAGGTTGCGTAGCGAGTTGTAAAAGATGATCCCCATCCCCTGGTGCAAATGCTTTAACTGCATATCTTTACAAGCCAATAAATTGGAATCTTTGGCATAATTTAAAAACTGTATTCTAAAAACTCTATTAGTAATTGTAGGTCGTATTCTCTTATTTTATATATAAATACTACACATAGCTCCTGCATCTAAATTTAACCATGAATAATGCCATTCATCAAGTTGTCAGATTTTTAAGCAGGGAACAAAAATATGCGCTGAAATGACTTATTTCGTTTTAGGAATGTTCAAGTATGTCGCATGTATTACCCTAAAACTAAGTGTGAGAGTTAAAAATGGCCAGATTTCAGTTCTAATGCATCATCCTTTGTTTCTTTCAGCATTTAGTAGCGACGAGATCTTGGAGATCCATTCAAGAGGCTGCACAACGGCAGCTTCCTGCAAAAACTCCACAAATCTATCAATCTTCGATGTAAAGTACAACATAACCATGCACTGCTGCAAAACCAACAAGTGCAACGGAGCCACCTCCATCCGGATGCCTCTGACGACAGCTGTGGGCGCTGCTCTGGTGGCCATTTGGACCAGATGGAGCTTTTAGACAGGAAGATTTCTGCATGATTCTTGTTTTTAATATAACATTTACAGCATGCCAGTATCCCGGTGATATTCAGTGGAGGGATACTGGCTGCATAGTAACACTTGTATTGGAGTATTTACAGTATATTACCCTGTGAGATAGTAGTTTTAGTTGTATAAACTACATATCTGTACTTTTCTGACTGATTCTCTGATCTCAAATACATATCTCTGCTTTATTTCAACAACTTTTCAGATATGCATGACACCACTGACAGATTGTGTGTTGAACGCCTTCATATTATCTTCCTTAATGCTTATTGTATTAATCCATCATGCATAGTAACCCACAAGTTCTGATTCCAGTATTACCGCAATAGAAATCAACCTCACACAAGCTTCTACAGTAAATGATTTGTCACATTCCCTCCTATTTGTGCCTCTAGTGCAGTTCTCAAAGTAAAAATATGAGTTCTGCATTCAAACCTATTTTAAACAAACGTGTGCAACTTTCGTTTGCAAGATGTGCTTAAATATGACGATTAAAAGTAGTCACTGTGCAGTAAAATGATCCCTATTTGTGTTTTACTCTTATATGTTGTTGTGCTGCTCCATAAAAATGTTCTAAATGTTTAAGACTGAGTTCAGTTGATGGACTTTATATCCTCCTGAGACCCAGTAATGCATTTTTGTCCTTTGTAGGGGGACTTAAAAAAAAAAAAATTACTTAAAAAAATGCTGTCCAATGTAAAGAACATTCCATTAAAAAATAAATAGATAAATAAAAATAATTTTCATGTATATTTGTAATGTAAATGTATCTGGAAAAAAAAAACTGTTGCATTATGCAGTTTCCAATTAAGACAATTGTTTAATGTAAAAAAGCTAAAATTTTCACTTTCCTGGGTCTCAGGAGTATATATTATTGTTCCACAGCACTGCATCCTTTTCTCCAGTCAGGTCCACAGGTATTTGGACTGGGGTCTCCACCTCCTCAGGTGTGTCCTGGTTAGATGGATGTTGTACAAGGGAATGTGGAGTTAATGAGCTCACCAGTGGATTCTTTGAATGTACTAAATTGTTTATTTTGAGCACTCCCACAGCTTTCACTGTCTCTCTGATAGGTTATTTTTTTTTGTTTTGTTTTGTTTTTTTTTCAGCTCAAAGATGTCCTCCTTCACTTGCATTGGCATCTCTTTGAACATCATATTAAGAATTCAGTGACAACCTCCTGAAATGTCCTTTTATCTGCTTCATTTGTCATAAAATATCCAGAGAACAGGTCACATCTGGACATGAAGCTGCTTCTCAGTCAGTTTGTCCAATTAATTTGAACCTCTAATTTCTAATTCCTGAATGTTTACTGTAAATTTTTTTATGAAAACCCCTAAATTAACCCTTAGGGACCCCTCAATCCATTTTTGTACATTTTTGTCACTTTTCTTTTCTGATGTAATCATTTATGGGAGCTTATGACATGAATTTCTGCTTTTTTTTTTTTTGGCATAGTTTTTCCATTGCTTGTTAATTAATCTTACACATCTATTATACATGTTACAACATCTAATCACTGTACATGCAAAATACTGCAATAAAATGATCTTATATCAATATTTTTCCTGCTGTCTTCTGCATAAATCTCTTAACCAACTTTAGTTCTACTCAAAATTACCAAATGTTCATACTTTTCAGGATTTTAACCATTTGAATATGTGATACCACTTGTTTTATTAAAAAAAACCCAAAAAAACAATAAAATGTGACAGTGGAGGAATGTGGAATTGTTTTATAATAGAGTCAAAACTAGTTCTAAGACTTTGAGAGTTAAGCTCATGGAGGAAGACTTTAAACACCAACACATAAAGAACAATTAATCCTGCAGCTGACCACCATAACTCCAAATCAACAAGGGAAAAACCTAGAAATGTCACACAGAAAGGCTCTGGATGTGAACACAGGTGCAGTGACATGATCCACCCAAACCAAGGGTAAAATCCTCTATTGTTATTTTTTTATGTCTGTCTGTCCTTTCCTTTTCTTCATTAAATAGAGGGAGTGCTCTCTTTACTCCTGATATTTACAGGACGATTACCTTATTACTGACAGAGGCGCTTGAAAAGGACCATGACATTGATTTTCCAGCCACAGACGGGTTCAAACAGACACATAAATATGTACTGTAGGCCTTGTTCTCTCTGTGTTTTTTTTTTTTTTTTTTTAACTGCCTGTTTCCATTGATATAATACAATTAATGCAGATCTCTTGATTTTTTTTTTTTTTTTTTTACTATCTTGACCAAAGATTCTGGTGTCGAATACCTTTCACATAAAAGCTGACGTTCAGATTTGCAGGAGCTCATTTCTGACTGTTGATACTTTGATTTTTTTTTTTTTTTTTTTACTCAGTTTGCTCTGATTTTTGTTATTTTTGACTTATCTTTTCAAAACAAGATGAACAAATTACTCTGGATTGGTGCAGCTTTAATGGTGATGTTTGTCACAGGTAAGAGGTAAAAGACTTTGTACTGAGTAGAAACATATTCTGTATGTAGTAATACTTTAGAATAAAGCTCACAGTGTACAGTATAATTATTCAGAGGATTTTTCAGAATAACGGATAAAATCTGACTTGCAGCTGAAATAAGTGTATTTATTTTTAATGTAAACTTTGCTGAGCATTTTTAAAACGTTTAGTGCAACTTTCTGAAAAAATATGTATGATTACTTATATAATGACACTTACTTAGAGAAAGATGATCTCTTAAAAATATTTGTTTTAACCACAGTTTGGACTTTCACCCCTATTTTTATTTAAATTTGTTGTGCACAAGAAACAGAGGCAACAACATATAACACAAAGCTATTCTGAGTACATTAAATACATAAATACATGAAAAACAATAAAAACGAAGGAAAACCTTTCCCAATGTCGATATTTCAGGTTATTTCAGTCATTTACATAGAAAACTATCGCCTACTCTTTGATAATCTGTCTTAGCATGTCTCCTCATAACAAATATTTATCATGATGCCATAAATAAAAATGCAAAACCCATTATTATTGAGAGACACTGATGTAGAGGGGCAGGATGAAAGATTTATGAATGTTTGTGCCATTTTTCTTTTACCTTTTGAGATTAAACAAAATGCACTGATGGAAGAGCACAGAAGAGTTTCACATCTCCTTTTTTGCCTTTTAAAGTGTTAAACTGCATCAGAGTTCATATCGCCTTACCTAAAAAGCTCAAAGTAGATAAGAAAACATTGCTTCAAATAGGGGATGTTTTTAGTGGCCGCTGTAGGCCACTAGATTCTTCTAAAAATTACTCACTGAACCTTTAAATAAACCCTTATAATTACTGTTTCTAAGAATTTCCTTGCTTTTCCACCACAGGTGAGTGTCTGGTCTGCAAAACCTGTAAAGTGGGTCTTGGAGGTCGATGTCTATCCCCGTCCAGAGTGACCTGCAGCAACGCTCAGCCCAACTGCTACATTGGAAATATGGGTGAGCGGTCATTATTTCCCCCACAGAGCTTTACTGCATCTGAAATAATGTGAGAGATGTGAACAGAATGAATATGAGTTCAGCTTTTAAAGAGTTCATATTTATCTAAACCCCCTTTTATTAGTCATTGGTTCATTTATTTGTGTATTTGGACCCTAATAATTCATACAGTTTGAATTTGAACCCTCCAGGTGCTGCAAAGCTATCTTTATATTCATTTTAGGAAAAATTGAGTGGATTTCTACAACCTGTTTTAATTCCTGCCTAATTTGTTATGTCTATAACTAGTTACGTTAGCACATATAAGGTCAAGACGAACATTTTTCTGAGTATGACATAATTGTTTGTCAGCAGCAGCGGTTGTAGTTCATACTGAAAATATGTCCAAACTTCGAGCCGATTACCAAAAATGTTCAGTTGCTGGTTGAACAGGACAGAGCAGCACAGCCAACAACCTGGAGGGGGTGGGGCGCGCGCTCAAAACGACCTTTCTGGTGTCATTACTCAGAAATAGGGTTGAAGATGAACCTGTGGAGTTGAATTAATGAGGAATTCAGACCCAAGCAGAGCATTTACAGTATGTAGAGCACAGGGAAATGTTTTGTTTTGTTTTTTTTTTAAAGCAGAATATCACTCCTTTAAGATTCTTCCTCAGCATTTGGAGCTTGTAAAAACTAGAGAAATCTAACATTTCTGGGCTGGTGTTGTGGAGTCTCCACAGTCATTGATTACATGAAGCTGAGTCATTTTATCACCTGATTTATGGCTCACACATGTAGGCCTGTATTAAAGTTGGAGACATTTCCCTTAAATGTTTCAATAAGGTATTTGTAAATTATTTGTATTTAGTTTTAAAAATGACTCAAATTGCAAACTATTCAACTATTGTTGTATTATTTCTCATCAATAGTATTTAATATCACTTCATTGCCATTTGGTTTCTTTAACCAACCAATGGTCACATGTTGGTAAATGCAATTTTGATTTTGGAAACAAGCATCTCTAAATCTCCTCCTTTCATTTATTTACTCAAAAAATCATTTTAAAAGGACTTTTCCACATCTGTACTGAATTTTCATAACTTTGTAAAACCTTCCTGTCATTTTTACTTCTCAGTTTGATTAAGAGTTTAACATACAAAAATAATTGGTAAGAGGTTTTTAAGTGTATTATCCAAAATGTCAAAGACTCTTGTTATGAAACTATAAATAATGAGTATTTTATCCTTTTGTATTTCATTGTATCCATAAAATGTGTCTTTTCTCAACTTCAAACTAGCTCTATTCATGTACAGTAAAATAACCTGAACCTGATGCTGCTCTCTGATGTCACAAGTAATTCAGTGTCATTATATGTCTGTCTCTTTAAGGGTTTAAAGTTAACCAGGTTCAGTAAATCCCATCTTTGTGTTTATATCTGTGATGTACTGCACCTTAAACCTCATTGTGTTTTCAGTCATTGTTGTCTAACTTTTTGTGTCTTTAAAGACACCATTCAAATATGAGCCACACTAAGCCATCAGCAAACAATGACAACACTTCTAACGTCCCAAACAACAAACACTGAAGAGCAGGAAGATAACAAAGTACACATAGTGTTCTGAACAATGCCCTTTACTGTAAAATCATGTTAGTTTAGATACTTTAAACTCATTAAGCTGACTAAAGTATCTCAGATTTCACTCTTTACTTTGCCTTTTCTACCAATGACACACAGTCCAAACTCACTTTGGGGTGTATTAATATTTAATGAGTAAATAAAAGCAACATTTACTCAATAAAATAGGCTGACTGTAGTTTTAAGAAATATTAAGTTGGGTTGAAGGAAATTTCAGAAGAAAAAAACCCTGCAGTACATAGTATGTAAAAAAACAAACAAACAAAAAAACAAAATAAATGTAATCATTTTACTCATTAGTTTCAGTGACCTTTCATTTTCAGGTTGTTGAGCATTTTTGTGATATTTTCAAAGTGTAATGTGGCAAAATTCTATATACTTTTACAAACTAAAGGCGTTGTGTTCTTAATTTGCTGAAAAGGAACTGAAATTATTTAAAATTACTGAAGCAAATCTTGGTCAGTATGAGTCATTAAAACATATTGTAGCTGAGATTTCAGGAAAGGTCAAGAAAGAGCAAGAATACTTGAGGATTCTCTCTGATTTCCCTAAAACTACATGGTTTGTACATATTTTTATTTATTTATTTAGCTAGCTAGCTAGCTAGCTAGTTAGTTAGTTAGTTAGTTAGTTAGTTAGTTAGTTAGTTAGTTAGTTTACTTTGAATTTGCCTGAGGTACATAATGTCTTGACGCCATTAACTCCGGTGTAGTAAGTGGCGATATACACCTAAATAATGTTTTAGCGATTTACCAGTAAAACCAGAGAAGAAGAACCAACAACAACAACAACAACAACAACAACAACAACAACAACAACGACAACAAAAAGAAGAAGAAGAAGAAGAAGAAGACCCTCCCTAAAATGCCCCTCGTCCAATCCTACCTTAGCAACCGTAACTATGCACCAGAAGCTTCTCAGTCGGTAGGAACGATGCCGAAGAGGTGTGCGTACGGAACCTGTAAATCTGACAGCAGATATCCTAAAAGTGTCGAAGGTGGCGTCGTGTTTTACCCTTTTCCGAAGCCGAGGACTCAAGGAGTCAAATGCGGGATATGGATTAAACAGTGTGGAAGACCTTCCTCACAGCTGAATCCAGCTAAGATAAACAAAAACACCTTCGTTTGCTCTAAGGTAAGATGCTAACTACCCTATAGCCTTAGCTAGGTCAGCTTATTATCAAACAACGATGACTGATTAGTAATTATCAGTAAGGTTTTGGTTTAAAGTTAAGATGCTGTGTAATGTGTGATGCTGAGTTAGCGTAAATACCAGAAACTTAGACACATATATTCTAACATGCTAGCTCTTGTTTTACAGCATTTTGTGATGGGGCGGCCTACTCCAGAACATCCCAATCCCATAGCTGCTGTACCTGTGCCTGGTGAACAGAGGAACCCTCTTGGAGCCAGGCGGAAACGTCTAGCTGAAAGGTTGGATGAATTACACCTGACAAATTAAAGGGACATTTCATTGCTGGTGCTATTTACATATTTACATAGAGATTTAGTACACAAAAAATATATTTAGAATACTCCCCAGATAGTTACTAAGTACAGAGCTACCATCTAACAAGGTAAAACCGATAAGCTTTATATATCATGTGCATATTTTTACTTGTAATTAAATGACAACACTGAATTTTTACAGTCATGAAGAATTGGGCACTGCACTATCCAGCAGCTCAAACAACACCAAGGAACCTGCAAGTCAACGCAGTGGCACAAAAAGTCACCCTGGTAAGTGTTGAACCCGGTGTATTTATTTAATTATATGTTCATATATTTGTGACTGAAGACATCTGTTCGAGATTTAGTAAAAAAAAAAAAAAAAAGTCCTCATTACTTTGTAGTGATATATGTGAGCCTCCTTTAGTTTGTACCATATGAATGAATGGTTTATTTGTAGTTTGTACGTTAATCATTGCACACTGTACAATAACCATAATAAATATAAAAACCAAAAAAGGAATAGGCTAGAAGCAAAAGCTTATTTTGTGCCTATCCTTTTCACCTGATACACTGCTTAAATGTGTACAGCATCAAACATTCTCATTATAACAAAGGAATCAACAACAACAAAAACATCGACTGCCTCATGAGACAGGGACAGTCCTCAAATATATTTTTGTTTGGCACTTGATCTCCACAAGCCAGTACATTTTATTGTCCTCCTTTTCAACAACCTGTCTGTCCTCAATGGAAAACTAGATCACCTGTAATGTAGGATTACGTCATTGCTGCTATGGGCTGTAGGTGTACACTTTTTTGTTATTTCGGGTTGTCCAGGGTCTCTGGTCCTGAAGATCATAGTCTTTAAAAAGACCTGGATGTAAATCGAAGAGACAGTTCAAGATACCAAAGGTTACGTATGTCTCATCTTCTAGAGTTACTGACTCAGACAAAGTGATGGCCATTTTATTACAGTTGTGCATCTCATTTTCATTCAGTACTGAATAGACACAAAATCTGGGAAGGTTAGTTTCCATATGACTGTGCATCGTCCAGTACCCATCACTGTGTACTCTGTGTTTTCCGGACTTCATAAAGCTTGATTATTCGTATGTTCTTATTTACAAAGGATTGTTTGGTCAGTTCTCACCTTTTTTGTGTAATTTTCATATCACCTATTAATAGCTGTTATAACTTTCACTCCTCCGGGTGGCTTCTGTACAACCATAATAGGATTTATGCAGAACTCGGCAGAATAGCATTGTCTTACTTTGCTCATTGGTTTATAAATCACATTCGGAATATGCTACAACTTAATGATTTTGTCTCCTGTGTAGCTGATGAGTATACAGGTATTTGCTATTCCTAAGGTGGATTTTGTCTTACTATCCTTTACTTCTTTCTCCCCATTGTTGTTTTTATCTGCTGTTTTTTGTGTTATATTTTAGTACGTCTTTGTCATGTTTGAGTTTATTAATTTAATGGACTGGTGTGTTGTCTTGTCCAGGTTTCCTTTGAAAAATAGACTTTATTTTCATTTTCTCAAGGGACTTCCTGGTTAAATGAAAAATAAAACAGAGGATGTTGAACAAAAATAAACAATTAACTCAGTGTTGTTTTGTGATATTTACAGAGGTACAACATAAAGTGGAACAGAAGACCCTAAAGGAGAAACTAACTGAACAAAACCAAGAGCTGATGAAAGTGAAGCTGGAACCTGAATCTGAACCTGAACCTGAATCTGATGTGAAAAACAGCCGAATCCTGTTGCTTGAAAAGGAACTTCATAATGTACACAGTGCAGAAGATGCCTTAACCCCGGAGAGTCTAAACCGAAGTCACCTGCCTGCTTTTTTCAGCTACTGCACTGGATTCACCTATGATCAATTCAACAGCTTGTGTGAATTTTTCAAAGTGCAAAATGATCCCCTTGCCTCACAAACACAGATACCTCTCACTTACACTAGGACAAACACTGAAATCCAGAAGATGCCATTGCGTTGTCAATTTTTACTGACACTAATGAAACTGAGACAAAATTTTGACAACAAAGATTTAGCGTTTACATTTCATATTTGTTTACGGAGTGTCATCATTTTGTTAGACTCCTGGATAGACTACATGGATGACAGACTTGGGCAACTCTCCAGTTGGCCACACAGAGATGTGATTTCATCAAACATGCCTGCTGACTTTAAACGGGACTTCCCAAATACATTTGCAATACTGGACTGTGCTGAACTTCAGATTGAAAGGCCCAGTTTGTTACAGCTGCAGAGTCAGACTGATTCTACATCCACGTCTATGGACACACTCAAGTCTCTAGTGGCCTGTGACCCACGAGGCGCAGTTATATATGTGTCTGCCCTCTTCAGTGGATCGATGTCAAACAAAGAGATCTTTAATCACTGTAAAATCGCAGAGCTACTGCAGAGTTGCCTTCAATGTGGATTCCTCAAAGAAGGAGACGGACTAATGACTGATGAGAGTTTTCTGATTGAGAAAGAAGTGGAGGAGGTCGGCCTCAAACTGAACATTCCACCTTCTGCTGGATCCGACCGTCAGACGCCACATCCAGAAACTGAGATGAACAAAAAAATACCTGAGCACAGAGCTCAGGTGGAAAGGGCAATTGCCAAAATCAAAAATTTTAAGATTGTTTCAGGTAGAATTCCAGTTTCCCATCTTGGAAACATAAATCAGATCTGGTATGTGGTTAGCATGTTGTCCAACTTCCAACCGCACATGATCAAAGAAGAGTGCGTTTAAATTTACAGATGGTGACAAGCTTAGATAATATTCTTATGTATGTATGTTATGTGGCCATGATGTGTTTTTACACACACTTTATTACTATGTTTAGGTGCGATCTAAATCAACCTTTTAATGAAGGACTTAATTTTAAAAGTTTCATTCTTTGGTTGGATGTTTTACATAATTACTCAGTGTTGTACGTGACCTGGATGGTTTAGAATAAAATAAATACACAGCCTTAACTCAGTAGTATCTCTTTTTGTTTGACTGATGCCCGCTCAAACCATTTCCAAAGGGTATTGTGGTTTCTCCTACAGCAAGTTTTACTAAATATCTGATAGGTACATCCCTCTGCTGTGGGTTCTCATCTATTATTGTGGACCACTAGTAATAGTATAATATCAATACAGTATTATGAATAGATTTATTGTATATCAGTCAAGCTTTTTTGCTCCGTATATAGTAGCAGTTTACTACAAGACTGTTTTCCTTATGTTCACATTATGACTACTTCCACCACTTCTCAGTTTAAGAAGGTTGTATGAAGCCTATCCTATAAATGTGTTCGGTTGAATTGCTTAAATTTGAGCATTTTGTCCCATTAAGGGCATTACGGTATGGTTTCAGTGCATTATGGTACGTTTCAGTGACTAGACATCTGGTTAAAAAAAGTTATATTTGCATAACCCATCAGCTGATTTTCTTTTTCTCAACACAAGACAATTTTGTCACATTCAGGGATGTCGGTCGTCTTTTATTGGAATGTTTTCTCAGTGTGAAAAATCCACATCCCTCACACTTACATCTTTGCATCAAACACATCTTTAGATTGGGAGTTTGGAATGGAGTCTGTTTTAGTTATTTCTACGTTAAAAAGGTTTTCTTTTCTCCTTTCTTTCAGTCCTCAACGTCAGTAAGTTCATACGCATGCACGCCAGAGGTTGCGTCGCTTCGTCTCTCTGCAACAGAACTGAAACAGGGACGCTCTTGACTGCAGGTTACACCGTGTCCAGGACCTGCTGCAACACCGACTGCTGTAACGGAGCCACATCCATCCAGATCCCTCTGACTGCTGCTTTAGGCCTTGCCGTCATGGCTGTGTGGGGCACCTGGAGCCATTAAACGCAACACAAACACTGAAGGCATCCTTTACATCTTATTGACCTGACTGTATGCAAGCATTAAACCACTGAAACACACATACACTTAACCTGCTTTCTATAAATATCTGATGTTTTCATTTCGTGTAGACACAGTAACTGTAAACTTCCTAAACCTTTAGCTTCTACTTTTTCTTACTGCTCACTTAGAAAATCATTACAGTGGCAAAGATTATATGTGCTTAAACGTAATTGCGTTTGTTTTCTTTGTGACCTCATGCAGAACCTGTTCAACTTCATTCTTGAATGTTGTACTTGTATTCAATCTTCCCTGGCATTAGTCTTAAACACACTCTCAGCAGAGGCAGGTATTCAGACCAAGCTTATAATTTCAGAGGAACCTGTTGACGTCTTAACTTCCAGAAGGATGAATTCCTTGTGGAAAGTAGTGGTTTTCCTGATCCTCTTTGTAGCTGCAGGTAAGATAAATGATTTTGCCTGAGGTGAAGCGTTTTTTACTGAATGAAACCAAACTGAAACTGCAATTAAGACAAGGGTGTCAAATTCATTTCAGTTCAGGGC
The DNA here is from genome assembly GCA_037367295.1 of Apogon hyalosoma. NCBI lineage: Eukaryota > Metazoa > Chordata > Actinopteri > Kurtiformes > Apogonidae > Apogon > Apogon hyalosoma. Next base: position 30,214,254 of record JAPQRP010000003.1, read on the forward strand.
TCACATAGAGTGCAATTTGATCTCAAGTGGGCCAAACAAGTAAAATAATAGCCTGTACATAATAAGAACTCCAAATTTTTCTCTTTTTTTTTTTTAGTGGAAAAAAGTTAAATTTAATTATAAAAATATACAAATACAAACTATCCTTTCACAAAAATATGTGAATAATCTGAAAAACCTGAAGTTTCTCGAGAAAAATGAGCACAATCTTAAAAATTCTGTAGATCAACTTATCATTTATATACATACATTATAGATCACAGTGGATCTACAAAGGCACAAAACATGAAGTAACAGGCATAAATAATATTGTTAAATTTTGGAGTTTGGAATATAAGTTTGACACCCTTGACTGTTAATATTGTCATTGTAATTTTTGCACCGGTTTGGACCCACGGGCCTTATGTTTGACACCCCCGGATTAAGACATTATCAGAGCAATTAGTTATTTGTAAATGACTGCATTTTATCACTTTACCAGCAAAATTAGGTATATTTTAGCGTGTGATATAAAATGTTACATGTGTTTTGAATTGGGTAAAAAAGCTAAAAAGTCCTGTAGCATTTAAAGCTCAGAATATGTAACCCATAAAGACCCAACACTACTTGGGTAGTGATTTCCAAATATATTTTTCTCTCTGTGTAACCTATCATAAGGGGTTTATCACCATTTATTATAATATTATCCTCTGTATTTAGTGTTTTTTTGGGGGGTTTTTTTCAGTGTAAATTGGGTATTTTCTTATATTTAATCTGCTGATCGTGTTGATGTTCATTAAAGCTCAGAGTAAATCCAAAGGTTATTAAATGAAAAACAGAGAAAACTGAAGAAAAAGTGACATTTTCTACAAATATATCCTTAAGTGAACATGAAACAAGTGTCTCCATCCGCTAGTATTGATCAAACTTTATGGGTTTTACTGGTGAAGCAATGCTGTAGAAGATGACGGTGTTTCGCACGTTCACTACGGAGCCTCTGAACGTCCAAATGGGTCATATCTGATGACCATGAAAAGACGACAAACTGCATTTTACACCAATTATTTACATGTAATGATAAGATCAGTGGATCAACAGGTATGAAACGGTTTAGATCGGTAGATGGTTTTGGTCGTCAGTGGCTGTTTGGGTCTTTATGGGTTAAAAGTGACAAATGCTGATTAAAAGTATATCATTGTAACTTGTAATAAATAAGACTGTGATATTTTTAAAGCACAAACACTGAAGCAAATCACATGTATGTAGGTCACTGAATCACAGACTAAAAAAAAAAAAAAAAAAAAAAGAATGCACTCCTTTGACTGAACACCATATGAGCACACTGTGACCTTGTTTCTCTGGATGAACATGTTAAATCACATGACAGATGAAGCAATGAACAATCCTTGAGATGATAAAGAACAAGTTTATCATCAGGGCGACTGTGTTTGTCTGATGCCAGATCTTTCACCCCAGCTTAGTATTGTTTCAACACAGAGGCAGATCCCTCAAGCGTATCTCACATTGTGTCCCTTAGCTGACCTGGTTCATCCAGAAATATGTCAAGAACAGAAAAATACAGGAGGAATGTGATATTCTACACAAGCTTTTCGCCAAAGAGTCATTCCAGCATTCAGCTTTGATTCAAATGGCAAATATCAGCCTAATGGTGAAAATTATTTAAATCACAGACGTTCTGAGCTGTAATTGTAGTTTATTTAACCCTTTTTCCTCTGTAAATGTAATGGACTACTATTATACGCATTGTGTTACTTAACTACTTAAAGTTCTGTGCAAGAGATCAGTCATAGTTGAAAATCACAACTCATCCAAAGCACACAAACTCTTTGGCCTTTCTGTACATTAGTAATAGGTTTTTTTTTGGAGTTCTTTAGATGCACTATTTACATTCACTTATAGTCAGTAGTCTGCGCTACTACATACTGTATATTGTCAGGGGACTTATGGTGGAGTTATCAATATATTTACTTATTTTTCTGAACTTTTGGGCTTCAAACTGTAGTTTATTTCTGTGAGGAACCAGTCTGATAAAACAGGACATTATGACAAAACTTGCGATAAAGTAAAGGAGGCTTAAAGGTTAATGTTTTATCCATGTTTTTGTTTTGTAGTTGGGTATCTGTGGAATTCTAACCACAGATTGTCTCCTGTGCCTACATTCATGTTAACCGTGCTGATTACATGGATCAGACTTCCTGTAAAAATCCACATACTCGTTCTCAAATTCCTTGCTGTCTATCTTCTGTACGAAACTACAACAATTTAGTCCACTAACATTATCAAACCAGGCCTGTTAATCCAATAAAACTAAACCTAATAATGTAACGTTGCCTTATCCCTTTAACCCCTGGGACATTATTTCAGGTTATTTCATTATTTCAGGTTCATAAAAGCTATTGTGACTATGCGCTTATGCTCCTTTTCTTCAGTGGTTTTGCTTTACTATGTGTTTTAGGGTCAAAATAGGGTGGAATAACAGAAAAAGACAAAGAGAGGAATAGAAGTTTGACAGGTTTTTATTGAATAAGGCACTCAGAATGTGCATCAATAAGAGAATTAGGATGTTGAACATGAACTGTGAACTGGAACACACTGAACAACAAATATTTGAATTTTGGCTCAGTAGTTTTTGTTTTAGGGCTCTTTTTTTTTTTTTTTCTAAATTACTCCAGCTGCTTTTTGACACATTGTTGAAATGCAGTAAAGCAGCAAACTTGGTAAAAACACAGTAAAAAAGAAAAGGAAAATCATGACAACACTGTAAACAACACTAAAAACAAAACAAAACAAAAACACAAGGAAACCTTTCACCCCCCCGTTCCACTGACAGCAGGTGCACTGAGCATGCTCAGATGTCTACGGAAAGCACAGGGTTTATTCTATCAGCACATTTTTTAAATGTTTGATTTTCTATGAATATTTAAAATAAATCATACATTCAGAATGAGCACCACAGACACATCAGGGGTTGAAGGGTTAAAATCTGTGTAAAGTAGAAATAAATGCCTTTTGAGCAAATCTCAACAACTAATGGGCAACAACATGTCAGCCTTAGAGGCAAGATTCATAACATTTTCATAAAAACACAATACATAGAGCAAAAGAATAATCGTTCTCAATCATCACCTCTGACCCTCTGTAGTGTGTGGTGGCGTATTTACCCACAAACACCCTGCCCTTTGACTCAATTGTCTATTTTCCCCTTGTTTTACTGTGCTCTGGACATTTCTGACTGTGAATCTTGCACAGTTTGTCCCTCCAGCCGATCAATCACAGCATCATGCAACATGCATGGGCAGAACAAAGTGAATGAGCTTCATTCTGTGCACACAAGCATCTCTGTGGTCTGCCTACAGATCCTACAAGTCATATGCAGTCTGCAGAGGAGGAGGAAACATGTGCTTCTGTGGTGTTTCTCGTAGAACATTCCTATAGAGTTATGAAATGGTGTGGGTGAGTGTGCTTTAGAGCATAGCCACTGGAGAAAGGATGTAAGATGAGATTTATTACTGCAATTATATCAGTATGTACAAACATTAGGTTATTTAAAATGTTTAATTAGTGATTAGCATATTTTCCCATGATTTGTTTTTAGATGGGAACTGCGTGTTTAACCCATAAAGACCCAAAAAGCCACTGGTGACACAAAACCATCTACTGATCTAAACTGTTTAATACCTGTTGATCCACTAATCCTATCAATACATGTAAATAATTGGTGTAAAATGCAGTTTTTAATCTTTTCATGGTCATCAGATATGACCCATTTGGACGTTCAGAGGTTCCGTAGTGAACGTGGAAACACCGTCATCTTCTGCAACATTGATTCACCTGTAAAACCCATGGAGTTGGATCAATGACAGTGGATGGAGACACTTGGTTTACGCTCAGTTAATGAGAGATTTTGTTGAAAAAGCCATTTTGCCCTCAGTTTTCTCTGTTTTTGATATAATAACCCTCAACTTTACTCTGAGCTTTTATGAACATCTACATGATCAGTCAATTGAAAACAGGAAAATACATTACTATTACAAAAAACTCAAACACAGAGAATAATATAACAATAAATGGTGATAAATCACTCAAGAAAGGCTAAAATAAAGAGAAAAATTCATTTGGGAACTGACACAAAAGTAGCACTGGGTCTTTATGGGTTAAATTTGTGTTGGTATTAATTGTTTTCTGGGCAAAGGAATAAGCCTTAACAAAACAGATGATGTTCTGTGTTTGATTGGTTGAGGAAAAATGAACAATAAAGTGAGTTGAACATGGAGTCCCTGTGCTGAATTGTTGCCTATGACCCTCATTTAGTTAAGTATGACTAGAACACATTCCGAAAAGGGCAAAACAAAACACGTAAGTGATAGAAAAATTACCGTGTGTCCCTGTTGTGTTCTTCTTAGGGATTTGTTTGACGTAAGTATTCTTATCTGTTGTGGTCTTTGTACATACTGTTGCGTGACTGTCCTTCATATCCAGAAGATGATATTCTCTTAAGATATCATCCTGTGTGACCTGTTATTGTTATCATATTCCTAATGCGCCTGATACAGCAACTTTTTGGTATAAAACTGTCTTTCTTTTGGATGGTCAGAGATCTCCCCTCACACACTGTCCTTGTTTCCTGTGTGAGCTCTTATCTGTGCACAAGTAAGGCCTTGAAATAAACTAAGCGTTTCTTCTTAAAAAATCATCACTGTTACATACATAGTTTTGTATTTCATGACTTTTTTCCTGACCATCACTGCTCACTCTTCTCGAAGCCTGAATGTTTTTTTATACACACGAGAGAGGAATGAGTTTATCTTTGAATGCTGGCTTCTTACACAACCCAAACCTGACTCTCCATTCCTGTCGTGTCAATTAATGTTTGGGGGTGGGACCTTTCTGTGTGGAGTTTGCATGTTCTCCCCATGTCTGTGTGGGTTCTCTCCGGGTACTCCGGCTT
>JAPQRP010000003.1:30229167-30252661 GCA_037367295.1 Apogon hyalosoma
GAGGTCAGCAGACTGAGATGGACACTCCTTCACCTTCACTTTTTTCTGCTGTTCCAATGACAGGTCGACTTGGCCTTGTGTTTTGGGTCATTGTCATGTTGGAACATTCAAGATCGTCCCATGTGCATTCAGTCAGGGTATGTAAACTTATGAGCACAACTGTATGTGTTTAACAGGTCTACTTCTGACTCATGTATTTGTCCTGATCTTTGTTTTTCTTAAACCTTCCTGTTACTCTCACTGCACCCTGACTCTTTTTAGCATCTAATTTCTGAATGCCATTTTAAATCAACAATTTTGTACTTTCTACATTATCTGTGCTATTTTAAAATCAACAAAGCTGTTATATGTCAATGCGTTTAAATTATAAAATATTGCACTAATTGGTGCATACTAATCTAATTGTTTCACCAGTTTTATTGTTGTAGGAAAGTTGGATTAGTTTTAGTTTTGTGTGTTTTTCTCCAAACCTCCATATAATAGATCATATATGGAACTAAGGGGACACTACAGTGTGTACAGTGATTTAAGTTTGATATCAATATATATATCAAATATTTGATATTAATATCAACAAAAATTTATTATGATCTCCATAGCGCTGCCTTTCACAAGCTTAAGGTCAAGACCCAAAATGGGTTTAGGAGCTGTATTTATTGAATCATTAATTGTCAGAGTAAGATACATAACAAAGGTATGAACTGTGAATTCATTTTTATATTAAAGGGGCTGTATGTCATATTTCTACTTTCAGTGTTTAATAAAAAGTGTTATAAAGTCTTGTGAAATAATGCCCCTCAAAATTGGATTGTATAGATACGAACTAAATTTATGCACACACTAACAGTCTGATGGATTTATGGGACCAATAGAGGGAGTAGTGACTTAATGGTAAGGAAAACTAAGGCCATGGGGTCTCTGACTAAAGCTTCAGAATGTGTCAAAAAGGGGTGAGAACCATTATGAAACAACTTTTTGAGTCAAAGAAAGTGACAAAAAGAAGCATTGTTGTTGTTTTCGCCAGTGGGTACAGCTCTAAATGAAAAGAATGGAGTTTGATGCTGAAATCACAGCGTTTTCTTTTACACATGAGTTTGATTATGAGACTTGTGAAGATATAAAGTCATAATGTGATGTTATTTTCTTTTCTAAATTGCCATTTGTTGATCTACCATTCAGACTAAACTGCAGAGGTGGGTAATCCCAGGTTCATCAAGTCAAGGTCCTGCCATGTATTGGTTCCAAGCTGTTCACTTAACACAGGTGATTCCACTAATCATCCCATCTATGGGGATGAGGATTTGTGCTCATCAAAATGGGCTGGTTCAGTGAACAGGTTGGAACCAATACATGGCAGGACCTTGACTTAATGAACCTGGGATTACCCACCTCTGCTAAACTGTGACAGTTTTGACCTTGTTTGTATGATTTCAAACAGTGGCCACCTGCTGAAGGGGGTGCCATTGGTAGGCCCCAATAAATAAATAAATAAAATGTAAAAATGTTTCATGTTCTGTCTTTAAAATAAAGAAATCAGCAAATAAACAAAACAAAAACAACAACATCTACAACCCTCCCTAGCTTCTCCTCATGTGACCTCTGCCTGACACACTTTTCAGTCACGTGACAGGTGTGTGTGTGAGAGAGAGAGAGAGAGAGAGAGAGAGAGAGAGAGAGAGAGCAGCTCTGATCCAGCCGTCAAGTGTCCTCCAGGTACAGGTTGCAGAATTTATCATCATAAAAAGGCCCAAAGCCCACAGGTGTGCAAATTTGAAAGCAGAGAAAAAAGGAGGCGGCAAACAAATCCAATATTAGAGGTAGGTAATCTTTTAAAACATAAAAAACACTTGATGTTACTTGCTAAAGCTAGTTAAATTGAAGCAAAGTTGACTAATAACAATACTGTAGATGCTGTGTGAGAGTTGGTTTACTGCTGCTGAGTTGGTTTATAAAATGTAAAATTGCTGTTGTAAGATTGCAGCCTATAATGAGGGATTATCTTATCTTATCTTATCTTATCTTATCTTATCTTATCTTATCTTATCTTATCTTATCTGAAATGCTTTTATCTGGTTATTTGCTGCTGAGCTGGTTTATATATGTTAGGGGGTGCCAAACCATATTTCACTTCAGGCATTAAAATGGCTAGAACCCATCCCTGTGCATAAACAATTCATTCATACTTTATTCAATAAGTGATACAGTCTGTGGATACATAGCACTGATTTGTTGGTGGTTTTGGTAATTGTGTGTTCTGATACACAACTGTTGAGAGTTTGAAATATCAATACTACATCGAACCCCTTTAATCCTAACAGACCGAAACGCCTGCTGGTGCCCCAAAGCATCTACTGATCTAATAGGTTTAGCAACATTATGGACCACTGATCATACCAGTGTATTCAAATAATTGAAGAAAAATGCAGTTTCTCAGCTTTTCATTGGTATCAGATATGAGACATTTGGACGTTCAGAGGCTTCGTAGTGAATGTGGAAACCCCATCATTTTTAGCAACACTGATTCAACAATATAATGCATGTATTTTAACCGATGAAAGTGGTCATCAACATTGGTTTGTATGTTTAGTTAATGATGTATTTTACTAAAAAAGTCACTTTTTCCTCATTTTGATCTGTTTTGATATAATAACTTTGAATTCACTCTGATCTTTTATGAACATCAGGGCCGTTTCTTGCTATAGGCGAACTAGGCAAATGCTTCGGGCCTCCAAGCCACCAGGGGGCCCCAAAGCTGCAGGTTCAGCCTCATCTGAGGAAAATTTAAATGTCCTGTCTTTATCTGTAGCTTCTCATGTGTTTGTTACATCCCTTATATACTTAAAAGATAAAGATAGGATGTAAATAAAATAAACTGCAATGCTTAGCTGTGGCTGGTGTTTTTGTGGCATTATTAGGTCATATTTGTTGGACTGCACTGGCACACAGCTAGGGACGTAGTAGGCCGCCGATGGATATGATGGGAATGACTGAGTTACCCACCTACCATTCCCATTAGCGAGACTATTAAACAAAACAAACACTGTAATGGCATCACAGAGAAGTTATCTCATGTATTTTCTTAGTTAAAATAAACATTTTTTAAATAAACACTCAAAATCTGTTTTATTTATTAATATATAGAGGATTGTTTTCCTTGTATTATAGTTTTTGGTTTTTTTTATCAGTTTAACTTGTCTGAGTGACTCAACATAAGATGCTTAATTTTAACTGTAGCCTGTTTTGCTCATGAAGTGTAATAATAATAATAATAAACTTTATTTGTATAGCACCTTTCATACAAAAATTGTAGCCCAAAGTGCTTCACATCAGTTGAAATTTACAAGAAAGCAAATGGAATTTTAATAGATTGTGGCGTCTTAGTAGACCATCTAAAAGGTTTAGGAATCTCTTCATCGTAGTCTGACAAACTAGGGGCCCCCAAACAGCATCTTGCTTAGGGCCCCCACAAAGCTAGAAACGGCCCTGATGAACATTTACATAATCAGTAAATTAAATTTAGGAAAACACCTGATTTTTACTGAAAAAGAAAATTGTAAAGGAAAATATTCCAATAAATGGCTTTAAATGACAGGAAAGGTTAGATGTAGAGTAAAACTTTATTCACAAGTTAAGAGAGTTCAACCAGTCACATCAAATACTGATTTTTGCTAAAAGAAGCCACTTAACTCCACCTATTTTGTCTTTTTAACCCATAAAGACCCAAACCTCCACTGGCGATCCAAAGCATCTACTGACCTAAACTGATGTTAATCCGCTAATCCTATCAATACATGTAAATAATTGGTGTAAAATACAGTTTGTCATATTTTCACGGTCATCAGATATGACCCATTTGGACGTTCAGAGGCTCCGTAGAGACCATGGAAACACCATTATCCTCTACAGCATTGATTCACCAGTAAAACCAATGGAGTTGGGTCAGTGACAGTGGATGGACACACTGGGTTTATGTTCAGTTAATGATAGATTTGCTGAAAAAGTACATTTTATTGTAAGTTTTCCCCGTTTTTGATAATAACCTTCAAATATAATCTCATCATGATGATTAAAGTACATGATCTGTGAATTAAATATTGTAAAATACCTGATTTTCACTGAAAAAAAAAACGCAAAATATAGAGGATCATATTTTGATATATGGTTATAAATCACTGAAGAAAGGTTAAATAGGGACAAACATTCATTTGGAAACTTTCTCAAAAGTCACACTGGGTCTTTATGGGTTAAAGCTGTTCATATGTTTCTTATTTCATTTTGATTTCTTATAAAAAAATAAAAATAAAAATGCTCATAACATAACATCCTCCCAAGAACAGCTTTTGCACAAACTAGTCACAGTCAAATGTAGTTTGAGAAAAAAAACAAAACAAATGTAGTTCTGCGCACACAAACCCCCTAATTTTAGTACTTGAGCAGAAGCATGTATTTCCAGTCCACCGCTGCTGAATGTGGCACTGGAGTCCGTTTACTCTCCTTATAAACCTAGTTTCAGCCTGAATCTTTGAGCCAATCTTCATCAAACTCAGCCCGCGCTCTTTTTTCCGCGCCGCCCTTGAACGTGTCTGCGTTTGCCGAGTGTCGCGCTGTGAAGCAGCAGCGGCGGCACCAGGAAATGGAGGAGCTGCGGGGATGTGCGCGTGCGTGCGTGTGTGTGTGTGCGCGCGCGCTGCTGACACAGACACACATCTCACAGCAGAACTGGGAGGAGAAACGACCCGCAGCAGCAGCAGCAGCAGCAGCAACAGCAGCGACAGGCATCAGCGGCAACTTTCAGCAACAGAAGGTAAGATCTGCGGGATGAAAAACCAACCACAATCCAACATTTACAGCTTTTACGCGGATTGGGTTGTGTTTGCGCGCTGTTAAAGTCGCTCGTGTTGCTGTTACAATGTCTCGTTTTGGTGTTTTACTAAGTGGATTTCGGAGCGGAAGATGGGCTTGGCTTCTCTCTCTCTCTCTCTCTTTCTCTCTTTCTGTTTTGTCGTTGACTCTTGGGTAGAGCTACGCGTGGTTTCTCGCTCCAGAAAATAGAACTTTACGCGTTACGCACGGCTCTTCTAACCGTCTTTACGTAACTTTTTGCTCCATAACAGGCCTCGTACATCAGCGAGTGAAGATGAGCGACGCAAACCAGCCCAGAGTTGAACTTTTTGTCAAGGTAAGATTGAATGATGACAGAAAAAAAAAAAAAAAAAAAAAAAAAAACAAAAATCACCCCCACACATTGTAAGTGGCGCCGCGTAATGGGAGCGTTTGACAAGAATTGACTTTGTTTAGTGTTTCGTTATCTGTTGGTCGGTTTGCTTTTACATGCTGGATTGGATGTTGCATGTGGGTTATTAGATTCCTGTCAGCTCCAGACCACCTCTGCTGACTCACCGGGTTTATAAACGACACTTAGACTAATCTCATTAAATGCACATTAAGATAATGGGCAGCCGACTTTAATCTATATTTAGTATGTTGGTCAGGCAGGATAAGCTCATTTTGTTAGACTGGAAAACATGCTCTAATATAACCAAAATGGCTTTCTCTGCTTCCCTCACTGCTCTTATAAAGACCCCTCTGTCTGAACATGTGAACATGTGCACCACCCTGTTCTTTTTTTTTTTTCTTTTCTGCAGAGGTGAAAGATGCTGTTATAACTTCTCTAAATCCTGGTTTCCATGCAACCTCCACAGTGACGTTAGACATCCTTAATTTAAAGAACATTTAAGTATAGTTTCGCATCAGCTTGGTTTACTGAAACTCAGGCCAGGACTCAGATCCTTAAAGACACAGAATGACTGAACGTGAAGAATGGCTTCCTACAGACAAACAAGGCACATTTTAGAACTGTACGATCATTTCCTGAGTCGCCTACAAGCTGTACTCGAACACAGAAATGAGTAATGGTACTTTACAGCCTCAGCTAATGATTGTTTTCATCATGGAGCAGTGGTGGAATATCATTTTACTGAAGTGCTGTACTTAAATAGGCTTTATTTTTGAGGTACTGCCATGTTATGAGAGTATTTCCTTCTGTAACATTACTCTTCTGCTCAGTAGGACAATCATGACTATTATGATGTAATTTGATATATCATAAACCCAGGCAATATATATATATATAGAAATTAATCAAAGGTATGTTTTCTAAAAATTGTGAAAATGCCTAGATCGTGAAAATTAAGAATATTCCTCTGGATACCTTTCTTTAATTAAAAAAAAAACAAAAACCTGTTTGCTTCTTATAATATATTAATTATTAAAGTGTTTCTCTAGTTGTATATAACACGAAGTTTAAGTAAAGAGAGTATTATTGAATCAAGTTTTGTCCTCAGTTCATGACGGCAGAGAACAATCGATTAAAGTCATAAATCGCTGAAGTTGTACTATTATAACGCACTAATTTTCCTTGGAGATCAGCAGCTGTGAATATCAGAATATGATGTTATATCAAAGTAATTGTTGCAATCATAACATGAACCTTTTCACTTTACAGTTTCTTTTCTTTACATTATCAAAGCAAAAGTGTTTTATTGTTTTGTCGTAGTTAAATTAAGTTGTGCATGTTTTAATATTGACGTGTAATGTTTACTTACAATGCTTAGCTGGTGTTTGTTCAGACCATGATAAGGAGTTTAAAAAATGCAAATAAGCATCTTTTATGTTATTTCTAACTTTTTAAAAGAAGAAGCAAAATATGAGACTGCAGACACAATTTTGTCTCATTACATCTTAAAAAAATAAAACAAAAAAAATACAACTACTATTTGTACTGATGTAAATTAAATAACCAATTGTAAATAATTTCTACCTTAAACATGTGCAGCAGTAAAAGGAATTTTAAAAATGTCATATATTAGCGCAAAACAGAGGTGGGAGCATTTTACTGCACAGTCAATACTTTAAGTACATATTGCTGATATACTCAGATCCTTTTACTAGTAGTGGAGTATTTTCCCTGAATGAAATGAGTACTTTGACTCTACTTTGGATTATGTGTTGATAATTTTGTCCCTTCATTGATTTGAAATGCTTTAACTTTTCTTATGTTGCTTAGTTTTAAATCAATAATTTTATTTTGCATGATGTAAAGTAAATCACCAGACTGGTCACTAATATGTAATTGAGTGTGTCTGTGTGTTTTCCAGGCAGGTAGTGATGGTCAGAGCATCGGAAACTGTCCGTTCTCTCAGCGTCTCTTCATGGTTCTGTGGTTGAAAGGTGTGACCTTCGACGTTACCACAGTGGATATGAAGAGGTGAAAAACCAGACTTTGATATTTCCTTTTTCCCCACTGCACATTTGTTGTAATATTTCAGAGTCATATTACTGTTACTGCGCTCAAACGCACCAAAAACTAAAGAAAGCAGGAATTTTTATTCAGTTTTATGTCTCTGGAGATGTAAAGCTACACTGGCACTGTATTTAGTGAAAGCTGAGGACTTTTTTGATGCAATCAGTGAGTAATTTTTTGTGGTTTCAAGTTTTTTCTTTTCTGCTTCCTTTTTTTTTTTTAACCCTTTGACTCCTGTTGAGTCACTCTCTGCTCATCTCTGTACATCTGTTCACTTACAGAAAACCAGACATCTTGAAGGACCTGGCTCCTGGAGCTCAGCCGCCCTTCCTGTTGTACGGCAGCGAGGTGAAAACCGACACCAACAAAATCGAAGAATTCCTGGAGGAAAATCTCTGCCCTCCAAAGTAATCACCCCATCCACAAGTTGTCTGTAGTTGTGTTTGTCTCATTTTGTGCTTAAATTAAGTTGATGTGTTTCATGCATGTGTATTTGTGTTTGTTAGGTATCCTCGTCTGGCTGCCCGTAACCCAGAGTCCAACACGGCGGGCAATGATGTCTTCTCCAAGTTTTCTGCTTATATCAAAAACTCAAACCCTCAAGCCAATGAAAGTAAGTGACATATACACATTTGTACATACAATATCATTACTGTTATCATCTGGGGATATACTGAGGCGATGGCTTTATTTTCAATATAACCGAGAAAACGCAGGAATGAGTGATGATTAAAAACCATTAATTCTGGAAACAATAAAAACACAGAACACAGAATTTAAAGGAATTATACCCAGAACCTGGGTGATAAAAGCAAAAACAAACAGGAAAGACTAATTCAATAAAACAATGAAAACCAGTTTACATAAAAATGACTTAAAACACAAACAATTATTCAGAAAATGTAGTGAAATTAAACTGTTGCATTGCCCTCTACATACAAATGATGCAATATTGAGCTTTTCTGCATGTTCGGCAATAAAACTACATTTTCAAAGAGCAAGAGTAAAAACAGGTGGCACTTGCAGCGTAATGAAATCATGGGCGCCCGTATTAAAAGGCAGTAATGCAGTGAAGTATGGAGGTAAAAGACCAGTAAATGCTTTATAAATAAATACAATCCAGTGTTTATACCTTATACAGAGAGAAGCTCACCCATATTTGTCATATCCACAGTGATGGGTACTATGGTTATCACTAGTAATAAACAGCATCAGTGAGTGAAGTGTTGCAACTGACAGATGCATGTGTCGAATATCACTATTACCTAAAGCCCCAAGAATCATCTTCCTACAGTGCAGCTCTAAACTATTATTTGCTACTTCTTATGTATGTTATTTTAAAGTTAGTTTCTCATCAATCTACAATCCTAGACACTTATAATCTGTGGGTCTTTCAATTCTTGAACCATTTATAGTGGAGATGAAAATGCTATCATAGTCGGTCTTTCTGGCCCTGGAAAAGATCATGTCATCCATATGAAGATGCATTTTACACCCTGTTACAGCTGTGAACACGTATCCTTATGTATGTGATTGAAATGTGGACTTTCAGCTTTAATTCACAGAGTTTAACAAAAATATTGCATTGACTGTTTAGAAGTTCCAACCATTTTAAGTGCAGTCCCTCTATTCGCTGTATTTTGGTTATCTGGTTTTATAGTGAAAGTATATTTAAGAACATTAATCATTTTACACAAATCAGTGTAATGACAGTGAAAAGGGGCAGTATCTGAAATATAGCTAAATCTCTCTTTTCCATTGTAAACTGACATGACATATCTTTAAGATCACACACAAACAAAGCTTGTTGTCTGAAAACAAATATTTTATTTTAACATAAATGATGTGAAAATCCAAGCATTTCCATAGGGGTACATTTGACCCTAGGGCTGTTTAAGGTATAAAAGCCCTCATTTTAATCTGAATGCATCTTGAATATACTGTATATTACAATTGGTAATATAACAAAACACAATTTTTTGAAAAGTCAAAAATAGGAAATTCAGCATTTTATTAAAACAGAATAATGTACAGTTGATAAACAGCTGTAGGTAAATCTGACCTGATGACAGTTCTAGTATTAAGGACAATGTATTTGTAGATCGTTCTCCTTATTTTGGTGAATGTTAATTAAAGAATGTCAGATAACATAAGAGATTAAACTTGACCTGCAACAATTAATAGTTTCATTTCATCTACTCCACTAATTGATAATCATTAAATTGATAATCATTAAATTATAAAAGTCAAAATTCTTTAATTCTGGCTCTAAATTTCATTTTTTTAACTTTTCCTTCCTGCTTTATGACAGCTAAGTGAATATCATTTGGGGACCAAACAAGACAATCTAGGTCGTCATCTTGTACATTAGGGAAACGTTAATCAGCATTTTTTTTTTTTTTTTCAGACATTTTGCAGATCAAACAGCTCATAGATTAATTGCAGCCTTAGGTAAAAGTCCTGAGTGTCTTGTTAACTTAAAGTAAATGATGGAAAAGAACAAGTAATCTGGCAAGACATAAGTCTGTATTGTGGTCTGTATGTTCACATGAGTAACTTATGTAGGTTTGTATTTTCAGCAGTGATTGAACAGGTCGTAGTTTGATTCGGTCTCTGTATTAAGAGCTGTGTGTCCTTTCTGATGCTCAGAAAACCAGCAGGGAGTGGCTGTTAATAACATTACAGTCTGAGCTTTGCCTCCTCTGTCTAAACTGGTCACCTGCTGCTCGGTCCGTGAGCTGATCTAACGTCAGAGAACATTGTGTCCAGACCAGACAGGATGAGCTAAACCAAAACAAATGCGTACATAATTAAATCATAAATCGGAATAGATGTCTGATTGTGTTTTTATGCGTAAATTTATGTGTGCAGATCTAGAGAAAGGTCTATTGAAGGCCCTGAAGAAGCTGAACGACTACCTCAGCACCCCACTTCCTGACGAGATCGACGAGAATAGCGCTGATGATGTCATTTCCTCGTCCCGCCCCTTCCTGGACGGCCAAGAGCTCACTTTGGCCGACTGTAACTTACTGCCGAAGCTCCACATTGTGAAGGTAAACGTCAGTACAAAGTAGAGGACAGGCAGATTAGAAGAATTTAATCTTGTTTTATAGCAGACCAGCTCTTGATTTCACCTTAAAAAAAAAAAAAAAAAAAAGAATCAAGTAAATGTTTATTTTTATATTGTGTAGACATTTCAAGTGTGAAGTACCAGCTGCAGAGACTGCACAGCTAAAACAGCAACACCTGAATCTGCCAAATGAATTAAAAATGAATCTGCTCAAATAAAAAAATAATTAGAATTGGCCACCAATTAGTATTAACTGGTAAAGTGCAAAAAAGAATAAAGTCCAATCCATTCCAACTTTATTTATAAAGCACTTTAAAACAACCACAATGGACCAAAGTGCTGTACAGAGGAATAATTAAAACCAAAATAAAAGAATAAAATACAGAATAGATTAAAAGACACAGAAACTGAACAAAAAAAAGTTAAATGAAAAATAAAATAAATTTATATTTCATTAAAATACATTTGTTAAATGATAAAGTAAATAATTTATAATGTAATTAATAATTGATATAGATTTAATTTGGTTGATTCTGAATTTTTAAAAAATTATATTAAAAATGGAAAAAAAATTAAAAATCAATAAATGAATTGTATTATAATGTATAACTTAAATAATGAAATTAGCGTGGAAATGTAAACCATTACATTTGAAAAATTACAAAAAATGTTTTAAATTAGATAATTTAAATGAAATTAAAACTTATTACTTTTAAAATTTGAGAAACAAAATAAAACAATATAAAATTTTAAAATAATTGAAATTAAATTAATTTTAAGTTGATTGTAATTAAAAAAAACATGTAGATTAATTAAAAAAAAATGAAATCTAAGGTTTATTAATGTTGATTGATTAATTAAAATAATTATCAAAATAATCCACCAGAATGATAATGATGATAATAAGGCATTAAAATAAATAAACCTCTCAAAGACAGTAAATCCTGATCTAACTCTCCTCTGTGTGTCTCTGTGGTGTGTTCAGGTCGTGTGTTTGAGGTATCGAAAATTCTGCATCCCCGAGAGTCTGACTCACCTGTGGAGGTACCTGAACGCAGCATACGCCAGGGAGGAGTTCTCCTCCACCTGTCCGGTCGATGACGAGATCCACATCGCCTACTCGTCTGTAGCTAAAACTCTCAAGTAGGAGGAACGTCATAAACACCAGCAGAACAGAACACACACACACCTGCACATGTCGAACACTCACCTACAACACAACGACAGAACAATACAGTAGATCTGGAGCGACTTTGAACGCCTCAACAGGATTTCATCCAGACCACGAGTCTACGGCATCATTCCTCACGTTTAAGTGGTTTTTATTCTCAGTTTATTTGATTATTTATGCAGTTTTAATCACATAAAGTAGGTTGGTTGCCTGTTATAATAGGAGTTAAAACAAAACAAAACAAAACAAAAAAGAGATCAAATATCTAAGGATGGATCTATTTTGACCCCTGATGAGCTTGTTTGCAAACCAAATATCATCTGATGTTTCCTCCATACCAGTCAGCTCTATGAGAAACTTGTTGTTCAGGTCGTTCACACGTGCATTCACACACTCATATACACGAACACACACACACACACACACTTTAGGTCGTTCAGTACCAACTCACACAGACTTCACAGTTCATCTCATGGATTTTCTCTAAAATATTTCTGTGAAAGCTTCAACCCTCACCCTAGAGCTCCTTTTAAGGCTGTGAAAACAGGAGCAAAAAATGAAAATGATAAAGAAGTTGCACAATCTGCTACGAATGTCAACGCTTTCCCTCAGAAAGGTATGAAGGAAATGTAGATACTGGACTTCCTCTGGGAAAATATACAATCAAAATGAGGGTTTTCAGTTTTTAACACATCAGTTCTTCATGTAGAACCAAATAAGTGCTAGATACATACGACAGGAATATGTGAATCCTACACGTAATTCGGAAGCAAGAAGTAAAAAGTGCTAGAGATGAAATTTTATTGCGAATTCTCTTCAGGGTTTCTTCAATGTTCTGCACAAATTCCATCTCAATCCTGTGATTTTCAACCTGCAAAAACAAGAAAAAACCTTTGACACTCGCTTTTTACGATTTAAAATTTGTTTTAATCGCAATCTTTCAGTTTTTCATACGATCAGAGGACAAAAGTCTCAATTATATAAAAAAATTAAGCAGGAATTACAGTTGTATAAATCCACAGTTAACTTGGAGATTATTCCAAGCAGTTGGATAATTATACTCTGTACTTAAACTTATCTTAAACAGCGCCATATCCCACCCAAAAGTACATTATATATTTACATTTATATCTATAACAATTAGATGTTAAGTATTATATTAATCAACTATTTTGTTAATTGATATTTGGCTTGAGTAATTTTTTTTTTTAGAACCATGACTCTTTGGAAGGAGAGATCTTGTATCCCAGTGGGAACATTCTGCTAAATAAAGAAAAAATAAATCAATTAGAGTAAAAAAAAATCTGTTATCTTATTCCATCTTTATTAAATCTGAATAGCAACAGTTAAATCAAGAAAATAATCAACAGTTAAAAAATATTTACATTAGAGAAATTAGACACAATTTCCAAGTTAACTGTGATTTATGCAGTATCTTCTTTTATATTTAACTAAATTTAAGTAAAAAAAAAAAAGAGATAATTTAAGATGAATATTAAATTATTGTGTTTTTTTTCATTTTATAAAGCATGTAGAGGTTTTTTTCATTGTTTTCCGTGAAATCAAAGTGAAAATAAGTCATTGATGAGGCTTAGAATAAACAGATTAATGATGGAATTTACTTCATCAAATTTAAAACATTCAAAGTCAGAAAAGTATTTGAAGTAGACAATCTGATTTGGCCAAAAAAAAAATAATGCTCTTTACAAAAATGACATGCTCTACGCGAGTCGAGAAAAACAAAGAAACAAGGTGCGTTTAGGAATAATCTCAAGTTTATTATTTCGCTGTTTGTCATAAAGGATGAACCTGATAACCTGATTAGTTTGATACGTTTCCCATCCCTAATCTGAAGTAGAGCTTTAGATTTCACACAGTCTCCTGAACTTCTCCGGAATCTTTTCGAGAAAATCCCTGACGTGAACTGCGCATGGAGGTGGTTTGTTGGTTACTGACCCGTTTGACTACAGCCTTGCTCGTGTCTAGTTTCACCTTCAGCACAAACACGCTGTACAGTCAGAACTTGAAGGAAAAACCACTGTTCCGTTGTAAAAACAGTCTGAGTGTGGGAAAACAAAACTCAGTGTAGTCGATTCGTAAACGGACACAAAGCTGCCTATCAGATCAAACCTAATCTACTTCACGAGCCTCACGCGAGCTGATGTAATTCGTGTTTTCGTTTTGTATCAAGGAAATGCTTCTTTGGTGACGATCAGCTCACCTGCCAAAGTGTCTTTTCTGGTTTGTGTGTTATCATAGATGTGTCATATTCATTATATCCTCCTGAGGGAACAAGCCTTTTACAGTGAACGATCACTTTTTTTGATGATTTTTTTTTTTTTTTTTCAAATGAAGCCATGTAATCCAACAGCTTTTCATTCTGCAGAGAGGAGGGGTTTCTCTTTGGGTCTGAGCTGAAAACAGTTAAACAGAGACAGGAAACTGTTTCAATAGACGTGAGCTTCCCCTTTTCTGAGCTCCCACAGCAGGCGTGAAGGATTATTCAAGATTACAGAGCTTGTTGTGATCCTCTGTTAGGGCTTGTTGCCAACTATTTATTCAGTTCTGCCTGCCATGTATGAGGGATCTCATTTGTATCATTAAAAAAGAAGGTGATTAGGTTGAGAGTGTACTCAAGATGCTTTGTTTAAAGAAGTGTCGGCTGTTTAATGCAACTCTGAAACGTCCTGTCTGTTAATAAAAACAAGAAGGAAAGAAAAGAGCAATGTTTAAACTAAAAGGGAGCTGGTATTATTTGTTTATTGAGCATTTTGGGGATAAAAATGATAAAAATGTGATGGTTATGATTTCCTTGAGGCAAAACTTTACGCTCAAATTGCCTTTCTAATGCAACAAGCAATTTCAATCCAACGTATGTAGTGTTAAGTTAGTCTTTTATTGTGAAAAGAAATGTGTCGGATCTTTGCATTTGAGAATCTGCAGTGAAAAGTTACTTAAACATGAATTATTGATCAAAATGTTTCAGGTTAATTCTGAATTGGGTTACCATGATCCATGAACATGTTTTTGCCATCATTAACAAATGTACTGTATTAACTAAAGTTTGACTAAGGCTGATGTAATGGTAGTTGGAGTCTGTCTCTAGACTGGCTAATCCGGTCCAAAAGCCTAAACTGGTTTTTGATTCATGCAAACCGTCTCAACCAGCATTTATCATTGTGACGGGTTGTGCCAAAATCAGAAGTATAATACATAAACAACCTAATGGCAATAGTCTCATAATGTTAAATCCATCTTATTTTGTTACTTATGAGCAACAAGCAATGTGATGAAAGTTATATTATTATATTGTTATAACCAGACTAATGGCTGATTTTAAGGTGAGAGGAGAGAAATTGGCTGAAAAATGTAGACAATGCAACCAGTAAACACTGCAGGAAAAAGGGGACGGCAAATCGTACGGGGCTGCTTTAGCTAGCCACAACACGGACAGTGATTTATCGCAAATCGTCCTTGGTGCTTCTGTTTCTTCTTCTTGCTATTCAGTGTTTACTGGTGCGTGACAAAGCAGTTTAGAGGGGCATTAACACCACCAAGTGGAGTCATGATGCTCCCATTCACAAGCTTTGGTAGTCTCATTTCTTCTCTTCTACTCAGTGGAAATGTGACACCTAGTGGTAAAATCCAATATACCAGTTTGGCCCAGTGTCTCATATCCAGCCCAACCCTGCTTTGAAAACACATTATCCATGTCTGAAATGTACTATTTTAACCTGAATTAAGTAATAAATCCGTAAGAAATCTGTAATTAATCAATAAATGTGGGAATGAACATCATACTAACTGTTAAAAAGTCTAGTTGGGGCAGTTTTTACCTATCATTTTCTCTCCAAGTCAGTCTGTCCAACTGATAATCATAATATCAGCTATCAGCCTTAACTTCAGTCGATGCAGTTTGGAAAATGTCCTATCGGTGTTGCTCAACCAGTCTATTCCTAGTTTTAACTCATCTTTCAGTTTTTAGGATTATGATTTTTGCAGCTCTAGTGAATATTGTTCATCAGTTCATAACAGTGGTGCTTACGCTTAAGGATGTAATTTGGGGCTTCAAGGAAAAACTGGCATTTATCAATATTTTTTAGCCCAAATAATGAAGAAAATTATCAACAGTGTGAATATGTGAGTGAATGAATAATGGATCCACTGTATGTACTTTTGAGTATGCGTTCATAAAAAAGCGCTTTATAAATCTAATCCATTATTATTATTAATTTTTCTTAATTGACATTGAAAATAATCCTAAATTTATGAACCAAATTATACTAAAATTTGAAGCTAAAATCTAATATCACACATGTATTTATCTCATAATATAAATCCCTATATTT
The DNA here is from genome assembly GCA_037367295.1 of Apogon hyalosoma. Classification (NCBI taxonomy): domain Eukaryota; kingdom Metazoa; phylum Chordata; class Actinopteri; order Kurtiformes; family Apogonidae; genus Apogon; species Apogon hyalosoma. The sequence goes on from JAPQRP010000003.1 coordinate 30,245,061, forward strand.
AACCATGAGTGATTGCAGGCCGACACTTTTCCATCATTTAGTATAAGTAGAAATTTTTATTTTAATTTTTTTTTTTCAAATAAAAGTTACTGAAATAAAACTGCTGGGAAGAACTGGAAGCAATAAAGTAACATGGTGTTGAACTGTGGTAGCAGCTTGAGTATATTAACCCAGTCATGATGCAAACGAACAATTACAGAAGCTGTTTTTTATAGTGATGTAAACATATTTTTCTTGCTGTATAATATTATTAGCCTGAGCTCATTTTGTTATCAATCTCTCAAAAACTAAACCGAAGTGCAATTTAATGGATTGAAATGCCAGTCTTGTAACAGTGGTTGTGTTTCTGCAGGTTCAGCCCTCTTTTGTTGAAACAATTGATGTACTTGAGTGAAATGTCACGACTTTGGGACCTATTTTTTAAAGGGAAAATGTCAGAATAATTTCATCGCTGTTGACTCGTAACGTGGAAGTTTCTTATAGTGCACACAAATGATTCTAGGAACCGTTAAAACTTTTGTACTTCACTGTTAAAACCTCTTTTTTTTTATTTCTGTGTCATGTATTTTTCTTTTAAACACATTTTGTGCTTTTCACTCTTGTTTCCTTCCCTGCACGCTAACCTCCAAATATGTATTTTAATATTTTTTTCCCTGTTGTTTGTCATGTAGTCAAAGCTGTTGCACTCTGAAGTCCAGAGAGTGGACGTTAAAATCAGATTAAAGTGAAGACAATCAAACTAATAACACAGTTGAAATTTCTTATGATGTTCTTTTTACTTAAAAACTCTTGCAAAGACACATTCATTTATTAATATCCCAATAAAATGATCTTATTAATAAACCAGTTTCATGTGTTTTTCATTTACTATTTAATGTTTTCAAGGGTTATGGCAAACAACAAAAAGCTCTAATGTAAAACCACAGACGAGATTTAATCATTTTATCAAGTGAAATTATATACATTTGCATACATAGTAAATACACCAATTATTATCACTTTTCTTGTCAGTGGTCAGAATGTTATGGCTGATCTGTGTATACATCAGACTGAGCACCATTGGAAGCTTAATGGTAAAAGTAGTTGGTTAAACATCAGTAGTATCAGGCACAACAAAAAATAGACATTTTTCAAATTAATTTTGACAGAATTGTTCATGAATAATTAGCATGTCACCAGGCAGGTAAAGAGACAAACAGGAAAAGTTAAAAAAAAAAAAAAAAAAGTACTTTTTAGTTAAACAACTGAGAGCTAAATATAGAATTTTATTTATTCTGTGGGATAAATAGGACAAATATAGCAGTCAAAGTGTGATCTTAAAATGACTGAACGGTTCCATCCTGTTAAAGAATCTTTGGGGTGAAAATGTGTGGTTGTATCTTCAAGGTTATTAGATGTTTATTGACTGCCTTTCTCTATTCTGTTCATTTATTGGGATATCTGCCATCGGTCATTATGTCTCTGTGTATTTTAGTTTCTTTCGATCCTGCCCTGTCCTTGATGAACATCTGATTTTTCTACACATACTTTTTCTAGTGATAATTTTGCAGACTATTTTTGCTTTTCACCCAGTGCAACTCACTATTAATGTTTTTTTTATTCACGCAACTGTTATTTTTCTTTTATAAACTGCGTCTTTACTCAGTCATGTACAAAAGTTTTGTCAGTGACAAGAATTTTGTATTGACCACGCTTTGCTGTTTCGTTTCTTATTTTCATTTTCCCCACATTTTGCGTTCAATTCTGAGTATTTTACAAGTTTAAAAGAATTTCCTTAGCAAATAAATCCGATTTACGTCAAGAGGCAATTTGTGTCACTGCCAAAGCTTTTTTTCCCCAACTGTAGATGTTGATTTTGTTGCTCTGCGTAGGACAATATTAGAGTACAGATTTGACGCATTAATGGTATGTCGTCCTGTCATCACACCAGTGGTGGAAGAATTATTCATAATGTAGTTAAGTAAAAGTACTAATATCACACTTACAAAACACTTGCATGCCCTATGTAAGCTAAAGTATTATTAAGTTAATGTAGTCATTGTGCAGTAAAATGGCCCCTGTCAGTGTTTTACTATTAAATATGATCTTTTGGAGTTCATATTACTGTAGAATTAATAGATATTTATGAATAAACTCATTTTAATAATTTTATATTAAGGAGGATCTTTATTTTTCAGTGTATTGTTAATGCAACAAACACCAAAAGCCTCTACATTTAAACCATCAGTTGCTAAACATGCAGATGCCGTGGTTAAAAAATTTGCTCCAGAAATACATCAATCTTTCCATCATGAGCTTAAACATAGTAAGTGTTTCTGCCCGGTTTCGAAACCAGGGGCCTTTCGTGTGTGAGGTGAACATGATAACCATTACACTACATAAACTTGTGGTGGAATGAAGAATAATTTGCTGTCCACTCCATCATATTCTATAAGACCACCATTATTGCTGAACCATATGTTTATTTATTTATTTATTTTTTACTCATTTTTCCGTGAGTTCAGATAAACAGGCCTATTTTTAGTATATCAAAGGGGTCCTAAACAGCTACCAGTGACCAAAAGCATCTACTGAGCTAAACAGTTTAATAACTTCTGAACAGCTAATCCTATCAATACATGTAAATTATTCAAATGAAAATGCAGCTACTCATCAAGTATGAATCATTTTGGATGCTCAAAGGCTCCGTAGTAAATGTGGAAACACTGTCATCTACTGCAGCGATAAAACCCATGTTTCCCAAATGACAGTGGTTGTAGACATTTGTCTTCATGTTCAGTTAGTAATATGCTATATTTTGCTGAAAGTCACTTCAGTTTTCTCTGTTCTGAAATAATCATCTTTGAATTCTCTCTCAGCTTTTAAGAACATCTGCATAATCAGTAAATTAATTATAGGACGATACCAGATTTTCTCTGAAAAACACAGGGGATATTGTAGTGATATATGACAGGAAAGGGTACATGTAGAGGGGACAATTATTAAAATTTGCCACAAAATTTGTTCTAGATCTTAAATGGGTAAGAATTTGTTAGGCATAAGAAGAAGAATTTAAACTCAACCTTTCTGTTCATCCAAACCTTAAAAATCAACATATTAAGAGAATAAGATTTTCACTGAGATGAAAAATTCTAAAAGTAACTAAATTTGTCTTTGTCTTTAAAAAAACTACAGTTCATGCCTCAGATGTAGTGCAGTAGAAGTACAGGGTCACAGAAGTCTGAGTAGAACGTATAAATAAATATACATATTAAGATTCCACCACTGGTGCACACTCGTGTCTGTGAGGGTGCATTTAACCTTTTGTTTCCAGAGAACCTGTATCCTCAGGGTTGACCTGTGGCTCTCAGGCCAACAGGAGGCAGAGTGCAGGCAGCAGACAGAGGACCAGTCCTGCCCAGCTGAGGGCAGCAACGGACACGGCTCCATTACACAGGTCAGTATCACAGCACACATTAGTGTAGTTGAAGTACAAGCCAGTTGCATATTTCTGTCCACTGACGCCACACTGAGAGGGGACGGCACAGTTCTTCTCATACATTGTCAGCTGTAGTACACCTACGAGAGCAAAGAAAAGACTTTATATGCTTCTGCTGCAACATTTAATATTCATTTATATACGCCTATAATTTACCCATCTACATTACTAGTTAATAACAGCACCTGTTAAATATGTCAGTGTTTACTTTTTCCATTATTTGCAACTCTTTTGCACTTCAAACCAGATGTCAAACTGCATTTCCTTGTTGAGTATTTCTACATGTGTAATGAAAATCAAGTTTAATCTAATCTAATATTGAACACAGCTCAACACAGTTAAAGCTTCAAATTTTAGAAACATTTGCGTCTGCATTCCCGTTTTGTTTTTTTTCATGTATGTCTTTAACAAACTGATTCTGAGCAAATTACTCTTACTCGACTCAAAGTTTTTTGTTGAAATAATTATGCTGATTTAATATTTGAGGCCAAATGGAGACACGTTTGATACTTTATGTTCCTTAGATCCTTTCACTTACAACACAACAGTCTTAGTTTCAGTTTGTCAAAACATTAAAAGTGATGAAAAAAATGTAGAAATGCATTGTATCGTTTTGCATTCGTTTCTGTCTATCTTTTCCTAACCTGTGGATCCATAAAGAAACGTTACTCCAGACGATTTCCAAGTTAAACAGCCAGGTGAGATTTATAAAATACAAGCAAAGTCCCACCAAAAATGAACAACAAGCACAAACCGTCATTTGGAAATTCTTAAACTGAACAGTATCAGTTTGAGGTGAAGAAACGTGATGAGACACAGTGAGTGTTTCACTCCACCCAAAGGCCCACAAATCTATTTTTAGAGATAATTTGATGGCATTAGAGCACTGACAGCCAACCAGATGACAAATGGTGTATAGACCTGATCCAGTTTTTTCGTGGCGGTGGTCCATGATGACCAACTCTCAAAAATGGTTTTAATAGTCTGAAATCCCTCTCATATGACTAATTGATGCCTTTGGGATTATTTTGAAGTGTTTTGAAGCAAATTAAAAACATTTGACAAAAATCTTTTTTTTTGTCAGACTACATACCCCCCCTTACGTTTTTTTCGTAGCGGTGGTCCGTGATGACCAAATGTCAAAAATGGTTTTAAATAGTGTGAAATACCTTTCATATGACTAATTGATGTCTTTGGAATTATTTTGAAGTGTTTCGAAGCAAATTAAAAACATTCGACAAAAATCTTTTTTTTTTTTTTGTACCACATACCCTTCCCCCCCCTTACATTTTTTCGTGGCGGTGGTCCGTGATGACCAACTCTCAAAAATGGTTTTAAATAGTCTGAAACACCTCTCATATGACTAATTGATGCCTTTGGGATTTTTTAGAACGCATTCTTTAGTCTCTTTATTACACTTAAAAAAACAAAACAAGGCAACTGAAAACCTCTCACATGTTGAGTTTTTCCTTACTATAGCAGTTACACATCGGGAGCACAGATCCATGTCTGTTTGTATCTTTAAAATGATGTGTTTTAGAGGCAGACTTATTTTATAACTTTTCAGATTAAAACCAGGTTGTATATCTTGAAAATATTACATCTTAAACTATTTTAGGATTTAGGATTTTTTTCAGATATATCAATAATATATAAAACAAAAAAGAAAACTGGTGTCAAATAAAAAGGAGACTGGGTTTAAGTTTTAATTTTGAGCTTTAAGCCTATCTAAAGTCTGATGTATAATGCACAGAGGCCTATACACACAGCGTTGTACATTCTCTAATTCATTCCTGTTGCTCTTCTACACAATGAGGCTTTGTCTGCCAATTTGTAGCCATCATGTCCCAGATTCTCAGAAAATAATCACATCAGCAGAACCAAAAATAACTCCCTGTCCCTGTCACACACACACAGACTGACACAGTGTTGGATCTTACCCCGTTTTCCCGTGGCTATGCTCGACAGGCAGCGCTGCCCAGCTGGACACTCCTGAGGAAACTTAAAGCAATCCATGGGAGAAAGGGCTGGAAACAGGCAGGTGTAACAGCGCAGACAGGCTGGAGGAAACAAGCGCAGGGAGCCTTTAGTCAGCAGAAATGCATACAGACTGGATTTTGGAGAACTGGCTGATATTTGTGTTTTAGTAAATAGGAATCTAAGTTTTATAAGCATTAGAACCAAGGAACAAACAGGAAAGAATTAAAGGAAAACAAAAGCACCCAGCACTAGAATGGCTTCAGTCCTCTTTTGCATCAATTTGCATTAAAATTAATCAATAACACTTTTTTTTTATGCAGATTAATGCAACTCAATGGGACTCATAGATGACCAAGGATGTAATGGATTAAAATGCAGAAAAGTAATGTAAAAACTGAATCAAACACATAAAAGTGACTCGAATATAAAACAGAATAAAACAATATATAATCAATGCAAAATAGAATTAAATCTTTAATAATATTATTAAAACCACCATGTACTGGTGTGATGCTTTCTGGTCTGCAAAACAGCAGTGGATAAAATTAAAGACACCTCCATAGGCCTGGACACTGAAAACCTGTGGAAGGAGACACTGATGACAAAGCATCAAATAAAAATGACCGGAGGAGAGAAAAATCAGGGTTATACTGATTTCTCATCTCCTCCTAAGTTAAAACATCAGTAATGTGTTATTTAAAAATGCATATGAATGTATCTTTGTATTATACAAGGTCTGAAAACACTGCGTTTTTTTGTCATTTTGTTTTTTTCTGCAAAAAAATTCTCCAAATTGCTATATTTGTAGAGTCTTCCTAAATCATCACATCATTAATCACAGTTTCATATCATTTATCAGCCAGTATATTATTCACTGAAAAAGATTTATTCAATTGATTGGTATTATTATTATTAATATAAGATCAGATTTTAGATAAAGTTTACAGTCTGAGATTGGTACAAACACACCAGATGACATATACAACTGATGATGAACTCATGCCTGTTTAATGGGCAGTTTGTCATAATATTCTGTTTTTTTAATCCTCACAGTCGGAATAAATTCTTAAAAATGATATCAAAGCCCTCTGTTATATATGAGCCATAATTAGGCTATTTTTGCCTTAATAAGAGTAGGAATTAAATGGAAAATTATCTTGCAAGAAACAGTTTTTATGTGGTTCTTAGTAATTTTATGTGCACTAATAAACTGAACACTTTAGTCCAACTTACCTGCCAATGGAAAACAACAGAACAGTACAACCAGGAGCTGTGAACGGGACATGATGCTTCCTGCAAAAAGTCCTCAAATACTTTTCACTGAACTCTTCAGTCTGGTTTGATGTGAAAATGCAAAAAAACATAAACTCCTGGGACTTACGAGTGTGTCATCAAACTAACTGCAGCAGTTGATCCGAAACGCCCCTTTGCTCATTCCTAAATTCAATTTCTGCGTCTTTCAAGTCCAAGCCCACACCCAAACACTGATGAGATGTTGTCTTGCGTTTGCGAGGTACGAATTAAACTTAAAACAAATTAAAGTGATACCTCCTCTCTTGTGCTTCAGCTCACCTCACTCTGTTTTCTCTTTTTGTTTCACTGGTCAATGTGAATACATGGTTAATGGGAGAGTTATTGTCTCCTCCCGAAGATTTTTAATTTAATATAGAAAGCAGGTAATTATGATCAGCTGATATTGTTAAAGACAGCCTGAGAATGGGGTGTGTGTTATAATGTATACTGGTTTTATGGTTTTTATTTTTATCCCTTTCTGAGGTTTACAACAATTTGTTCCCATTAAAATATTTTTACAATTTTTTTGTTGTTTTTTCTTATTGGAGCTGAGAGTGAAAAGACAGAGTATGTTGTGCTGTGCTGCGAGTCTTTAGTCTATGATATTAGGCTTTATAGATATTATTAACTACTCTTTGGCAGAAGAAGGAAAGGAAGGATGAAAAAAGAAAATGTTTTATGAACTAAAGGTGAATAAGAACATCAATGCTGAATTCAGGACTTCACTCACTGTTCTATGATCCGCCATAGAAGACCATGTTTGGATCAATAAATAAGTGTTTGCTCCTGGAGGATTCTGTTGGGTTTCTGTTAATTAGAGTCTGGTTCCGACTGGCTCTATATGTAAAGT
>JAPQRP010000003.1:30257971-30271013 GCA_037367295.1 Apogon hyalosoma
GTTCCTCTTTAGGTGATTCTGTCTTATTTTAAGTGTGATGAGATATTTGGACTAGAAATGAAAAAAATACACTTGGTTAGATTTAGATTTTTGCAGTTTAATAAGTGAATACAAAAGGAATTCACTTAAAAATCAGCCTCATTGTTTGTATTTTTTTGTATTATGGACGATGACTGAATAAACCTAAACCAACCAACTCATATGTTATTTAAAGCTGCAGATTCAACCTGTTTTAAAGTATGAACATACACATAATTTAATATTTATTAACCCCTAAAGACCCAGTGCTACTTTGGCAGCAGTTCCCAAATGAATTTTTCTCTCTATTTAACCTTTACTAAATAATTTATCACCATTTATTCTAATATTATGCTTTGTATTTTGGCATTTTTTTCCAGTGAATTCAGTGTGTTTTCCTATATTTCATTAACTGATCATGTAGATGGTCATAAAAGCTCAGATTACTCAAATGACTTATAATGTATACATGTGACATTTCACGAAAAGATAAAAATGACATCATAAAAGCTAAAAATGAGATGAAAAATTATATGCAAAAAAGGATTTCCTCCCTTCTTTGAAAATAAAAAGCTGCGACATAAAATATAATAAAAGAAGTGTACCAATTTTTTCATCACTCAAAGTTAATTTTAGTTGATTAAAACATAATTCAATTATATGATTTCATCCTATTTAACATGCAGCTCTGTAAATAATAAAAAAGGTTGTAAAATATGCATAACACAGTAGATACAGTCAACATGCCCTTTTAAATGGATGAAGTCATTGTCTATTTTATGAGACAAAAATGAAATAAATAATAAATAATAATAAAATACTCTCCTCTATCTACTGCTGTGTCAGTATTTCCCAGCCCTTGTTGCTCCTCTTCATCATGTGATGACGTTGTCCTCAGGTAACCACGCTGTCCGTCTGTCCGGAGGCCCAGACCGATGCGCTGGTCGGGTGGAGGTGTGGCGTGGGGGTCACTGGGGCACCGTCTGTGACGACCAGTGGGACCTGGGGGACGCTGACGTGGTGTGTCGACAGTTGGGCTGTGGTTACGCCCTCAGTGTGAGCGGACAGGGCGGGTCCTTCCCCCCGGGCAGAGGGCCGGTCCACCTGGATGACCTGAACTGCACCGGGACGGAGGACAACCTGTGGAGCTGTCCGTCCGCTCAGGACGGGTCCGACTGTGGACACAAGGAGGACGCCGGCGTGGTGTGCTCAGGTTAAAAACAAACCCTTTTGTGCTTTAAAAACTCCTTCTGAGGCTCAGTAGTGAACAGTTCTAATCTATGAAAACAGATTTGACTTGACTTTTATCTGTTAGACACATGTTCATGGTCAACAAATGAAATATAAACAAATATAAATCTATATATATAAATCTAAATATAAATCTGTTTTTCACCTAAAAACACCCAGAATAATACTAGAATGAACTGAACTGATATCTACTTTGTAAGGCCCCAAACACTGATCTGGGTCTGAACGGGTTAAAATAATATAATATTGTAATATTGTTTTTCGTTCGTTTTTTGTTATTTTTCCGTGTCAATTTAAACTGGATTTTGACCCCTAAACATGCTCAAAAACTCACCAAATTTGGCAGACATGTCAGGGCTGGTGAAAAATTTAATAAAATGTAAAAATTATCCCCATCGGTGCCAAAATGGGCTCTCTAGCACCATCTATGTAAAAAAATGGAAATGGGCCTAGCAAGCCAGCAAGAACGTCATAGAGACATGGAACCAATGCCAAAGTTTTTGTTTTATGAAGCACTACAAATGATACACTCTAACCTATGACCTAACTCTAACAGGAAGTTCGCAATTTGCCTTTCAAAATACAATTTCTAAAAGTAACTCGTATGACACCATTTACCATATTGGCTTGTAAATACCACCAAAAGATAGTGTAAAGCCTTCCCAAAAAAGTGATCTCGTAACTTTGTCTTAATTATCTTAGTTTTTTGTACGCCCAGAAAGTTGCAATGAGTGAAACTCATTTTTCACTTTAGTTTTTTTACCCACATGTTATATATCTATACGTTCACAGGAGTCACCACAACTCTACCGTGCAAACATTTTTGAGATAGCCTGTACGGCTATGGATTTATTTAAATTAGTTTATTTTTACACTTTTTAGACTGTAAACTGCAATTTCACCCCCTCAACATGCTCCAAAACTCACCAAATTTGGTATACATGTCATGGCTGGCAAACACTTTGATTAAATATCCAAATTAAATTAAATGAAATTAAAATACAATGATGAAAGAGGAGGCAGAGGCCTAGGCCTAGGGGCCCAGCTCTGGCCCTCGGTGGAAAAGGCAGAGGCCTAGGCCTAGGGGGGCCTGGCTCTGGTCCTAGGCGGACTAAGCATAGGCCTAGACCTAGGGGAGCCTGGCTCTGGCCCTAGGTGGACTAGGTGGAGGGCTAGGGGGGCCCGGCTCTGGCCCTAGGTGGACTAGGCGGAGGCCTAGGCCTAGGGGCCCAGCTCTGGCCCTAGGCAGACTAGGCGGAGGCCTAGGCCTAGGGGGGCCTGGCTCTTTTTTTACTTCCTTTTTGACATGTTGTATTTTTTACATAATTTTTTTAACGTTAATGTCAGAATTTTTATCAATTTTTTTCATTGTCTTTTATTTAATTTCATTTCTTTTAATCTTTTTACCTTTGTTGACTCTTTTGGTTCCTTATGCCTTTTATATGTATCTTGTCACATCTTTTCTATCATTTTTATCTTTTTTCATTTTGTTCCATCTTTTACTACCGAAGCCTCCCCTACATAGCAAAATGAATCCACGTATCATGTTATTTCTATGTGTTTCACTACTTTTCTCAATTTAAGCTTTGGCAAAGTCAATTTTACAACTACATGGTGATGATTTTGCAGAACATGATGTGATGAAACCATGTGTTTTTTGGTCCTTTGTGGTTCTTGTGTGTGTCTGTGCAGAGATGAGAGCGCTCAGACTGACTGGAGGTCTGGACCGCTGCGCTGGTAAAGTGGAGATCCATCGTAACGGCAGCTGGGGGACGGTGTGTGATAACTGCTGGAACACAGACCTGGCCTCCATGGTTTGTTCCATGTTACAGTGTGGTTCAACACATGTCCAGTTCACCCAGTTCGACCCTCCCCTCACCCACAACAAGGGGGCGCTTTACTACTATTGGTGTCAAGACAGCCAAACCCTGTGGGACTGCAAAGAGTTCATCAACGTGTTGCATATGTGTCAATCCTCGAAAGCGTCTGGTGTCATCTGTAATGGTGAGTTTTAACCAGAGGGTCCACTCTTCTCCTTCTATAATGTAATTAAATCACAAACAAACCATTAATTATGACCAAGGTTTTCCTGTTATTGGTCAGTTGGTGCCGGTGGTATAAATATAAATATATATAAAATAGTGCAGAGTTTTTAACAGTGTTTAATTTAGATGAACAAAAGCCATGTCACAGTGCTGTGAAATACACTAAAATAGACACAAGTATTGGGACACATTGAAACAGCTACAAAGCAATAATAGAGAATATCATAGGATGATTTTATATTACAATATATAGCTTTACAATAAACATTTTTGCATCATCTTTAGGGTCTGTTTTATTTACATGGTCATCTAAAATGCTTTTAAGATGCTTCAAAGTTTGTTTTTAGTTTTACTCAATGTTAAAGTGTATTTTTTTAATCATTACAATTGTTCTAAATAATCCATCTCCAGATTTCTGAAATATTTACCACATTCTCACTGTAAATATTTGTTTTAACCCATCAAGAGCCGGTGCTACTTATATTTCAATTCCAAAATATTCTTTTCTCTATATTTAACTTTTTTTAAGTGATATATCACTGTTTATTGTATTATCCTGGGAATTTTGCAGGGTTTCAGTGAAAATTTAGTATTTTCCCGTATTTAACCCTTTCATGCATGATGTCCAGGTTTGTGGACACATAGTTGAAGCTCACGTTCCAAAGGATTATAAAGGCAATATTCTCCAAACCACATAGGGGCAGTCTCTATAGACCCTAAGCAATACAATGAAAAAAAGGATCATCTTAGTTTTGGAGTTTTGACTGCTCTGTGATCTCATAAAGTTCTGTCCTTCTGGGTCTCAGGAGGTTAAATATTTTCTTAATAAAACCATATATATTTTTAAAAAAATTCTAAATGCATTCCAGCTTTAGCTTATTTGTGAATAATAATAGTACAGAGTATTGTTATATATAATAGTATACTATTATATATACTATAATAGAGTATTGTTTTACTTTAGATTGTTATGTCAGTTATATTTTAATTTTAATTTTTCCTTTTTTCCTTTAGTGTATTGTTTATTTCCAGGGAGATATTTACATAAGCCTTTTTTGGCTTCCATCCTCTCCTGCACTATGATGTTAATTGTTTGAAAATTGTATGTTTTTTTTTTTTCTTTTTTAAAATTTTCCTCTTGCTGTTTATGATGTGCAAATACATAAATAAATAAATAAATAAATAAATCTAAAAAAACTAGTTCTTTTTTTTTCATAATTAATGCATCAGAGGGCTAATTCACTGATCATGTGTGTGTTCATAAAAGCTCAGACTAAAGTTGAAGGTTATAATATCAGAAAAGTAAAGAAACATGACTTTTTCAGTAAATATAGCAATAACTAAACATAAACCCAGTGTGTCCATCCAACTCCATGGGTTTTACTATTGAATCAATGTTGTAGAAGATGACGGTGTTTCCATGGTAACTACAGAGCATCTGAACATCCGAATGGGTCATATCTGATGACAATGAAAAGATGACAAACTGCATTTTAAACCAAATATTTACATGTATCGATATGATTAGTGGATCAACAGGTTTTAAACAGTTAAATCAGTGGATGGTTTTGGTTGCCAGAGGCTGTTTGGGTCATTATGGGTTAAACCACAAACAGCAGGCATTGTTTTCTTCCAGTCTCACTCAGTAAAAATATCACAAACTTCCTACAACCTAATGGTGTGATGTGTCCCTACATTCATATCTATACAGTATTTGTCATAATAGTGCTTGAAAGCCTCCCTTTTATAATAGTTTCTGCTTTAAAATGTAAAGAAACTTGTAATTGTTCTTATAAAATTAAATGAACGTGTGCAGGAATTATTAAATAAAATCAAAGTGAAGCCCTGATTTTTGTCTTGCAGGTTCCCTTGGGTTGCAAACACTCACAACTACTAATGCAACTGTATTAATAAATCCAGTCACAGGTAAATATCATTATTTCTGACCTTTATTCCACCAGTGTCACCTCAATTATTCGCTGATTTAGGATTAAAATGCGTTCAAATGTGCCTCATCAGACCAGAAAATATGACCGTAATGTGTTTTTCTCCAGCAGTAGCAGGTCCAACCATACCCAGCTCTGGTGTAGGATTCAGTTTGCGTGGATACCTGCTCATCCTCATCTGTCTGGCCCTTCTGCTGCTTGTGTTTCTGATCATGAACACAGTGTTCTGCTGCCACTACAGAAGGAGACACGGTGGGTAGAAAGTGGGTGGGTGACGGCTCATGACCAGGAAGTGAACATATTCACACAGAAATTAACTAAATACTATAGGAACGCATTGTATTCACTGAAGACATACTATTTTTAAACCCCTTATCTCATAATTATAAGAAAAGTTAAGCCTCCCATGGTAGAGACAGAAGGGAATATTTAATATTTAATCTATTTTTTTTTTCCTGGATTGAGATGCAGGGAATATGTATGTAAATATGATTGAGTACAAAAATATGGTCATGAGTAGAAATATGTGCAATACAGTACAAATACTATCCAGTATAATTATGTTATGTGCATTTACTCATTTATAAATATTGTTGTGGTTATGTGTCTAAACAATATAAAGCATTATCGTCTATTTTTTGTTTTTATTAGATTTTTGAAGTATTTTTTATCAGACAAAAATGCAGGACAGAACAACAATCCCAACCAGTACACTTACAATAATTATTTTCGTTTTTTTTCTTCATGTTTACAGCTTTTTTAGTGAAGCAGACAAAATTCGGCCGTTCACAACCTCCTGAACAACAACGTCATAAAAACAGCTATGAAGACGCCGTCGATCTCATCAAAGTCACCGCCATCCCAGCTCAAACAGACGGTAAACGGGTTAAAATTCATCAAAAAATGTACGTAGGACTAAAAGAAAAGAGTCTCACACGGCCCAGTTTAGGAACATTATGAGACTATCATTGTAAAATCTAATTAGAAACTCTAATAATTTGCTTCACCAAGTATTTGTGACCATAAATGATAGGCAAACTAGCTTATAATGTCATGGTGGAAAAGTTGCAGCATCTTTAGGTTTAATTGTGTCATAAAGTCCTGTCGTTTTCTGTGTTTGTCCCAAAAAGTCCCGTCCACCCCCAGGCCTCTTTGGACCCAGCTTAGTAGTGTTGACAGCACGTCAGTAGATACAGACTATGAGCAGTACGAGCCAAGCAATGGTCCGTCTGCCGCTTTATCAACCTTTCGGAGTGAGCTACGTTCTTTTATTCCCTCTCTGTTTGCATTTGAGTCACACATTTCTCTGCCTCTTTTTGTATTTTGTGGTTGAAGCTGCTCTGTGTGCACACGTTTGCAGCATGGGTTCAAACTTTGCATCATTCTTAACAGATTCTCAGAGATACAGAACAGACCCTTTCATGAGATCTCCGGGTCTAGACAGTCTCTCTGAAGAAGGTGAGTCACACAAGGCACACACACTTAAAACATTTTCAGTCCTGTTTATGTGTTTTAACTGCTTCTAAAATTTACATCCAGTCTAAAAGCTTCAGCCAATAACATTATATGATGGATCTGTTTGGGATAAACGGAAAGGCGAAGAGGAAATAAGGTTAAAGTGTCAAAAATATAGGTTTTTATTTATCCAAAAGAATCCAAAACAATACAGACACAAAATTATAAGTTTAGTGGTGAAGTAAATAGAATAAAAAAAAATAATCAAATACAACAGGAAAACAATCACAGAGAATATTTTACTTTAAATTTTCATACTTCAAGTACGTTTTGTTGTTAATACTTGTTTAAATTTACCTGTGATGAGGTTCTACTGGTATTTTTACAAAAGTAAACGATAAAACAAACATGGGTAAGTACAATACAATGCACTGAATTATGCCTGAAAAGCAGTGAAGTAAAAGAAAAGAGAAGCAAAAATTAACAAGTGGTTCCAGGCACAACAAACCCCGCCCCTCACACATATTGTAGCTTAACTTGGCATCGATCCAGCTGATGTCATCATGTCTATGTGTGTGCTGATGTCAGCATATCAATTGCCTCTATAGATACTTGTGCCAAGTTTGAAGTAAATTGAAACAAAATTGATGTTTTTATAGACATGTGAAATTTCGCCCATTATAAGTAAATGGGAGAAAAACATATTTTAAAAATGTATAAAAATTGTAAACTTTGACCTACTTTTTCCAAAATGTAATCACATCTATTCTGAGTCACTGGCAATCTATAAACCCAATTTGGTATGAATTCAACCAAGAGTTTTGCTGCTAAAGTGTTAACAAACAAAGAAACAAAGAAATTGAACCAAAAACAATACCATGCCTCCCCTTCGAGGGGCGGGGTAATTCTCAAAATACTGAGAAAATATGCTTTCTACATACTGTCATACATATACTATATATACTATCATCCTCTGCTTTTGTCATAAACTGTGGATTTTTCTTTTTAAGCTCTTAACCCGACAAACAGCGTGACCATTCGCTCTAACGGCTGCTCTGTGCAAGACGACTACGCCCGAGTGTCGAAGGTGTCAGTTGACTCCTTTGACTCGTCCAGCACCTCGTCAGGCGAAAGCTATGAAAACACAAGAAACCACGATGTCGATTCTGGTCAGTTAATAAATTTACTTTAACCCTTAAAGACCTAGAACTATATTTGAGGCAACTTCCATATGATTTTATTTTAAAGTTGTAATACCACTGATGGCCACTGGGGGAGGTTCCAAAAAGCCCTGGTTTGATTGACAGGTTTGAGTGACCTGTCACAAAGTTTCAGAATTTTGGCTTATTTATAATTTTTTTTTTTTTCTTCTGAGAGACAACTGTTTGTAGTAAATAAGTTCAACCCATCGGTAAAATGTTTTATTTAACAATTCTTGTTGAAGTTTACCATTTTACCAAACTAGCAGTTAGCATTAGCTGACCTCTGACCTCTCACAATCCTGTAGCTCCACCCCATTTTGTCCAAGTGTAGTCACTTCTGGATCCATAAAAACAACAACATGGCAACAGCCACACTGCAAAGTACTGACTTCAATTTAGAAACCAAAGGGTGATGTCCTGGTTCATCCATTTGTTAGTTAAACAAAGCATATGGTCTTTCTATTAAACATGTATGTGTTTTATTAGAATCAAGTCAGGTGACGTTAGACCAGTGTGTCTCAACCTGTGGGGCGGGTCCCCCAGGGGAGGCGTGAAGGCTTGCCAGGGGGGTCGTGGGATTATTCCTGGGTGCCTTTTTTTCTTCAGGTTAGAACATGTAGCAGGTAGGGTTAATGTTTTAGCACTGGAGCACCCTGGGTTCACTTTAGGGGCATTCAACAAACCAATCCACTGCCATGGTGATCTGTCACTAGACTAGACAAAAAGTTTAGGTTTGGAGAATGGACAAGGACTGGACTGGAAAAGAAACACGGGACATGTTTCTGTTTTTGCACAGTTTCTACAGTTTGCACTTTAATGTTCTGAGATGTGCAATTGAAACCGACTCATAGCAGCAACTGATATTGTTAAAATGTTCATCTTTGTCACCAAAATTAGTTTGTTGTTCTAAAAAAAAGTAACTTTATTGTCATAGTTATAAGATAATTACACATTTCCTATTTTTATTTGGAAAAATATCATCTCTGGGAGCAGTCTAGTTGAGTTTATTTGTATTGTTCAAGCAAAAATCTAAGTTAGTTTTAATTTGAACAAAAAATGATTCAAGGGAAAGCAAAAAGTATTGTTACAATATTGATGTTTCTTTCAATAAAAATTATAATTGTACCACTGTTAGAATGTTGTTGAGGCTTGGGGGTGTGTGGTGGGGTGGTGGTGGTGGAGATTTTCTGACAGAAAAAGACTGATAACCACTGTGTTAGACTGAGATATGATTCCTCAAAAAATGGCATTAGTCATGTGTTGTCATTGTCATCAGGAACTCAGGAAATTAGGAGGATTTGTCCAAAATTGTAGGTGTAAAATATACATTAATTAAGAATTTAAACAATAATAATGATGATAATAATAATAATAATAATAATGATGATGATGATGATGATGATGATGAAGTCAGACAGTTTAACTATCAGTTGATGTGGCTCATTTTCATTGTGATGTCATAGGATATGAAGAAATGAACAAAAACGAAGACAATGTGAAACTGTTTCGGGCAAAATTTTAGCACAGTAATAAAATGTATTACTTCCTTTTTCGATATACAATGGTAACATCAAAGTTGCAGTTCGTTCATGTGTTTATGGAGACACTAAGTTAAAACATTGCGTCTCTGTTGTCACATTGTGTTAAACTGACACCGCATCTTTTATAAGGACATTGTTTCTTCTTCAGTTGCACAGACGTAACGTATCATGGCTCACAGGTGATGTATCATGATTTACTGTATTTATATTTATTTCCTGTGTTGCAGAGCCGCTCCAGTCACATATTGTCAGCGGCAACTGTGACCCTTCACCGTTTTCCTACAACGACAATCAGCCTTATTCTGCACAAACAACAAACCCACAACAATCAGGTAAATATCGCACATCCTAGAAAACACGACACTTGAATTATTATCAATACCATTTTTAATTCTTCTGAACGGACTGACTTGTAGGTGGTGAAGATGAAGACGCGATTTACTCCCCTGTCAGCCCTGACAGCGACTCTTCGACTGAGGACGACTATGACGACATCGACGCCTAAAATCAAACACAAACACAATTCAATTATAGAAAACTAAATAAACATATCTGTGCAAAAATGAAACTGACTGAAACAACAAATCAAACAAGTAATGTGAGAAAACAAAATTGTAAAGTGAATGTATTTGCATATTTTAAGAGCTGAATGAGTATTTTTTTTCTCTGTTTTGACTATTATTAGCTATGATCAAACTACTGACTTCTACCTGTGAACCCAGACACCATAACCACCTGGTGTTGAGATCTTCTGAGATGTTTTTCTGCCAGATTTAGAAGTAGCTGCAGAGGTTATTTCCTTTCTAGACGCTCACTTCTCATGTTGCGTGCATTACTTATTGTTTGCTTTGAAACTACTTATGAAATTCTCTTGAACAAACTCTTTTCACACCTCTGTCAGAAATGCTGCATGGAGCACCTTATAGTGAAATAATGTTCTTTCCACACCAGGGATTTGGGGCCCTGTGAAAAAAATATCACTGTGGGCCCTATCATTTATTAGAACACTGTGCAGGCATAGATCAACATTCTTATTATAGATTTTACAACTGAAAAGATGTAAACCATTTCTTTACATTTTAATATTTTTCATTGATAACAGTATTAACTTTTTTCATAGTGATATACAAATACAAATAAAATGTAATAATCTAATTTATTTTGTCTTCCTTTTTCTCTACTGTTGCTTCTTCTTCTTCTTCTTCTTCTTTATCTGTATTTCTATCAGTGGTGCTATCCTTTAACCCCCCCTCACTTCCACATCTTCTCTCTGGAATGACAGTGTCACCTACTCATGGAGAATGGCTGACTGGATTTTATTTTTTCTTGCCTAAAACAAAACAAAAACAAACTAATACAAAGAAAACAAGTGGTGCTAGAAACAAGAAACCCCGCCCCTCACACATATTGTAGCTTATTTTGGCATCGATCCAGCTGATGTCATCATGTCTGTGCATGTGCTGGTCGCAGCATATCAATTGCCTCTATATATGTTCCAAGTCTGAAGTAAATAGAAACAAAACTGACTTTTTATAGACATTTGAAAATTCCCCCATTGTAAGTAAATGGGGGAAAAAAGGTTTTAAAAATTCTTTTTTTTTTTTTTTTTTACTTTGACCTACTTTTCCTAAAATGTAATGACATCTATTTTGGGTCACTGACAATCTATAAACCAAATTTGATATGAATTCAACCAATAGTTTTGCTGCTACAGACATTTGAATTTCTGCCCATTTTAAGGAAATGGGAAAAAAGAGATTTTAAAAATTCATAAAAAAATGTAACTTTGACCTACTGTTCTCAAAATGTAATCAGATTTATTCTGGATCACTGGCAATCTATAAACCCAATTTGATATCAATTCAACAATAGAAGATATTTATTAATATTTTGTGAATTCTTTTATGGTGATAGGTTTCAATACTTATTTTCATTAAAAAAAAGAGACCGATGTTCTATTATTTTCAAAGGCCACATTGATCTGTAAGTTGTAATGCACGTGTAAATAATAAACTGAGGCATAATACAGTTAAAACTGAACTTATTTTCAGTTTATTTATGTTATTTACATTTTTAAAGAAACTTTGTAGATGTAAATGTTTTCACAGACAAATGTGACTTTTTTCATTGTTATTATTGTACTGGTCCGGTTCAGTTGAGTTGTGTATTATGACTGATACTGTGTAAATAAAACTGAACTGAACTGAATGGAAGTGGGTTGTCTGAGGTTAAGTCTCAGTGCATTAGATTTTAACACGACTGTGATTTACTCAGATGCTAAACTGTCTGTACTGAAAAAACTTTAAAAAAAAAAAAAAAAGTAGCATTGTTGGATTCCATAGTTCCATCCAGCTGTATAAATCATGCGTCCTGTGTCTGACTCTGCTTCTGGTATTTGGATTCCATGAATATACAAGTTGTACGATCATGCATCAGAGCTTATCCGTTTTTGAGAGTCCATAAATTTGCTCCAGGTTTGGCCATTAAGGCAGATACAAGATGGAAACCTCCAAACTTCAGGCATAAAAGTCAAATACTTCTGCTTTGGAATAGTTGTGTGATTGGAGATTCGCTATAAAGATAGTTTATGGAGACACTTATCACAGTCATCAGTGAGCTATTGAGCTGAAACCCTTATTTTATTTCAATGATCCATTTCCAGACAGGTTCAGGAGATAAGGAGCGAAGTGTTTGTCATGTACATAAAAATGATCTGTGAAGATGAAAATTACAAACGTACTGTCATGAAGAATAACTGTGGCATAAAAACCTTTGTGAAGTTTGAGTTAACCCATAAAGACCCAAATATACACCAGCGATCTAAGCATCTACTGATCTAAAATGTTTAATAACCTTAAAACCACTAATCTTATCAACCCATGTCAATAATTGGTGTAAAATGCAGTTTGTCATCTTTTCCTGGTCGTCAGATATGACCCATTTGGACGTTCCGAGGCTCTGTAGTTACCGTGGAAACACCTTCATCTTATACAACATTGATTCATCAGTAAAACCCATGTCATTTGATAAATAACAACGGTCATAGATGCTTATTTTAGGTTCAGTTAATAATATATTTTACTGAAAAAGTCTCTCATTTTTTGGTATGATAACCCTCAAATGTAACATCATCATGATGATTAAAGTATATGAGCAGTAAAATAGATATAGGAAAATATCTGATTTTCATAGAAAAAATGCAAAATGGAGAGGATAATATTATGATAAATGGTAACAAATCACTTAAGAAAGGTTAAATAGAGAAAAAAAAAATATTTGGGAACTATCACAAAAGTAGTGTCGTTATGGGTTAAACAAAAGACAGTGATTGAAATGTTGAACACATGATGAAAACAGTTACTTTTAGGTTGATAATTGAAGAATAAATAAAGACACTGTGTTAAATTCGTCGATCCTAGTGGTTTTTCTAATCCAGACATGCGGGTTTTTCCTGAATCCTCATTCTCATTCCAGGTTTTGCGTGTAACCCATTATGTCCACTGGTGTTACATGCGGAACCTGCCCATTTAAACACAAATAAATCATGAGTAATTTTGCAACAGTGAAACACTCTGCCTTGCAAA
>JAPQRP010000003.1:30271113-30290103 GCA_037367295.1 Apogon hyalosoma
TATATATATAAAATTGTATTACACATGGATTTTTGTATAAAAAAATATCTTAAAAAATATAAAAACGTGTTTTATCTGAAAAATAGTTTCTCTTTTATCTCAGTATATATTTATTTTTTAAAAAATAGACCCAAAGTGCTTCCAAACTTGCTTCATAACATTAGTCTACATCTGGTTTGAATTTTTCACCCCCATGTCTTGTTTTTAGGGACCAGGCACCAAATTATAAACATGTTCATGATGTAACTTTTGTACTAAAACAAAGAGAAATATGTGAAGTTGTCATTATTTGTTGGTTATTTTACTATTATTGTACTGGTCTGGCCATCCTGAGATCAAAATATCCCTGAACTAAAATGACTTTGACACCCCTAAGTTCTAATTATTGTTATATTATAATATCATATTAAAAAATTGGCTCAGAAGTTATTAAACATTTCAGTTCAGCAGATACTTTTGGTCTCTGATAGCCGTTTAGGTGTTTGAGGGTTAAACCATATGTTTCTGATGGTTGTACAATTCCTGAATCTTTATAAAGTTGTAAATCAGACTGTTAAGGTCTACCACAAGGTGGTGCTACAAGCTCATAAATAACTAAAGATGTCAGCGTCTGAAAGCAGAGACACAAAAATGATAATAAATGTGTAAACTACAGAATGTGTAATATCTAATCATTGTTTTCCAGCCTGAAGCACTTAGAGAAGAACACCTGTTTATGAGGAGCGAAAGGGGAAGTCAAAATAAAACTCTGTGAAGGAGTTTTAGGGGGACGTTCTGGATCCTGATCAGGGGCCAACATAAACCACCAGTGCAGTGTGAAACCAGAGCTGGCACAGTTCTTCTTGGTCCATTACATCTGCAGCAGCTGTAGAGCATCAACACTTCCCCCTGATCCAAAGTGATGCCTTGAATCAAACTGATGTCTTGTTTTGCAGAAGTAAATATGACAAACTGCTTCAAAGCATCCGTAAGACTTTTAATAGAGAGGTAACGGTGTTGAATGCACAGATAAACACGGATTATCCTCAGCTCAGCAAACGCGAAAAGGGGGAGTGATGATGCATTGCACAGATAAACCGGCAGAACGAGGAAGGTATTTCAGAGAGGAGGGAGGAGGTGAAGCTGAGGAGAAAAGGAGGAGGTGGTAGGAGAAGTCGGCGAAGATAAAACATGTCTGAGAGAATCATATATTACTCTCAAATTTAGTCCAGAGCTCAGCATCGAGATAAACAGGCGAATTAACGACCAGATCTCCTTATGAAACTCAATCTCTTTCACATGCCAGAGAATTCAGACACACACACGCACACACACACACACACACACACACACACACACACACACACACACACACGAACACACACAATCTGAAAGTATGCAGTGTGATATATTACAGATCCTCCTCGCTTTTATTTTATTCTCCTCTGAAAGATTGATAAATCTGAATCTTAAAATCAGTGGATTTACAGTCCTGATTAACATCAAGGGGAAGAAATGCAGCTTGTAGTATTTCAAGTAGCTTGTAGTATTTAAGGGATTAGAAGATCAACCCTCTGTTTTTACTTTGTTCATTAAATCAGTTACACACAGAGGATTATGGCTTTATAAGTCTGTAAGTTGCTTAAAGTGTCCCAACAACAGATCCTGGTCCAGTGTAAACTTTTGAACCCTGGAGACGACAGTACCTGCCTGCAAAACACCCTTCAGCCTCTCAGACAGCTGCTGCAGAACTGTGGGCTTTTTCTGTTTTTCCTTTTTTTTTTTAATCTTCCAGGAACATTTGATTAAAAAAAATGTTACAGCAACAAGAGTTTGGCTAGTTTTGAGCCACACAGTGCCAAACAAGAATAAAACCCAAATGTGCTTCAGATGTGCTGATTTGTTACACTTAAAGCCAGTGTTGGAGAGTAATAAACTACATGTAGTTAGTAGTTTTAAACCACGGGCCTCTCTAGAAGCTCCTCTGGCCTTCTCACTTCACAAATCTGCTTTTTATTTATTTATTTTATTTTATTTTTTTATTTTTTCTCTGACTTTCATTTATTTGTGAATAAACTGAAATCAAACGGCAACTTAATGCTAATGTTCGTTAATGCTAAATTAAAGCTTAAAGAGGGACAGCTTTGGTCTCACATTCCTTCATAATCACTGTTAAAGTTTATATTCGTCTTTTAACCCATAAGGGCTCAGTGTGACTTTTATGGCAGTTCCCAAATTTAGTTTATTAGTTTATTATTATCCCAATTAATTAACTGTATCAATAACAGTAAAAAAAAAAGGGCAGTTTTAGCCAACATAACTAGTATCCTGCTGTAGTCCTGATGACAATATGCATCCTAAACAAAATAATATATTGCAGCACATTAATTGAAAAGAAAGCATTAAGACAGCTAAGAGACAAGATAAATAAAAAAAGATAGGATTTATTGATTTATTTATTTATTTTTAAATTTGTCTCCCTATTTAATCTTTTCTAAGTGATTAGTCACCATTTATTATAATATTAGCGTCTTAATTTTGCATTTTTTTCTGGTGAAAATCATCTATTTTCCTATGTTTAATTGACTGATCATTTAGATGTTCATAAAAACTCACAGTAAAGTCAAAGGTTATTGCATCAAAACAGAAAAAACTGAAGAAAAAGTGATTTTTTCAGTAAAATGTACCTCCGCTGTCAAACTCCATGGGTTTTACTGGTGAATCAATGTTGTAGAAGATGACAGTGTTTCCATGGTAACTACGGAGCCTCTGAATGTCCACGTGGGTCATGTATGATGATGTTGAAAAGATGACAAACTGTATTTTACACCAATTAGTTACATGTATTGATAATATTAGTGCATCAACAGTTTAGATCAGTAGATGCTTTTGGTCGATGGTGGATGTTTGGGTTTTTATGGGTAAAAAACCCACAGGTAATGTCAATTAATATTTCACTACAATCTCTCACAGTTCATCTGTTGCTTTTCTAACCAAATCTGATAAATACACTTGTGAAGGTGCAGATTTTTCAGCTACATTCATATTTACATTGTTATCCACATGTTTTTTGGCCCCTTTGTTGCATCTGTAAAGTGGTTTCTATTCTATGTTTCATCCAATTTAAATATTTTGCATCACGAGGAGCCTTTTTGTATTATTTTTTTTTTGTTAATGCATCACACGAACATTGTCAAGCTGATTCTTTTCTCAGAGAGTGGTTTGATTTACTTCTCTTTTACTTCAGTTTCAGTTTCAGCTTCCAAGTTTCATTTTTATTGCCATTCAGTCACAATCAAAGAAATACAAAGGAACAGAACTCTTTACCGATGTCCAGCAGTGTACAGAAATGATATAAATAGATAAAAACAGACACTATAGATGAAAAGTAATTTAAAGGCTTATGATATAAACAGCTGCAATGAATAGAAAGATACTTAGAACTGATGGAAACTCAGTTAAAACCTAATGTAACATATGTAACAGTAGCTACATCAAAGTACAAAGGCAGACTTAATTCACTATCAGTACTCAACATTATAGTTACTGCAGTTTATCATAGTAGTAGTAGCAGTAGTAATAATAGTAAGTAGTAGTAGTAATAGTGAGTAGTAGTAGTAGTAGTAGTAGTAGTAATAGTAATAGTGTGTAGTAATAGTAATAGTAAGAGTAAGAGTAAGTAGTAGGAGTAGTAGTAATAATAATAGTAAGTAGTAGTTGTAGAAGTAGTAGTAATAGTACTAGTGATAGTAATAGTAAGTAGTAGTAGTAATAGTAATAGTAAGTAGTAGTAGTAGTAGTAGTAGTAATAATAGTAGGTAGTAGTAGTAGTAGTAGTAGTAATAATAATAACTGTAATAGTAAGTAGTAGTAGTAGTAGTAATAGTAGGTAGTAGTAATAGTAAGTAGTAGTAGTAGTAGTAGTAGTAATAATAATAACTGTAATAGTAAGTAGTAGTAGTAGTAGTAGTAGTAAGAGTAATAATAATAGTAATAGTAGGTAGTAGTAATAGTAAGTAGCAGTAGTAGTAGTAGTAGTAGTAGTAGTAGTAAAAGTAATAGTAAGTAGTAGTAGTAGTAGTAGTAGTAGTAGTAGTAGTAATAGTAATAGTAGGTAGTAGTAATAGTATGTAGTAGTTGTAGTAGTAGTAGTAATAATAGTAGGTAGTAGTAGTAGTAGTAGTAGTAGTAGTAGTAGTAGTAGTAGTAATAATAACTGTATTAGTAAGTAGTAGTAGTAGTAGTAGTAGTAGTAGTAAGAGTAATAATAATAGTAATAGTAGGTAGTAGTAATAGTAAGTAGTAGTAGTAGTAGTAGTAGTAATAATAATAACTGTAATAGTAAGTAGTAGTAGTAGTAGTAGTAGTAAGAGTAATAATAATAGTAATAGTAGGTAGTAGTAATAGTAAGTAGCAGTAGTAGTAGTAGTAGTAGTAGTAGTAGTAGTAGTCATAGTAATAGTAGTAGTAGTAGTAGTAGTAATAGTAATAGTAAGTAGTAGTACTAGTTGTGTCAAAAAGTTCTCCTCAAAGTGAACAGATTTGGTTCAAATTCTGATCTAGTTTAACTCCAGAACAGGTGATAATGTGCACACTAATGGACAGAAAGATCATTTTATTGCAGATGTGTCTCCAGAGTCAAGAACGGCATCTGTTTTTGTAATAATGATGAATAAAATCACTAGTCGTCCATAAAAATGCAGTGAAGCGTGCACTGGATGCTTTTCGCTCCTTTAAGCTCATTACTTTGCTTTACTGTCTCTTACTTTTCACCACTTTCATTCCACTTTCTGGAAGCTGATTTCAGCCAAAAAACTGACAAATAACCCACGATTTATGAGGTTTGTCCAGACTGCAGCACCATGTTTTCAGGCAGACAGAGTTAGCAGCTACAGCCAGATATCTGTTTCAGGAGTTGGTGGAGGCTGAGGACAGCGTTGAATTTACCAGGTGTCCTAACTTGACTCCTTTAGACGTGTTATGAGGCGTAGTGAAAAATACTCTGAAATTTGAGTAATAATTAGAGTTTGACATATTTTCTTCAAAAAAAAAAGAATGACTTCCTTAACTCTTAGGGACACCTCAAACCATTTTTGTGCATTTTGTCATTTTTCTTTTTGGACTTGCTGCCATTATGGCAGATTTTATTTTAAAAAATGTTTCTTTTTTTTTTTTTTTTTTGTTTTTACATATTTTTTAATGCAATGATGTAAAAAAATGCTAAAAAAAAATCATATATCAATATTTCTTTCTGCACAAATCTCTTATACCGCTTCAGCTCTGCTCAGAAATACCAAATGTTCAATAATTTTCATGATTTTCTTTGGCGTTTATTTGAAGTCTTTTTTTTTTTTTTCAAAGGGATAGCGCATATTAATAAACATAATATGTGCCAATATGCAAAATTATAGCCAAGGCTAATTTCCATCTTTAGTCCCAACATAAAACGACATAGTTCACATAAAACAGCACAATCTAGTACTCCAGTACATAAAACAGTGCAATTAAAAATAATTTAACCCTTTGAATGCCAGTTTGAACATGTGATGCCACTTGCTTTATTAAAAAAACTACACAAAACATGATATATTTTCCTTATAATACACTTTGGAGGGACGTGGTATTCTTTCATATTAGAGTCTCGGACTTAATAAAGTTGAGCAATAAGGCTGATGTCATTACATTAGTGGTTTTTGTTCAGCGCAGGGTCAAATCAAATCATCAAATCAATGCTGGATCAATTGGAAGTTGGTAAAAAAAACAAATCGCTTTAGGTCTTTAAGAGTTAAAAATGCTTCCAGTAAGTTTCATTTCATTGCAACAATCAGGGGGAAACAGAAAAGGCGACTCTAACCTGTCTAATTAGTGTCTTAGTTCAGCGTGACCTTCTGGGTTTTGTTCTGACTCGGTTGTTTGCACTGGCACTGGGACGTGTTGCAGGAGTGAAACGCAGTGAGGTCATCAGTTTAGGTAAAGCCCCAGATGGTTACAGACAGACAAAGGGCGAAAAATCCACTTCAGCTCATTAATCAAAGCTTTTTTTCCCCTTTGGCATAGCAATGGCGGAGGTTTATACTAAAGCCATTAACTTCACCAGTATTCGCCCCTCCTGATTAGTCGCACTCTGCTCGAATCAGCCTGTGAACCACGTTACGGCCCGCTGCGCCAGGGCCTGTTCTCAGTGGCGAGGCCCGGTAATAGTGTTGATTACTCGTCACTCATTAGGTAGCTTTCACTGCCGCTGCTAAGCCCTCATCAGGAGGTTTTTGGCTGAGCGGCTGAGCGGGGGCCCTGATCCAATTCACCTTTAAAGTTCAGCGGACCTGTCTGGGTTGCCACGGGTCAGCGCGTCGCTCTCCATGCTGTGCACTCCCATACGGGTCCTCATTACCTCATTTCCTGTTACTACTGTACCAGACGTTTATTTGACTCTCATGGTTTGGTTGTGGAAAGTTTGTAATGTTTGTTGCAGCGGTGGAAAATCTCCTGCATTCCAAACCATAGTATCAACAAAATACACTCATCCATTCATCCGATTTCATATGGTCCAGACGTGGAAACAGTGGGTCTGTAAGAAGAAAACTGATGCGGATTCGAAGGCCTATGACTGACAGGGGCCCGAGAAAATGATTCATTTCCAAATATTTTTTTAATTGATCAATGATTTTACACAGAGAACATTCAGGGTTCATTTTCATAGTTACGCAGTTGTGCACACAGTGTTAGACGCATTTAAGTCTGAGTTCAGTTTGGAGCACACAAATTATATTCATTCATTATCTGAACCTGCTTTATCCTCAATGGGGTCACAGGGGTCGCCGGAGCCTATCCCACACAGTAAAAAATGAGAGTGTCAATTTAACTCTTAGAGAGTAGAATTTAACTCTGTTTCAGAAAACATTTGGTCCCACTCAAAATTGGAGTAAAATTTACTCTATGGCCAGTGTCAAATTTTCCGAGTTAATTCTACTCTATTCAGTGTCAAAATTAACAATGACATGTCTAAAAATATTTAACACCGTGGTGTTTTCACAAAGTTAATATGATTACACTTTATAGAGCTAGTTTTACGACAAATTTAGTTTTAAAACTCTATAATGTTGTAATATTAATTTCTCTGTAGTGTTAATTTCAACACCAGTTTGCGCCCTATGCTAATACTGAAATATTGCAGGGGTCCCCAAGGTTGAGGTGGTGAAATTAGAAAGTTCACTCTAAAGGGGATTCAGTCACTCTTGTACTTGCATTTCCTTTGAAAGTGCAGAGTTCGCCACACTGGTAATTCAATGATAGATTTACAGTGACTATCAGGTTTGGTATTGTTCTGCCTACAGATTTGACTAATGGAGTCACATTTATTTAAAAAAAAACAAAACAGGCCAATAAACGTTAATAATAATGGATTAGATTTATATAGCACAATTTTTTTAATGCATACGCAAAGCGCATACAGTGGAACCATTATTCATTCGCCCTCACATCCTCACTCTGGTGGTGGTAAACTACACCTGTATCCACAGCTGCCCTGGAACAGACTGACTAATGCTAATTCACACCTCCCACCACCACCGAACATTCATACACCACTAGAGGCAAGGAGGGTGAAGTGTCTTGCCCAAGGACACAACAGCGCATGACTAGGATAGAGCGGGATTTGAACCGCCAACCCTTCGGTTATTGAACGTGCTGCTCTACCACCTGCACCATGGCTGCCCTAATGTTATAAAACAGACACATTAACCTAAACAAATATTAACACAAACCACCCTTGAACCCCTGCACATAAAGTAGAACACAATGAGTAAAATGTCCAGTACCCACAATGCAATGTGTCAGACTGGCACTAATTATCACTCTGTAGAGTTGAATTTTACACTGCATCTGTGCAGAACTTTACACCGACTTTTAACTCTACTGTTAGAGCTGGTTTGCTCTCCATAGAGCTATAAATAGTCTATCTAGGTTAAAGTAGCTTGACTCTGAAATATTGACACTGCATTTGTTTACTGTGCAGCTACTTCTGGTTCAGCCTGGACGAGTCTCCAGTTCATGACAGGGCTGACCTATAGAGACGAACAACCAACACTCTCACATTCACACCTAAGGGCAATTGAGATTAACCGATTAATCTATCAGTGCATGTCTTTGGATGGTGGGAGGAAACTGGAGTACCCGGAGAGAACCCATGCAGACATGGGGAGAACATGAAAACTCCAAAAACAAATTATATTTATTTGAAAAATAAAAAAACAAAATACCACAGAACAATAATACACTAATACAAGTCTGAACTCTTGAACAGTTGGTTAAATAAAGGTTACAGTCAGGTGACACTGTTTGAATATGAAGAACAGCATCACTAAGAGCAAAACAGATGAGGACGAAGAAGAAGAAGAAGCATATGAGAGAAGAAAAAAAGGCAGACAAACGGACATAACTTCCATCCAGAGAGTAAAACTAGATTTTATTTGTGTATCAGTGTAAGAAAAATTCTTGTTGTTATTTAATCAAATTTTAAAAGACAGTCTGCACCTTTCACAAAAATGTGAAATCTATTTTAAGCAGAATATTAATTCAGTGTTGTATTTTTAAGGATTTGCGAAATTCAAATAATGTGACCTACCGTAATTTTTTTTTTTTTTCACTTTTTTTTTTCTTCAATACCTGGCATCACCTGTGCTCACAGTAATGTACCATTCCAGTCAGAATGGTGTGTAAAATGGCAGGAAAAGAGACCAGATGTTACTTTAAATCAGTGATTCTCAACTGGTGGGGCTCATCTTCAGTGGGTCAAGGGCCTTTTATTTATTTATTTATTGATTTTTATGCAGCAAAGTGTTGTCTAATCATACTCCTTAAACAGTAGGTGGCGATAATGCCCTGTAATACTAATTAACACCTTTCATCTAACAGTGTAGAAGAAGATCTACAAAGTTTGTTTTCATATGCTAATTGAGCTAAAGCTGCATCATTTGAGTCTTTTTTGGCTTTTTAATGTCATGTGTTTTCCGGAAAAGACTGAAGTCACAGAAGTGTTACTCACATTGTAACAGCCGTATGATCAACGGCTCCTGATTTAATATTAATTATTGATTTATTATTATTATTATTATTATGAATACAGGGCTGCTCAGTACGTATCCACTGAGTTATCCCAGATACAGTTTCATGAATATTCTTGAAACCTTATGTCTTAATATTCATATTCTGTGAATAATATATTTACACCAAAACATGAAATGTGTTGTGTGCATACTGTCTATGACAATCTATGAGCCAAAGTAAATGTTAATATTATTGCATGTTCCCCAAAATTTTCCAAACTGGGGTTCTTCATCCTATAAAGACAAATATATTGCATTTCTCTGTGCACAGTCTTATTACTGTTTTATTCCTGTACATAATTCTTTCTCTGAGTTTGTAGCTGAATTTTTTTATTAGCCGAGATGCATCTATTGATCTAAAATGTTTAACTTTAGAATCGCTAATCTGAACAATACTTGGAAATATTTGGGGTAACATGCAGTTTCTCAGCTTTTCAGTAGCATCAGGTGTGTTTTTTTGGACGTTCAGGGGCTCCGACATGGAAACACCATCATTTTCTGCAACAGTAAACAGTAAAATCCACATAGTTTGATAAATGACAGTGGATGTAGATGCTTGTTTTTGGGTTTAATTAATGTCACGTGTGGCTGAAAAAGACACTTTTAATTGTGTTTTCTCTGTTTAGATGTAATAATCTTTATCCTGAACTGTGATGAACATCTACATGATCAGTCAATTACATAAAGGAAAATATCTGATTTTAACCAAAAAATGTAAAATATGGAAGATAATTTTATAATAAATGGTGCTAAATCAGGTTGCAAAGGTTAACCCATAAAGACACAAACATCCACCGGTGACCAAAATCATCTACTGATCTAAAGTGTTTAATACTTGTTGATCCATTAATCCCATCATTACTTGTAAATAATTGGTGCAAAATGCAGTTTGCCGTCTTTTTATGGCCATCAGATATGACCCATTTGGACGTTCAGAGGCTCCGTAGTTACCATGGAAACACTATCATCTTCTACAACATTGATTCACCAGTAAAACCCATGGAGTTGGATCAATGACAGTGGATGGAGACACTTGTTTTATGTTCAGTTAATAGTATATTTTCCTGAAAAAGTCACTTTTTCTTCAGTTTCTTCTGCTTTGATGCAATAACATCATAATCAGTGGATGCAGACACCTGTTTTATATTCAGTTAATGAAAGATCTTGCTGAAAAAGTGACATTTTCTTTAGTTTTCTCTGTTTCTGATACAATAACTTCTGAGCTTTTTGATTTGGGAACTCACACAAAAGTAGCGTTTTGTCTTTATGGGTTAAAATTAACTAAAATAAGTGTGATATTTAGCAGAGCTCTACTGCTTTTAACACTGGTGCTTTTAATTCCGTCGTAGCGCCACCTGTTGCTTGTGAGAAAATTGTCAGTGCAAAGATGGTGGCGAAAAGTTTGTGAAGTTTTGGCAGGAAGTGAACTCCATAAATGTGCAGTTTTATTTCGGAAACATTTATGAGTGTGCATAAAGAAATGATTCCCAACTTGAAAGCGAGTCTGGCAGTGCAACGTTTCGCTCATTAACCTTTTTTTTCTTCTTAGCACCTCGCTGCAGTTAACAGTCTGTGGCCTCTTCCCCACCAAGACACGTTCATGTAGCTGCCAATCAGGTCAACGCTGCAATTAAGCTGCTTTAAACTTGTTCAGTGGTGCTTGGAGGCCGTAAAAATACTTCCGTTCAAGTGTCAATGGGAACGCTGCATTCATGGGAGAATACATTGTGTCTAGTTAATGTAAGTAGTCTGGTCAGCAGGTCAAAAGGGCAACTCGACTGGAGGAGCTGCAGGACTTTAAAGCCCTTCAGGATACTCGCTTTCATCACTCCGACTACAAACGCTGCCTTTTTTTTTTTTACCCTGCACGCTCATCCAACTTTCAGATTTCTCAAGCAACTACAAATTTACAGACACATTTCCTTGTTTGTCTGCGACCAGATGGACCGAGGTTTATGAGTGTGCGATGCATGTCAGACACCGAAATCTCCAGTCAGTCGGGACAGGCGTCATCAATCTTAGTCCGCTCTGAATGGCAGATTGGCTGCCATAAAGCGGGCCTGATTGCAGTGTGCTGTTCCCAGCGGAAGAGTTTTCAGTCCAAGGGAGGCATGGAAACAAAACCCTGCAGATACAAACAGTGTGTGCCTGTGCCACATTGTGAGATGGTACTGTACATGTTTGCAGCAAAGTAGCAAAGCACTTTCCTCAACCTGATGACAAAAGCGTTACTGAAACAAGCATAAAAGTGAGAAAAAAAGCATGGATTTAAGAGTTTGGTAAGATAGATAGATAACTTTATAGTCTGTTCCAAGTAAAAGCTGAAATTTTTCTTAAGTCACGGCCGTAAGACAAAGTTTAAAAACCACAATCTGGCATTAAAAACTCCCCAACACGTCAAAAATACAGAACAACAGATAAAAACAAGTAAAACACATTAAATAAAATTGTGATTATATGTAAACTTAACAAAATCTTCTTTCCAACTTCAGCAGATGAATATCGAGTTACAGCCTGATTTTTTTTTTTTTTACCAAAACAAACTCATTTAAGACTGGACAGACCTTCTTAAAAACATTTACACCATAGAGCCGCTGACTTTTTCCTTAAGACGTGCCAATAAAACATGTGAGGAATGTTGGAGAAACTGGAATTCTCTCCTGAAACAGAGAACATAGTCATTTTTCTGCAACTGCTCCATTTATTACTGCTCCAGTCCGGTCCATATATATTTGAACAGTGACGTAAACAGTGTAACTTTGCCTCTTTAACTCATCACAGCCGATCTGAAATGAAGCAACGAAGATATGATTGAATCCATCCATCCATCCATCCATCCATCCATCCATCCATCCATTTTCTTCCACTTATCTGGGGCTGGGTCCCAGAGGCAACAGTCTAAGCAGGGATGTCCAGACTTCCCTCTCCCCAGACTCCTCCTCCAGCCTCTCTGGGGGGAACCCGAGTCCTTCCCAGTCCAGCCGAGAGACATAGTCCCTCCAGGGTGTCCTAGGTCTTCCCTGACGCCTCCTCCCAGCAGTACATGCCTGGAACACCTCTCCAGGGGGGCGTCCAGGAGGCATCCGAAACAGATGCCCGAGCCACCTCAGCTGGTCCCTCTGGATGTGGAGGAGCAGTGGCTCTGCTCCGAGCTCCTCCTGGTGACTGAGCTCCTCACTCTATCTCTAAGGGACCACTTGTGTCCGGGATCTTGTCCTTTCGGTCATGACCCAAAGCTCATGACCATAGTTCATAATGTTCTACAGAGTTGGTAAAATATATGTCAGAGAAATAGTGAGGAGCAGGAATGTCAAAATCAACAATTTGGTACATTTTTGGATAACAAAGAAATAAATTAATTAATAAATGAATAATACACTGGTGAGTTCAGCGACAGGTCTGGAAGAACATAAACATGATGGCAGAAGTCTCCAGTTGCCAAGTTCTGAACACATTTGAGAAGATCATTGTTTTCGTCTTCAACCTTTGCAATCAAAAAACCAACGTCCAAATGTCTCTGGATCTATTGTCACTTGCATACAGTATTTTCGTTGCTGTGAAATATCCCTGATTTTGACCCAGATGCTCTGTTTGTTTGTTTGTTGGTTATGGTCTGCCTGCATTTGTTTTGTGTCATGCATAGAAAGACAAAATCAGAAAAAGAGATGTAGCTTAAAACAAGCAATTTGATCCACTGATTTTCATCAAAATAAGCTTCTGAAGTGGACAAAGCGATTACAGTCCTGAACTGACACAGCAACAACCATAATGAAGATGTCACACACAGCATTGTATTGTACTGAAGTAAACACACAGGCCACTAATGTCATGTTATGTGTCATGTATCTATTTGCGAGTTTATGAGCAGTTTATATCATAGATGAGGATGAAGGAAAAGAGAAACCAGATATAGAATTAACTCAAATCAGAAATGACATGATCACAGTACATGTGATTTGTACTGCTCAGTGTTATGCAACAAATAGATCTGATTTACAAAAAAATCACATTTCATTTTTTATTGTGAATGCAGACATTGTGCAGCCTCAGATGAAGCCAGCGCAACATATAAATGACAGATACTATTTGAAAGATTATAGCATAACGACAGGAAACAGACTGAAAGTTTGCTCTGT
This sequence comes from Apogon hyalosoma, assembly GCA_037367295.1. Classification (NCBI taxonomy): domain Eukaryota; kingdom Metazoa; phylum Chordata; class Actinopteri; order Kurtiformes; family Apogonidae; genus Apogon; species Apogon hyalosoma. The sequence continues at coordinate 30,284,333 of JAPQRP010000003.1, forward strand.
AACTAATGTCATGTTTTGTACGTTTTGAGGAAGTTTTAGCAGCTGAAGTGACTGAATTTACCCTCAAAGTCCCAAACAGTCAAAAGCTTCTGCTGATCAGTAATGTTCAATAACTTTGCAACCGCTAATTCTATCAATACATGTAAATAATTCAAGTAAAATGTATTTTCTCAGCTTGCTATCATGATCAGATATGACCCATATGGACGTTCAGAGCCTCTGTAGTGAACATGGAAACACCGTCAAATTCTGTAATATTGATTCACCAGTAAAACCCATGGAGTTTGATCAGTGACAGTGGATGGAGACGCATGGTTTAAATTCAGTTAATGATATATTTTGCTGGAGAAAAAAATCACTTTTTCTTCAGTTTTCTCTGTTTTTGAAAGAATAACCCTCAACTGTAATCTGAGCTTTAATGAACATCTACATGATCAGTAAATTAAATAAAGGAAAATACTTGATTTTCACTGATAAACACAAAATATAGCAGATAATATTTTAATAAATGGTGATAAATCAATTAATAAAGAGTAAATTCAGAGAAAATTCCATTTGGGAACCACCATAAAAGTAGCACTGGGTCTTTATGGGTTAAAAACAAATAAAATCTAATGTCTATCGCGCCTGTTAGATAGAGAGGGTCATCCAACTTGGTCACAATGGTTTTTATGGTCATCTGCATGATCAGTGAATTAACTATCGTAAAATTCCTGATTTTCACTGAAAAAAGTAAAATACAAAGGATAATTTTAGAATAAATGGTGATAAATCGCTTATGTAAGGTTAAACTAAAGAGAAAAAATACATTTGGGAACTGCCACTAAAGTACCACTGGGTCTTTATGGGTTAAAGAAAAATACAGCGGCTTATTCTCCAAGTGGATTTCAGTATAGTGGAAGTTTAGCGCAATGGCATAAATCCTCAACATTAAAACTTTATTTCGAGACAGCTAACCGCAGAATTAAAAGATTAATATGAGAACAATGAGGTATCAAACATGAACCCAGTATTTACAAAGCCTTGGAGACGTGAACATGAGCTCTGAATGCAACACAGAGAAGGTTTGAAGTGAAAAACACATAAGTGACTGTTTGTAGTCTGTCATCCAGCCCACCACCACCCGCCTAATAAAGCAGAAAAACTTAGATCCATTGCTCATAAACAACGGGCTTATGTCATTGGTTACTTAGTGAAATCATGGCACCCAGTCAAAAACCCTCCAGCCTGAACCAGACGTCGGAGTGGACTGAGAGCAGCTGGCAGCGCCGACCGGGCCACGGAGGGGTTTTCCCCTGCCGTGGTTCACATTTAGAAATGGAAGTTTATTTTAGTCAGAGGGAGCATTACACGAAACCTTAAGAACCGGTCAGTGTTTGAGGTTTAAGACGGCTTCTGGAGGGCTTTGGTAAACATATGTGGACGTGTTTGGCCGTGCACGTCGGAAAAAAGGAAAGTATAAGAGGTTAAAACCAGGCATGAACAGAAGAAAAACAGGCAGAAATTATGAATGAAAGCACAAAAGCATGAGCAGTATTAGTACAGGTATGACTGAGTGACTGGTAAAAGGTCATACTGGGACAGGTGTGTGGAGGAGAGGTGTGAAATGAAAGCACGTGATTAAAAAAAAAATCAAAAAAAAGTAAAGAAAAATAAAGAAAAATACGGCCCTGCGAACCAGACACATCTGCCTGATAGCAAATGTTTCTCATTGGATCAGTCTGGTGATGCCAGGCTAATGGTAACCAGAAACTATTTGATCTAAAAGCAGATGTTTTATTGATTTGTTTGTCCTGATTCTTCAGTTTCTTTTTCATTTACACAACAAAAGGTTTCCATTTATTTTCCTTGTTGCAGCTCTTGATCCACATGGAAGATTAACTGTCTTGTCAATTGACATTTTTCACAGTGTGTCTTATTAACCCATAAAGACCCAGTGGTACTTTTGTAGCAGTTCCCAAATTAATTTTTACTCCATATTTAACCTTTCTTAAGTGATTTATCACCATTTATTGCAATATTATCCTCTTTAGTTTGACTTTTTTCAGTGTAAATTATGCACTTTTTTTAAATATTTAATTCACTGATCATGTAGATGTTCATTAATAAAGCTCAGAGTAAATACAAAGGTTATTATACTGAAATGGAGAAAACTGAAGAAACAGTGACTTTTTCTGTAAAATATATCATTAACTGAACATAAACTGTGTCCATCCACTGTCACTGATCCAACTCCATGGGTTTTACTGGTGAATCAGTGTTGTAGAAGATGACGGTGTTTCCTCTGAACGTCCAAATGGGTCATATCTGATGACCATGAGAAGATGACAAACTGTATTTCACGCAAATTCTTACATGTATTGATAGAATTAGTGGATCAACAGGTATGAAACATTTTATATCAGTAGTTGGTTTTAGTCACCAGTGGCTGTTTGGGTCTTCATGGGTTAATGCAGGAAAACACAGGTGTGATTGGTATCTGTGTCTCATTTGAATCAGTTTCAGGCCATTTTTCAGGTTCTCAGACCTGTTTTCTCTGTTTTAACAGAGCAAACTGTCTGCTCTGTAAAAGGTCCAGGACTTTAGTTTTGGACGTTAATTTACAGGTGAGTATCTTGGTGGCATCAGGACAAAAATGGAAGTAATAAAAAAAGAAGGTTGACAAAAAATAATTTTAATAATAAGTACAATAAACATTATAACTAGTAAAAAAAAAAAAGTACGGTTTTTACATATGCCTGGTATTAATACTGAAAATTCAACGATATTCCTGAAATACAAAATATAGAGATCTTCTTCTCATTTTTTATTGGGATTTTTGTGGCATTGATACTTGTAGTCATTATAAGTGTCACCTCACATGGATAAATGACCAGAGGTCCAGGTCCAGGTTTAGGTTCAGGTTCAGGTCCAGGTCCAGGTCCAGGTCCAGGTTCAGGTCCAGATCTGGGTCAAGGTGCAGGTTCAGGTCGAGGTCAAGGTCCACGGCCAAGTCCAGGTTCAGGTCTCAGATCTCAGGTACAGGCCCACACCCAGGTCCAGATCCGGGTCCAGGTCCAGGTCCAGGTTCAGGTCCAGATCCAGGTCCAGGTCCAAGTCCACATCCAGGTCGAGGTCCAAGTCCAGCTCTCAGCTCCAGGCCCAGATCCAGGTTCAGCTCTCAGCTCCAGGCCCAGATCCAGGTCCAGGTTCAGATGTCAGCTCCAGGCCCAGATCCAGGTTCAGCTCTCAGGTCCAGGTCCAGGTTCAACTCTCAGCTCCAGGCCCAGGCCCAGGCCCAGCTCTCAGCTCCAGGTCCAGGTCCAGGTCCAGGTCCAGATTCAGCTCTCAGTTCTCAGCTCCAGGCCCAGGCCCTGGTCCAGATCCAGATCCAGGTCCAGGTGAGCGCTCACTGTGTCTATGAATCACCCCTGTTGTCATGGTTACACAGCATCGTCATTTATTTGCCCACCGCAGGCGCAGTCATTAATTACAGAGTCGGTGTGGACAGCTTTAACAAATCAGATGTGAAGGTGGATGGCAGACGCTGGTGCCAACACGCTGCTCATTTACAGAGGCTTCAGGCTCTTCACGCGTCGATGAGGATGCGGTTTTCCACCTCCACTGGATGGACTGGACCTGAGCACTTGGACTGGTGGGACACTGACGTACGTTTGTTTACTTCAGTTTCTCCTTCAGATGCAACTTCATTCTTATTTCACTGCATCTCAGAGGCAAATATTATACTTTTTACTACATTTGTTTGACAACTTTTCAGATTCCTGTTTTCAATCCATTCGTTTTTGGATATTTCTTATTTCTTTAATAAACTCTTTAAAACCCTTCATGCATTCACTAAAAATGAACACATGAAAAGTTGACCTTATAGAGACGATAATGCTGCGAACACATGATCATCTTAAATATAGAATGCGTTGACTTACGAAAACTAATCAAATGTATATAATCGTGTGAATAAATCTGTCATCTTAATTTGCTCTCTCACGTCTATTTTTATTTTTTTTTAATTTCTATTTCATTTTTATTATTAGAATAAAGACTAAACATTTAAAGATGATCATTTTAGGCCAAAGATGCTCCAGTTATTTCTGATTTTATGCAGTTATGTTGTTTAGATGTTAGATTTTGTATGTATAATGTGAGAAATGCAAACAGTAAAGCGTAATTATGTCACAAAACATAAAATAAAAGACCGCTCACAGGTAGAATAAGTACATTAAATGGTCTAACAGCACAGAAAGGAGCTCACATTATGCTGTAAAATGCGACATACATATTAATTCAGGATTAAAGAATGCAAAACACCACACACACACATTCCTGTACAATGAAAACATTTCTTTATCGTACTTTAACTCATAAAGCCATCGTCAACCAAAATAATCTACTGATCTAAACTGTTTAACACCTGTTGATCCACTAATTCTATCAATACATGTAAATAATTGGTGTAAAATACAGTTTGTCGTCTTTTCATGGTCATCAGATATGACCCATTTGGACGTTCAGAGGCTCCGTAGATACGGAATTTTTTTTTTGTGCCAATATATTTAAACAAAACTTTTAAATTCTCAAACAAAAATCTGAATTTGAAAGAGAATAAAACTCACCCAAGCAAAAAAAAAAAAAAAAAAGTAATCGCAAAATCAAAACCTGTAACTCGCAAACAAATCGTCTGTGAAGTATTGGTGTTTTGCTCTTTTCACAACATGTCCTTTTGTTTTCAGTTCTCTCTGTTTGTTGCGGTTACACTCCCCGCTTTTTCGTTTCTGCTCCGGGATTCTTTGTTTGCACTTTTGGCACAAACCTCTCAGGTGGGCGGGTTCTGTGTGAGATGCATCCTCATTGGCTAATATGCTTTTGAGAGGTCTCTGTTGTTTGAAAATTAAAAAATTTAGTTTGAACATATTGGCACAAAAAAAAAAAATCCATATGTAGTGAATATGGAAACTAGGGCTGCACGATCAATCGATTATATATTGAAATCGGATTGTTTAATTAGAACAACGTTAAAAAAGGGTAATCGTCAAATGGAATTTCATCTCTCTCGTGTCTCCGGGCTACCGTAGGCTCCTCCTCCTGACTGTGAGAGCAGTCTCCACAGTCTTTGGTCTCCACACACCAGTACAAAAATGGTGTTTGCTAAGGACAGTGAGAAGTTCATGGCTGAAAATAATAAGAACAAGTCAGTTTTGTGGTTTGCTTCGAAGTTTCCGATGAAGACCAAACCATTCATCGCTGCAAACTCAGCCTGAAGGCGGTACCAGTCAAAGACAGCAGCACAACCCACTTATTTCAGCACCTCAAACTTCATCACACACCAGAAGGAGAGCGGTGCGTTGCATTGTGGGCTGCACACGAAAACGACACGGCGACTTCTGTTGTCTTTTGTAGTTTTACCCAGAAATCGAAATTGAAAATCGAGTTTTTACAGGAAAAAAGTCTGGATTTAATTTTTTGGCCAAAATCGTGCAGCCCTAGTGGGAACACCGTCGTCTTCTACAACAATGATTCACCAGTAAAACCAATGGAGTTGGATCAATGACAGTAGATGGAGACGTTTGGTTTAGATCAGTGTTTTCCAATTCAAATGGGGTCACCTGAAATTTCTAAAAAAAGAAAAAAAAAAACACTAATAAAAATATATGGTGAGTTGAGCGAGACAATCACAAACATAAAAGACATGACAAACTGTGAGTCTGAAACTGAAGCACTGTGGTACTGTTTATCTGTCAGATGTTCAAACTGAAGCACTGTGGTACTGTTTATCT
>JAPQRP010000003.1:30290203-30305568 GCA_037367295.1 Apogon hyalosoma
TAATGTTTATTTGCCACATAGTATAGCAAACTATTACATGATCAAAAACAAATTAATTTTAGCAAAAAAAAAAAAAAGTCTCTGTTTTGAATGTCTGGGGTCGCCAGAAATTTGTGATGTTAAAATGGGGTCAGGAGCCTAAAAAGGTTGGAAACCACTGGTTTACATGTTCAGTTAATGATAGATTTGCTGATGAAGTCACTTTTTCTTCAGTTTTCTCTTTTTTCTGACATAATAACCCTCAACTTTAACGTGAGCTTTTACGAACATCCACATGATCAGTGAATGAAACATAGAAAAAAACCTGATTTTCACTGAAAAATGGAAAATATAGTAGATAATGATATAATAAATGGGGATAAAACACTTAAGAAAGGTTAAATAAAGAGGAAAAATCATTTTTGTAATTGTCACCGAAGTAGCACTGAGTCTTTAAAGTTGAGTACATATTGTTGATCATACATACATGCTTTTACCGAACTAGGGTTTCTATTTGGAGTAGTGGAGTATTTTTCCCACAGTGTATCAGTAGTTTTACTTCAGATATTTGAATACTTCACTGTTAATTTATTCTTCCTCACACTGTATCCACAGTGTGTGTGTTTTTGCCACAGTGAATGAGATCAGTGGAAGATTGATGGCGTGGCATGGCAGCCGATGGTGAGCGCGCTCAGTCGGCTTCAAGTTGAAGAGCTGTGTGTGTGTGTGTGTGTGTGTGTGTGTGTGTGCGTGTGTGTGTGTGTGTTAATGTGTGTGTGTGCTTATGTGTTAGTGTGTCCGGTCAGCCTCTCGGTGGCACCAGCTTAACCCCTGAGATTCTCCACATTCCAGCCCAAAGTCAGGCACAAGTCTCGCCGCTGGTCCGTTTAAGGTGATTGACGTTATTTGCTACCATTAGGCACTACTATATAATTGACCTTTGACCCCTCACAAGCGACCTGTTGAAACAGCTTTAAACCAGATCGTCTAATCTCCATGGGAAAAGCCCTCAATCTAGTCTTAGGGCTCTAAAAGCAATCAACACCTTAAGGTGAAAGAGGGGAGCCGGGGTCGCTGCCACCAGATCGCTCTGATCCAGTCGGGGGCGAAGACGGTGCTTTTGTTCAGACTCATCGAGCTGCACAAACACAGTTTATCAGAAAAACAACCTCAGTCACATCATTTCTGGTTAAAATAGTCACCAGAGGAACATGTATTGTGCACTGGGGTCATGAATAAGTAAAGAGCAGTGTATAGGATTTAAGACAAAAGCTAAAGTTGAATAACACAAACGTCCTCTAAAAGAAAGTGTGGAAGAGTAGATGGCAAAAAATAAAAGTCTAAAACAAGTAGAATAAAGGGAATCCTATCACCATAAATAATGAAAAAAATGAGTATAGACATCTTCCAGTTGGATGGCGTTTATATTTTTTCTGGGTTATTGACTCATTTTCAATGTCAAATGTCAAAAATACTAAAGCTTAAGTGTCACCACTTTACAAAAATGACAAATAAAATCCTCATTTTCGTCTGATCGCACGCATACGGCAAAACCTGAGTCTAAACCATCTGTGGATGAAGGATAGATGAATCAACTAACTTTTGCTGCATTATCCATCTTGTAAAAACTGAAAAACAGACTTTAGTTGCCATGTTTATTAAGTCAAAGATACCAGAATTATGTTCAGTTTTAAGTGATTCACAAGTTGAATTCATAATGAGGAAAAATACAAAAGTGAAGATTGATTTTTGTTTCAAAAAATCAATTAGAATGCTTTTTATTTGCTTTAAAAACACATGTACAGGTCTTCATATGCACAGGCAAACAGACATTTACTTATATGTTATGTTTATGTTTTCTGAATGTTTTTAAATTCATACTTTTAATTTATTATCTATATATTAATTTAACTTCCAACAACAGGTCAGAAGTGAAACAGATTTGTTTCCTAATATCAAGAAATACCAACTGTAGCAAACCACATTATCTCAGACTTTATCTTATTTTTTTAAGTGATTGACCTATTTTGGATGTGAAACATGAAAAGTACTGCAGCTAAAAGATCATTACATAAAAAAAAAAAAAAAGCCTCTTACTTTGTGGATATTTTACATCTCAGATGCAATCTTAGATTCAGTATATGTAAACACAAAATATAATAAAATAATTCCATATTATTTTGGAAAAGAACTAAATCAAAATGCTTGAAATCTGTAATTTGGGACAATTAGCTGTACAACTGACAAGATCAAACATTATAAGGATTCACGAAATGCAAAATAATTCAAGTTTTCTGAAGTGATTAACAGTACAAACCTTAACACAGCATGTGTTTCATCTACACGTTTAACCAAATCCAACATCAGCTCCAAAGTGACTCCGCCTGCGTCTGTAACTGCACTGTAAAAACATGACCGTAGAATTAACACCAAAAAGTTGTAAAATTGCAAAATTAAAAAACTGTAAGTGAAAATACAATGCAAAGATGTTTCTTTGAAAAGATTTTTATGTTAACGATTAAATCAAACATAGCCGAAGTTTTTACAAGAAGAGTATGTTAACAAAACCAGATTTGTATGTGGAAATTATGTATTTCTATTGTTTTGAGAAAATAAAACTATAAATAAAAAAAAACAACAAAAAAAACAATGTGGCGCCGTTTAAAATGCATGACCACAATGTTGAAATAATAATAATAATAATAGCCTATTTGCGTTTTTTGTTAAATAAAAAAGTCATAAAAAAACTAAACATTTAACAATATAACATTTTAAAGACACAACTTAAAGGGCGGTTGTGGCTCAGCTGTTAGAGTGGGTCGTCCAATGACCAAAGAGTTGATGGTTCAAATCCTGGCTCTGACTGGCCACATGTCAAAGTGTCCTGGCAAGACACTGAATCCAAAGTTGCTCTTAGTAGGGCCTGGTGGCTTTGAAAAGCACTTTAGGCACCATGAACATGTATAAAATGTGCAGGTTGAAATGTTAAATCTACATGTTACTCTCTGACCCTGAGATTGCTTTGAAAATGTTTATGAAAAATTTTGCGATTGTAGCCAATAGACACACACCAATAAGGACATTTACTGTAAGGTCCAATGGTGCACCCTGGATTGATAAGGATTTAATTATTTTAATGAAACAAAGAGGCCGAGTTAAAAAGGTTTATCTGGCTTCTGGCTCAGTGAGTGACAAAAAAGTATGTTGCATTCCACGGAATCGAGAGAGAAAAAGAGGGTGTACTATCAAGAACGAATAAGAGGGGTTCAGTATGATGGTAAAAAGCTGTGGAATGTGTTCAGTAATATCATGGGTAGACAGTCTAAGATGCATTCATCCTGCGTTGAATCTGATGGAGCGTTCACAACCAAACCTCTGGATATGGCTAATTATTTTAACAGCTGCTTTATTGAAAAGGTTAAGAAATTACAGTGTAAGATGGATATGGAGAGCAATTGTAAATCATGAATACTAACTGATAATCACATTATGAAAGATAAAAATTGTAAGTTACTATTTAGGCTTGAGAGTCTTTTTATGTTACCATTTTGGGATTTTTTTCTTTTCTTTTCTTTTCTTTTCTTTTCTTTTCTTCCTCTCCTTTCTTTTTACTGTAACTGGATCTCTGTATGTATTGTAACTGGATCTGTCTATTGTGATTTTGCATCCTGAATCTTTTTTTAAATTATTTTTTAGAGGACCCCAGGAAGACTAGCCTGGCGTTTGTGCGTCGGCTGATGGGGATCCTCAATAAAGAATAAACAAAGAAAGAATAAACAAATATGTTCAAGGTTTGACGTGTTTTTACAATATTGCTCTGTTAACCTCAGCTTCAGTTTTTTTTCTCCTGTAAAAACAACAGGATTTTTTAATTTTATTTTTTTTACAGTGTGACCCACTTCCTAAAAAGTGAACATGTTTAATAGTATGAAAGTGACACAGGAGCTAAAATGTTCCTGAACCACTCGTTGGATTTTTTTGGGGGGCTGGACAACCTCAGCGTGTGACTCCAGTGCTTCTAAAAATCCACTTTGGTGAAGTTTTTTCAGCAGATGTGATACAACCTGACATGTCGGAGGGATTAACGGAGGTTTGACAACAAGGCATTGTTTCCAATGATACTGATCAAAGTTCACTTTAATCCTGTTAATTAAAGCAAAGAATAACACTGAGAAAATCCACGACTTAAAAGAAAGGCTGGATGAAAGACTTATCGAGAATTAGATCTGGAAATTCTCAGTTAATACTTGGGTTGGTGATTTGGCCTCAGAAACGCAGCCGCCGCCGCTGCTTCCAGGCAAACCTCCAGAAATGTGCATCTGATTGACAACCTTATCAGAGCCTGAAGACTGAAGGGCCGTAGGGTAAACCTGCTTTATTAGATGACTGCATGCATGGTGGGAGGTCTGTCTGACTTGGTGTTAATGCCCACATATGCTGACCTCTCCCATGCCATGTGGCCCTCAAATCCAGATATGAAAAGTGGCTTACGGATCAAAACAGGCTTTCATCACAGCGCTCACAGATAGAACGGCGAGGACAGGGGCGGAGCTAAAATAATTCACCTAATGAGAATAAATACAGTGGATACACAAAGAAAAAAAACCCCAACCCGCTGACGTCCACAGTGGGATTTTATAGTTTCCCTAAAACCACTTAAAGGGTGTAAACATCATGATATTTAGTGGCATCTAGTGGTGAAGTAGTAGATTGCAAATAGCGAAATATCCTTCCATTCACTCCACTATGAGGACGTTAGTTAAAGTGGTTGTATGTATATTTCAAACTGTCAACATTGGAGGGAAGTCGTACACAAGAACGCACCCACAGCGACAAAAATCACCAACAAGTCACAACTCATTCTCCAGTTTATAAAATCTGAAGCTCATCATCTTTGGCATCATCAAGTTTTCTTCTTCAGACTAAAACTTAAAACTTATTTAAAAAACTTAAATTTTATTATATTTTATTGTTTTCTTCTCTTAGTATTTTATCTTCTTATTGTGTTTTTATTGTGTTTATTTTACTGTACAGCACTTTGGAAACCTTTGTGTTTATTTAAATTTGTGCTTTATAAATACAAATGGATTAGACTGGAAAACTCACAGCTGTCAGTCAAAATAACTCTTATAATGTTCACATGTTGCATCAGCTGATAGTTTACATTATAGCTCTGTGCTATAATGCACCATGTCTGAATTTCTGAACCACTGATCAACAAACGCCAGCTTAGCAAAGATAATAACATCACATAATAATGTCATACCTTCATAAACCTCATAATCAAACTCACCCATGAGGTTTGAGGTGCATTTTTATGATTTTTAAAACCAAAGCTAATTTGTCTACCTGTTAGAGCATGACAAATAACCATATGGGAAATCTAAGATTTTAAGAAACATTTTGTGGGGTTTTTCCTTAAAATGCTATAGATGTTAGTCATTAAATGATTGATAAGAGAACTGATTTATTTTCTCTAGTTTTTGGGGTAGATCAGTATTTTTCAAAGTAAAAGCTGTTACAATTTATAATAAAAACGTGTAAATAAAAGATTTAATAGACAGACAGGTGGCAAATTAAAGTAAAAACCTCATGGGATGCATCTCTCAAAATGACAACCCATTGATTCATAGAAAAGGAGGTTCAGTGATCAAAACAGCATATCGTCGCTGTCGGGCGGAAACCTTGTAAGTCCCTATTTGGATTTTTTTTTTTGTCATAAAATGATTCTATTGGTCAGTCTTCACGATGGCCTGACAGTTTTAGAAATATTTAACCAATATAAAGTGTTGAAAATAGCTTGTGACTGCATCTTTTAACTCCAAACACTTGTTTAGAACATATATTGTTTTTCCTATTTCCTGAAAAATAACCATTTTGGACATAAGAGGTTTCTGCCACACAGCAACTATATGCTATTTTGTTAGCATGCTGTTCGGGAAACGTGGACTTTGGCAGCCCTAAAACCTGAAAACAAACAAAGAAGTAAAGAATAATTTGTTGCAGAGGCGTTTGGTTGTTGCTGAAATATCTCTTCGGTGCCTCTGGGATAACAGCAGCTTCAATGTGTGATTTGCATGGTGTGTTAGAACGTGGTATAGTTTTGATTGCGCTGCTCAATGTCCGTTTTGCGGTGGAAGGATTCGAGGTCTGGAAGTCGGGGACCAATTATCTTTGATGCTTTTTTAATGATCCTGCTGTGTCCAGACTACTGTACCAGGCTGAAACTGAGAAGGTGAAGACAGATGTGTTGAATAATAGCAGGAGGAGGTGTCGTTTACTTCTGGAGTCTGTTCTCATTCAATCTTGTCATATTCTGCAGCTTGGATTTCAATACCCAGACTACAGCATTGATTATTAACACAGGAGTCCAACAGATGTCAATATTACTAACAAGTCGGAGATTGACGAAATAGTCCAAGTGACAGAGTTAATGTATGTCCTCAGTTGGCATAAATAAGGTCTCTCAATACAGGATGTTTAAAAAACATAAGCCAGAACCCCCTAATTTCAAGTATATATTCCAGTTTTCAACACTTGTGCGTTCCAGATCACTCATCTGAAGTGTTGTTTTCTGGTTTCAGTCACTGCAGGTGTGTGCGTTTCTTACTTTTTCGGCATAACTGTCATCTGAAGGAACTTAAATACACGACAGGAAGACAACGTTCACACGAAAGTCTGTTAAGCAATGGATGTTTTCAATCTACTGACAGAACAGAAGGCTTTTATTGTGATACAGGTAAGGAAGCACATTGCAGCACTTTTAAGATCGCAAAAAAAAGTGAATTAAAATGAGGTTTTGTCTTAATTGTAACAGTTTCCTCTAATTAACCAGAAAAAAATAGAAATAATGTCGGGTACCTTCTGCAGCTGAGGTCAGTGAAGCCTTTATTGGAGGAAATATGGTACATAGTTCATATTAGCCTCATTAGGAAAGGAAAGGAAAGGAAAGGAAAGGATCTGGACTTTGTGGATTACGGTTCACGTCTGTTTTCATGATGTGTTTACTTTTGTGATTTTTCTTTCTTCGTCTTGCTTATTTTAGCCTTTCGGCAGATCTTTTTTTTTTTTCCTGAAACCTGACCAAATCCTAGCTCAGCCATTGTCTAGACATGCCATGGGCAGCTTTTTTCAGTGAGAATGTGCAGAATTTAATATGTATTACCCCATCCCCGAAGGGCAGGCAAGGGGTATTGTTTTTGGTTGAGTTTGTTTGTTTGATTGTTAACACGAGCAGCAAAACTTTTGGTTGAATTCATACCAAATTGGGTTTATAGATTGCCAGTGAACCAGAATAGATCTGATTACATTTTGGGAAAAATAGGTCAAAGTTAGAAAATTTGTAGAACCCCCCCCATTTACTTATAATGGGCAAAATTTCTAATGTCTATAAAAACATCAATTTTGTTTCAATTTACTTCAGACTAGAGGTAATTGATATGTTGACATCAGCACACGCATAGACATGATGACATCTGCTGGATCGATGCCAAAATAAGCTGCAATATGTGTGAGGGGCGGGGTTTGTTGTGCCTGGATCCACTTGTTTGTCTTCGATTGGCTTTTGTGATGACACAGGCTGAGTTTCTTTAAATGTACATGAATGTGTATGAACTGAGTCTGATTTGCAGTTATTAGTTGTGCATTGGAGTTCTGCATTGGTGTTGTCAACGCACCTTTCCTTTTCATTTGTCATCCATCTATAGATTTAGTAGGATATTAACAATGTAATGGGAATTTAGGATATTGATATTTGAAGGTTGATTCTTAGCTGTGTTTTAAAACTTAAAATATTAAACAAGTGACAGTCTTTTTTTTTTTTTTATATAAAATTAGTTTAAGTATCTGTGAGTCCTTCCTGATCCTGTTGTCTAGAATATAAGTGAACTAATACTGGTTTAGTTGAAGTACAGATGAGTATTCGGATGTTTTGCTCTACAAGCTATAGTGACCTTGAAACACTTTAGTTACAGGTGGTTTTATGAACTTTACGCTAGTTTGAAATAGAAATATTTGGAGTGAGTGCTCTATGTCTTCATTGCTGTGACACTTTGGCTTTTCTACAGGACATTACTTGTTATATGTTACTGGTTTGCCATGACTGGGATCTGTAACAAATTCTGGGGGCTCGTCTGGGATCCGTAAAATGAAAACTTATTTAAAGAAAAAAAGGAGAGTCACGTTGGGCATGACATTTAGCATTTATGCACAGAGCCAACTTAAAATAACTATTTATAATGCAGCAGCACAAAAACAGATAAAAGAGCATTTTTAGTGTTTATTTGTGTAATTTCTATAATCCATAACAGACATGCATAGTGACAACACTCATTAAACACTTATTAATTAACTGCTTATTTTCCTCCTAGAAATTCTACAAATGTGGTGTAAGCGTGTGAAAAATCTCATGGAAACAATGCATTTATTTGAAGAAGTGGAAATTGAATGGTTGAAACCTTAAATAAAGTATTTAGATATTACATGAAAAGAAAAGAAAAGAAAAATAGTACAGATTGTGGAATTTTACAGTTCTGTTTTTTTTTATTTAACCTTTATTTAGCTAGGAAAACACTTGTTGAGATCAAAAACCTCTTTTTGCAAGAGACTTGTTTGAGAGTTTGTTTGTTATGTTGCAAAAGTAAGCTTGTTCAGAGTGAATATCTGTATTTTTTTATTGTCATTTGTTAGTATAAACAATGAAAATATGAAAATTACTTAGAAAAACGATCAGTATATAGAAAAAAATGGGGTAAGGGTTTATACACCAGACCATTTAAAATAGAATCTTTTATAACATGATGAAATATTAAACATTTTTCCCTGGGATTGTCTGAAGTTCATACCGTTGCATCTAAATGAAAGGTATAAAACATGACACACCGCTGTAAAAACAACACATTTGTTTAACCTTCTGTTCACATCTGGTGGTTTTTGCATCGACAGCACCTCCACATTTACGGCGTCTTTGTTTTCACTGCTGCATTTTTCTGGGGAGATAAAACCCAGATCCAAGTTTATACACAGTACAATGCTCCTCTATTACATCCATGACATGTAAAATATTTCCTCTTGAAGTTACCACACATTACCTCAAAGTGCTCAGAAGCCATAATTGGAAACAGGCATCTTGTACCCCTGAGTCACAGTAGCCTGAAATATGCTGATTTTTTACTTTTTATTCAGAAAAATCCTCTTTAGGGTTGAGTCGAAGCTCTGTTTCATGTTCTCAGCAAACCTCAAAGTTAAAATCCAAACATGCTGAGTGATTAAATTCTAAATAATTCACATTTTATTGTCTTTTTTGCAATTTGGAGGCAAAATATTGTACTTTTACCACACTACCTGTATATGTTTACAGCAATGAAACAAAAAAAAATCTAATTAACCAAACATTGATGGAGGACTGAAATTTTATTTAAAAAACAAACAAAAAACCCCCCCATTAAATAAGTTAAAAAGTAAATAAATAACACTCTCTCTTATGAGCTAATTCAGGAATTTGAACATTGTCCTAAAACATTGATTAAAACATACCTAAAGAGGCAACAATTATGCTAAGATCCCACTGAAGAATGAACTAAATCTTATAAATATTGCTAAAGTCATTAGTAAGCATCAATGTTGTTCAAGTTAAGCTCTATTTCATAAGTTGAAGTTTAAAAAACATCTGATTTTTTAAAATACAAAATACAGTAAACAAACCAATAAATAATACATACATAAATAAGCAAATACATTAATTATAATTATATTCATAGTTATTTTCTTCCTTTTTTCCTCAATTATTTGGTCATTCTATGAGAGAAATCCAAACATTTCTGATTACATTTTATTTTGTAACTTTTTTTTTAAGTTATTACATAAATTCATTCCATGAATTCATGAAATGGTCAGTAGCTGTTAATGTGAGGAAACAAAACATACTAAAAATTGCATATTTGTTAAAAAAGAACCATACATTTGCACCATGTTTATCATCTGCCACATCAAAGTAATAATTATAAATCAATACTTCAGTGTATTTTCTGCATTTTCTGTGTCATTTTAGTAGCTGTGGTATATTGTGGTATTACGTACCATACTCTGTTGATTTTTTTCAGTGTTGTATAGTAATGAAGTAATAATACTTCACTATATGTAAATGACCTAAAAAGTAACAGCTAAATCTAAAACATAAATGTATTGAAGTAAAAAGTCCAATATCGGTGGAGGAAATGGAAAAAAATGGAAAAAAGTTGGATTAACTAAAGTTTTTTTCTTTTTTTTTTCATTTTTTTTTATTTTTTTATCTTGTATCATATACATAGTGGCATGATGTGCTTCAACAAGAAGAACATTCAGAGACATGTAACAAGTGCTTCAACATTAAT
The DNA here is from genome assembly GCA_037367295.1 of Apogon hyalosoma. NCBI lineage: Eukaryota > Metazoa > Chordata > Actinopteri > Kurtiformes > Apogonidae > Apogon > Apogon hyalosoma. The sequence goes on from JAPQRP010000003.1 coordinate 30,300,553, forward strand.
AGACCTCAATAAAAGAAAGAAAAATTGAAAACAGTTTTAAAAATACATAAAAAGTGATAAAAGTACTGATTGAGTCTCCATCTGCAGCTTCTTATTGACCCTTAAAGACCTAAACAGTCACCGGTGAGCAAAAGCAACTACTGATCTAAAATAGTTCAATCTGTTGAATCATTAATTCTATCGATACATTCATGGAAAATTCAGTTTCTCAGCTTTTCATTTTCATCAGATATGACCCATTTGGGCGTTCGGAGACTCTGTAGTGATCCTGGAAACACCGTCACCTTCTACAACATTGATTCAGTAAAACCCATGTTGTTTGATAAATGACGGTGGTTGTAGACGATAGTTTTTATGTTCAATGTTTTGCTGAAAAAGTCTGTTTTTCTTCTTTTTTTTTTTCTGTTTGTTAAAATAACCTTTGAATTTACTCTGAACTTCATCTACATGATCAGTAACTTACATATAGGAAAATACCTGATTTTCACTTCAAAATACGAAAACAGAGGACAATATTATCATGACTTAAACGTAAATCACTTCTGAAAGGTTCAATTCAAAGGAAAAATTCATGTAGAAGTTGCCGTAAAAATAGTTCTAACTCTTTAAAGGTTAAAGCGCCGTGTGAAAATGAATCAGAGCTTTTACTGAAGTCTAAAAAAAAAAAAAAAAAATACCAGCGTAATGTTGAATAGAACGGGAGAAAATCAGTATTTGGACATATTTCAGGTTACTGTGACTGAAAGTGATTTGGTCAAAGCTGATTGGTGGGATTTCTGCTTCTTAATCAGACTCAAAGCTTCAGTTTAACCCAAATGTTTGTGTATGTATTTCTTCGAAGCATGCATGGGAAAGTGCCCCCACTGCCGCTCAGACCCAGTGAATAAATGCATGAATTTATGACTCTGTGTGTGTGTGTGTGTGTGTGTGTGTGGCATAGCAGCGGGGCTTTTCCGTCTTGTCAATGGAAAACATTAGTGTCATGCCCCCACAAACCCGCCCGCCACCCCCTCGGCCCCCTTTCCCCCCTTGTTTAATTCAGTCCATCAACACTTCCTCCTTCAGCCTGTTAGTGTCACACTGCATTTCCTCTCCGGCCTCAACCAGACCGGCTCGCCACAATCAGCCCGGTTTTGGGTTTCCCTCAAACGGCAAAGGGCTTCAAAGTCAATAAGTGCTTTTTTGATTTTGATTGACCCAAAGACTGCCCCCCCCCGCCCCGCCGCCCAAACGCCTCTCACTCCCACAGAATAAATTACAGTAAGGAGGCCGATTGTGCCGAGGTTTAACGCTGGTGTTGCTTTGCTCGTTTCACCTGCAACTGATTTAACAAGGTGTTTAAAAAATGGCAGCCTTCAGCACCTCAGACGATCCGTTCACGCCGAAGAGGAAGAACGCGACGGATCTCCTGCTGGAAAACCAATCTGAGACGTCGCAGCCGTCACGGTTTAAGATTATCGTCACTGTGACTCATGTTAACATCGCTTCTGTTTGCTGGACTTCAGAGGAAGAAGAAGGTGGAAGAAGAATTCAGAAATCCTGCTTATATAATATCCACCAAGTAGTATTTTAGTCATTTTAACAGTAAAGACCAAGAGGAGGTGTTTATTGTCTTTTTTTTTTTTTTTTTTTCTTCAATAAATGATCCTATAACCTGGATATTATAAAGAAAACATTCAATACTTATGTACATTTTACAAACACTGTGACCTGTGAAACTTTACAGTTTTTAGTTGAAAAGGGTTAGTTTTCAATCAGCTGATTAATTAACTGAGTAGATACTGGATAAGATAAGATAAGATAAGATAAGATAAGATAAGATAAGATAAGATAAGATGAGATAACATAGGATAAGATAAAATAGCATAAGATAAGATAAAATAAAATAGGATAAGATTAAATAGAATAAGATAAGATAAAGTAAAATAGGATAAGATAAAATAGAATAAGATAAGATAAGATAAAGTAAAATAGGATAAGATAAAATAGAATAAGATAAAGTAAAATAGGATAAGATAAAATAGAATAAGATAAGATAAAATAGAATTAGATAAGAAACGATAAGATTAGATTCTGATACTGATTAAGCTGAAATGCTGTGGATGTCAAACTTTAATACAAAACTTACAAAAATAAAATAAAATTGTAAAGTCATGTTTTGCAAGTTGAAATGTCAAGGATGAAGCTAAAGTTTATTCTCAACATTTCAGCCTCTCAGATGTCATTTCTCAAATGCCTGATATTCATATTAGAAGATGGGCTTCATTTTCAACCAAATGCAAAATTGCTCCAATTTGGAAAACCCTTAATGACCAATTTCTGTGACAACTTCCAAATGAATTTTTCCATCCATTTAACATTTCCTAAGAGACTTATCACCATTTATTGCAATAATTTCCCCTGGATTTAAAATTTTCTGGTGTAAATAAAATATTCTCCTGTTTTTAATTCACTGATCATGAAGGTGTTCATTAAAGCTCAGAGTTAGTTCAAAGGTTATTTTATCACAACAGGGAAAACTGAAGAAAAAGTGACTTTTTCAGCAAAATATATCATTAACTGAACATAAACAAGCATCTACAATGGCTGTCATTGATCCAACTCCATGGGTTTGACTGGTGAATCAATGTTGTAGAAGATGACAGTGTTTCCATGTTCATTACGGAGCCTCTGAATGAACAAATGGGTCATATCTGATGACCATGAAAAGATGAAGAACTGTATTTTACACCAATTATTTACATGAAAGATGACAACTGCATTTCACCTGAATTATTTACATGTATTGATATAATTATCTGTTAAGAAGTTATTAAACATTGTAAATCATTGTAGATGCTTTGGGTCATTGGAGCCTGTTTATGTCTTCGAGTGTTAACCCTATAACGCCAAACGTGTCATATTTGATACATGAGTTTTGAAGCCCTCTACATGATCAGCGTGATATTTTTTTCTGAAAAACCTTATGTATACAATTAGATACATACAACACACGGATAATCCGCCAGGGGGGAGGAATTTGTTCACCAGAGGCCTTTCCAGTGACACGGCAAGATTAAATTAATGAGGAAGGAGGAGGAACTTTAACAATTTTGAGAAGGAATTACCAGTGTGTTAGACATGTTTGTGTTATGTTTTTGTTTGTTTGTTCAAAAATAATAATAATATTTGAGCATTGAGACCCGATGTATCAAATATGATACAAAATTGAAACTCATACATGGAAATTAATATTTGATACATAATTTTTTGGGTTGTTCAGAAGGACCAATAAAGGCTCCAGTTTCAAAGAGCTGGAATTTTCTGTCAGTGATTGAATGGTTCGGGTTTTACAGGGTTAAGGACGGACTCCACTCACACCTAAACTGCTTTTTCTCATCGAATGAGTTCAGGAGTAAAAGAGCAACAAGAAAAACATCAAGAGAGAAGATTAATATCGGAAATGAATGTACAATCAAAACCAGCACCGACACAGCAACATGTTGTATATCTGTTCTTCTTCTTCTTTGGCTCAGTAGAAACTATCTGAAACTAAAGCCCTGCCTTTTTCCATTAAACATCTATTTATAAAAGAGGAGCTTCTCAGGAACTCCGCACGGCTCTTAATCTTTATTATTAATCTCAACAGTTTCAGAAAGTATCGCCTGTCATCCCGTCTTTCGTTCTTTCTTTCCTCCCTTCAGCCTCTTCAGCTCTTCTGAAAGGAAAAACTAAGATGAGAGGCTTTAACCTGACAAAATTAATCAGCTCTACCACTCTTCATGACTTTGCCCTTTGATACTTGAGCACATTGTAATGCTAACACGTTTTAATTCTGAATTTCTGTTGGTATAACTGTTTCCACTTTCATAAGATTTTAAAGCAGTGAAAACCTTTGTGACAACACGTGGCCCGTTGACCACACAGTTAATAAATACTGTAAAAACCCTAATTATGACTGGCTTTGTTTCGAAAAGGCAACCCACCAAGCCGCTTGTCACGTGAAGAATTATCCTCGGCATTTATTCTTTGAAATATCATCTTATTATTTAATTGCTGTTTATTAGCGTAGATGCTTTTCACAGTCGACGTGTAAACTGTTTTCCAGAGTTTCTTGCATGCTTGTGGCTGCAGCTTGTGAAGTATCTGCAGTATTTCAGAGCCAATATGAGCCTTTCACAGATCATTTCGTCTCATATGTTTTCCAATATGCATCTATTTTAATTCTTTGTAGAACATTTAATGCAATAAAACATGCTTGGGCTGATTTAGAAATACTGTCATCATGTTGGTCCGACAGAGTATGATCTGACTCCATTGTTTCCAGTATTCTCAGCGCTGTCTGGAGCACATGTGGCCCTAAACACACCACAGCTGTACACACGCAGACTAAGGGTCAATCTGTATTTTCATGGTAAGTTGCTAACTAGTTTGTAAAATAAACAATTTCTTTGACTTTTTCCTTTCCAAGCAAAAGCTTAAAAATTTGCTCTGGATTCCATGAGAGAATCGTCACTAGATTATCATTACGAAAGACTGAACTGAAGAACTCTGATGTTTTATAATAGTCAACCTTCTGTACTTATATTAGATACTTAGCTTATATTAGATTCATTTACTTTATATTATATACTTTTATTATTCTATGCCGCCTATTATAAGGTCAAATTATGACTTAAAATCACGGTAAGGATCATCGGTTTTATGTGGAGCCGATATTTCCATATGTGCAGTTCAAGGTTAAAGGTCAAAGGTTAACCCATAAGGACCCAGTGTGTCTTTTGTGGCAGTTACCAAATGAATTTTTCTCTCAGTTTAACCTTTCCTAAGTGATTTTTCACCATTTATTATAATATTATCCCCTGAATTTTGTATTTTTACCAGTGGAAATCCTGTTTTCCTATGTTTAATTGACTGATCATGTAGATCAGGGGTGGCCAGCCCTGGTCCTGGAGAGCCACTATCCTGCATGTTTTAGACGTTTCCCTCTTCCAGAACACCTTACAGTCATTATCAGGCTTCTGCAGAGCTTGATGA
>JAPQRP010000003.1:30394640-30410891 GCA_037367295.1 Apogon hyalosoma
ATATCTATCCATTTTCCATGTTTTCTTGATAATAACCAAAATCACTTCAGTTCTTACATCAGTATCTGTGTCATTGTTCTGACAAAAACAGTGCTTTTAGGCATTCCATGTTTTCTTTCCTGTCTGTTTTTGATGGTCTAATATTTTTTTTCCATGACTGTATGATGCTAATAGGCTTTGGTTTGTGAAAATGTGCTCATTCATTGTGGGGCTACATCACAATCTATATCAGCTCTTGTTCTTATCGCCAGTAAGTCGTCTTATAGTTGCATTAACAGACCATCGTCAACATTACAACTGTAAAAATCCCTGCTTACATCTAACATCATGTCACCTGCATCTGTGTAAAAGTTAAAGTTTAGAGATGGTGAGTTTTTAGTTTGTGACATTACTAACATCCCCAAACCTTAATCCTAATTCCTACTGATCTGGTGGATTTTAAAAGGGTTTAAGAAGAAATAGGTTAAATTAAGAGTTTGACATTTTGGATGTGAAGTTGTAGCAATAAGTTAAACACAAAACACACATGGTTTAACTAGTTTAAAAATACTTCATATTTATAAAGTTTATAATCCAGTGGTCTGACTTTACGATGGTAAAATATCTTAAATGTTCTTTTCTGGTCTTAAAAATGTATTTATTTTATTTTATTTAATTTTTATTAGATTTTCTTTTTTATCAGTGCAATCCAATGTACACGTTCAGATTAGTTCAGTTAGTTTCCCTTCCTCCCTCCCAGCTGCACATGCACCTCCACAAACCTCCACAGGCAATACAAGATAGAAACCAAGGAAAACAACAACGATCACGGCAAATAATGTCCACTCCAAAATACAAGGCCACGGGTACAAATCCCATTCAGAAGCAGGATGATAGAGCCTTAATATACAACAGGAGGTTATGCATCACCAATAAGTATTACTGCAGCAATAAATGTAACATAGGTTCCCATCTTTTAGTAAAGGTGGTTTTCTGAAGCCTTCGTGAGAATGTGATCTGTTCCATTTAATAAATATTCCAAACTTTTTGAATCCATGTATTGTATGAGGGAGGTTCTGGTTTCATCCAATCTAATGGTTATAGACTTAAAAACGGATTTCAAAACCTAGTTTACTCCTTGGCTTTTGACCAAATCTAAGCCTCTGTCCTTGTTTTAATGTTTTTTTTTTGTTTTATACTGCTTGTTTTATAATTACGTTTTAATGATTGATGTACAGCACTTTGTTTCAGCAGTGGTTGTTCTTAACGTGCTTTATAAATAAAGTTGAGTTGACGTTACTTTCATAAAGTAACTTAAATCTCAGTTTAAAACATATGACTGGGGAAAAAATGTACGGATCATGCTGGAGCAGACATAAGACATGTTCCCTGATAATAAAACCTTTACGTGGGGAACAGAATAGCTGCGTTGAATAGGCAGATTTAATTAAGAGAAACTTCATCGCAAACAAATCCAGGCCATTCCATATGAAACAGGTCTTAAATACAAGTCTTGGCAAGATATTAAATTGAACTGACATATTTGATACACTTCATAAATCACAAGTAATGTTTCATGTAGAATAAATCGCTGATGCTTTGGAAACACACCTTGCGATGGGCTGATTCCTGTTACCATGGGAGTCTTCTCCTCCAACCATTCAAAGGTACAGTCCCCAGAGCACCATGATGGGATGTCATTGATCCAAACCTCCACCTGCGAACAAAATCACAACAGCATTCATCTTAATGTCAACTTCAGGTCAAAGTGTCACAACCTAAGCCATGTTGGAATACCCATTAGAGTTATAACATAACAATAGACAAATGGAGGGCTACATTTATGAGTCACTCCATTACAAAGCACTGATTTAGTACCACGCAGACATATGAATTACTGCCTGCCTGGAGGCACGACGTATACCAATACAACAGCATTAATGAGGACATAAAAACAAGACTTGTGCTACAGGTTTTATAATAAGCAAATGCATCAACTGATCAGGTTTGGCCGGGTTGAAAGACAGTTCATCTTGAAAATGGATGCATCAGAGGCACTGTAAATCCAGACCATACCTGTGGTTCAGTTTTTAAGACACTAAAGTAGTCTCCAGTCAGACTTCGAGTCAACAGGCCTCCTTTTACTGTCTCACGTGCCACAACACGTGCCTCTAGTCCAATGACTGAGGAGTCGTCCACCTGTAATAAAAGTAACAACAAATCAGAAACCAGCAACAGGCTCTTTCTGATTAAAGAACCGTGACTGGTATGAATGTGTTATAGTGTATATACACAGTGTTGGAGGATAACTACAGGTCCCAGGTAATGGTGTTGATTAAATTATATTAAAGTTCAAAAAATCAGTGATTTTCTACAGTTAATGTAATTACTGTTGTCACTCAAAACATAGTTTATTACACCGTAATATATTTATTTTTGGTTTAAAGTTTATATGCAGAATATTATTTTTAACACTATGTGGTGTACATTCAAAGACTTAAGGACTGCTTATTGTTATTCTATCATGAACAAATAATATCGTACTCGGATCATGATAAAGTACTACAGTAAGTAAAAGAGTAGAAATAGTGTAAAATTATATAAATATGATAAAATACGCCCTACCCTAATTTAATAAATACATTAAAAAAATTAGAGTAAAAGTGCTTATTGCTAAATCAGACATCAGATCTATTTACCTGACTCTGATGAAGAAACTATGATAGACTTATATTACTTGCAGCTTATAAAGTGTAGTTAAATAATATATGTATTTTGTGACCTACCAACACTATACATACGATGCTACTTATGTCACATTAACCCTGACACCACTATTTGCTGTTTATTTATCTATTTTTTAAAGAACTGAACAACATAAATTGAAACAACATGTAAAATCATTTTGGAGTGTGACCTCTAGCAAAGGCTGGTCTCCAGGGTTGGTGAGCCACTCGATCCTCCACTTCGGCTGTCTGCAGCTTCCCTGAGAGGTGACCGTGACCGTCCCCATCCCTGGGATTCCCTCCAGGGCGTACTTCAGGTCCTCTGCACTGATGTCCACGGACAAATCTGAGAACAGGCATCGGACGCATGAAACAATACCTCAGATGGATTACAGATACTGTTTACATGATGGTACTAGTGTCTGAAGTGAAAACATACTGAGTGTAATTGTAACACACTGACTACAGATACATAAACGCACTTTAACCCTTTATTGGGCAAGTGAATATTTTTGGTAATTTCCACAATCTCCAGTCTAAAGTGGTCTACAGGGTCTGGAAGGTCCACCTCTGCATGAACAGTGAGTGGACCTGCTTTGTTAGGTACCATGAAGTAATGGTACTAATGTACGGAATGATGTTCAAAGGGGTCATGTGGATGTGGACAGGGGTCTGGATCAGCACTAATGTTCTAATGTTCTAAAATACATGTTCCTTTCACCTTACATGTGTTTTTCTTGTGTTTACTTCTTTGATTTTTTTTTGCCACTTATAGGTAAGGAACCAAATATGGTAACTTCATTGATTTTGATTTTCCACATAACAATGAACAAAGGTAATAAAGTCTTACTATGTCCTCCAATAACACACTCAGGTTGAAATTCGGAATTTCAGAGTATTTCTATGAGTGCCCTATAAAGGGTTAAAGAACATGAACTAACACTTTAATGTGTAATTCTCATTTTAGTCAGATAGTATCTGGTCTATCCTGGGTAATGGGGCAGTCTGATTTCTAAATATATAAAAACGGTTTTAACTACCTTCAGCGCGGCTTCCGTAAGCGATCACATCAAAGGTGCCGTTCAGCGGGGGCGTGGCTCGGTGAAGACGGGAGACGGTGACGTTGGCTTCTCCCTGCACGAACTTCCTCATGTCCTCACCGCTGTCGTTCAACTTTGAATGGACAGCAAACATAGGTAACACATTATAGGCCTGCTTTGTGCTTATCATACAGAGTAAACCTTTCACTAATTTTAACCTGAATGTGCTCAGCTCAGCACACTTATTAAAATACATTTGTTTTAATCTCACAATTGAAGACCAAAAATGAAATCTAAATCCAGCAACACACGCTATGCTTTGTGGTCACAGATCTTCGTGCCACTCCATCACTGCTTTAACTGTAATCTGTTAGGCAAATGATGCGAACAGACTATTGGCGCCTTCCTGTTCCTGTATGATGATGCATGGCTGAAGGCAACAGAAACTTCTTTATGAATTGTTTTGGATATGGCTCATAAGCGCAGATTTAGTCTTAGTTTTCTGACCACTATTATGTGGATAAAGCCCAAAACCTGGCGAGCAATTTCCTATTTTCAGTTTGACTTGTGGTCTATTATCGAAACAGCCCTGTTGCAACTGGAGTGTTATAGAACAACAACAGGAGTCAGGTTTAGTTTCTGTTCCCTGCCCTTTGTCTGTGTGGTTTTAATGTCTCAAGAAACACAAGCCAAGAAGATTAGAGACGCTACACTGTTACTGAAACAGACAGACCGTGCTGAATGGAAAGGCGTTACTTTCTCATGCATCTGTCTGTCTGTCTGTCTATCTACCTACCCATCTATTGTTTAATTACCTTAAATAACACAAGTAAACCAATATTTATATGCTCTTGTCATTACTTCAGTGCTGTGTCTGTACATCACATCAGATTATTTTGCCTTTTTAGACTTCATAAAGCACAACTTCGTAACTACTTGACCCTGAACTAGCTAATTCTCCCATGATTAAAAGGAAAAAATAAGGATCACCATTACAGATCTACTTTTTCCAATATCCAGTTTAATAAGTAAGGGCTCTAACAAACCTCTAACATCAGCATGCCCTGCAGTTAAAGCTCACAGGAGATATAAACAGGCTCAACGTCATTCCGTTACCTGCAGGAAGCCGACCTCCATCATGGGGAACCCGAAGGCGCAGTCTGTGGGTGTGGCTCTGATTGTGTAGATGATCTGTGAATCAGCTGATGTGTCTTTGCTGATGAATAAGTTGTCGAAGGAGCGACCAGAGCTTTCAAAAACCGGCGGTCTTCTCTTGTGAACAACAGCTGTAAGAAACATCATAAAGAAACATTAAGGGCAATTCATAGGCCTCAAAGTGTAAGTGAGTAATTCTCTCTAGATAAAAATGCCTAAAAATCAAGGAAGAATCGAGGAATCTGTACCATTTTCATCATTTGTCGTTGGTGTCTTTCCAATGGTAACAGCGTCCACGTAAAAGTCTTCATTAGAGTCGTCTTTGTACAGTCTAATCTGCCACAGGTTGAACTGATTTCCAAAGTATTTTGCCTGCAGAGAGCTGAGCAGGTCTATGCATTTATAACTCCATCTGTGGAAAAATAAAACACTTCATCATACTGCCTTCTACAAGCTTGTGTATATGTGAAATAGGCTTTTTTACTCACTCGTCACCCTTATTGAAGACAGAAATGATATTCTCAATCACTGTTATAGTTTGCCCTTGGGTGTTGCGGTAATAGAAAGAAACTCCAATTTCATTTTTCAAAACTCCCTTGTATGCAAAGCAAAGCTGAAAAAAAAAGTAAAATATGTTTTAAATGTTCTATTCTGAAAAAAACAGCAGAAGAAAAGAGTTTAATTGATGATTTGCATAGTGGCCAACGAATCAGACAAATCATTACTTTTTCAACACTTTCAGCAAAATGGCCATGATGTATATAATACAGATTCTAGACTTATGTAACCAGTTGAGCCAAATAAACCATAAGAAGTAGTGAATTTTACCATAGGATACTGGTCCAGTAAAATAGTGCCGTAGTAGTTTCCAGAGTCTGTGTAGTGGCTGGAACTGAACAGGATCTCAGCATTTTTCAGTGACCACAGGCCGCAGAAAGCCAGATGTTTCACACGAGTACCTAATTCACCATTAAACTGGTGAGGACAATAAAAGATAGGAGACAGAGGGATCAGTTCATTTAATCAGGGGTTTCCCTGTCTTTTTCAATGGGTGTACCTGGGTTCAAATGCTTTCCCGTAGGAAATTTGTTTCATCTACTAAAAAACATTTAATTTCCCATTATTACCACCATATTTATGTACAAACAATGCACTTAAATGCATTGTCTGTTTAGTTTAGCCTTAATGCTCTCCATATACACTACATTACATACATGAAAATGTATTAAATTATTCCCAGTAGTCTATTATCTTTATTGCATAGCTTTTCTCTTCATTGTACTGCTTTCACTGGTGTATGTGTATGTTGGTATTTGTCCAATCAAATTTCAGCCATCATGTGTTACTAAATAAATTTTAAAAAACTTTCAAACAACATAAGATTATTCATGATATTAATGTTTATATTCTTCAGATAATTTCACTTGCAACAGTGATTGTGATGCTGTCGTGTAAGACTAACGTACATTCTGAGATTTATTGGTGAGAAGGAAAACAAAATCTCATTTGCTCCACCTAAATACTTTAATTTGGTCTTTTAATTGTACAGGACTGAACATTACAAAATGGTGCAGAAATGGCAGCAAAAAATGGTCAGAAATGTTTATTATTCATAATTCACATGACATCTACAGTGAACTTTGTCATGATGGTTTGTCATTAAAAAGTGTACCAAATTAAATTTAATGAAAAATAAACCAGCTTTTAAAAAAAGGAAAAGCTTTTTTTTTTACTTGATATAAGACAAAAAACAAACTCATATGTTTACATTTCACTGGATAAGTTTGCTTTTGTTCAATTATGGTTTATCAAGATTTTAATTTCACAGAACAGTAAGTGATTCTTTCCACTGACCTGATAGTAATATCCATCTTCATAGTCTTTGAAAAACTTCACATTGGGGCCTTCACTGATCACAATCTCATTGGGACAGTCTGCTTCCATCAAGTCATCCAGAGCTGAATGTACCTGTTCATCAACCCAACAGCACAAGCACATTAGAAACTTTTGGAGTGATTCTGGTCCTTCTAGATTTCAGGTTAAATCTGCATTTTTGGTTAATTCTTTTAAATGTTATAGCGATATCCTGGATATCTGAGCATACAGGCAGACTCTTGCAGGACTCTTTTACTACAGACCTCTGACTCGTTTGCATTGAAGGGGATAGGTGCTGTAGGGATTCCGTCCACCAGCAGAGTAAAGGTCTCCAAGTTGCTTCTTCCTTTGGTAACCTCCTCAACAGTGATATTAGTGTCAGAACCAAAGACATCATAATCCAGAGAATCGAAATCACCTGCAAACCAAAAACATATAGTGAAAATCATTCATATTAAGGCTGTTATCTCCAGACTTCACAATCAGCACCTCATTAGTATTCCCTGCACTGCAAAAATCTAAATCTTACCAAGTGTATTTTTTTCATTTCTAGTCCAAATATCTCATCACACTTAAAATAAGACAGAATCACCTAAAGAGTAACATCTCAGTGAGATATAAGAATTTATTTTTAGACAATAGATCTCAAAAAACGGTACCAAGATAATTTTCACTTGTTCCATTGCTTGAATTAAGCAAAAAAAAAAAGAAAAAATCTGCCAATGGAACAAGTGAAAACTATCTTGTCTTATCTTGTCTTAATTTATCTCTGATTTTCCAGCGTGACAACATATTTTCCCGTCTTCTTACCTCTCTCAGAATCAAACGTGATAGTGTAGTGACGTCCATCATCGTCTTCCTGTTTGGCGACTTGGACTGTATCAGGTTTGATTGACCAAAGGTCGTTCACGGCTGCTTCCACCTGGGCTGCTGAAGCTGTGACAGGCATTGGCACTAAAGAAGACAAAACAGTGAGCATGTTGGGCTGTGTACTGTTGTTTAATAGAAAGAGATAAGACATCAATATGAGGTTAGGTCACAGATGAGTGGACAACCAATTAATGTAGCCACAGTGATGTTACACATTGTTTTTCAGCTACGATTTGAGAATTCCACTTTGCATTTTGGTTGTCACCATCTAATTTTCTTGGAGCCAAAATGGAGAAGCTGGAGAAGTAGGAAAGGTGATGAATAGCTAGCTAACAGTACCACTAACTTACAGAAATGATAAAACAGCAAACTTCAAAAAACATTTGCATGACAGAATCCTTTATGAATATTGTTAGCGCAACCTAATTAATGAAAAAAATTTAAAATATGCCATATACCATCTGCAGCTCATATCAGGATGCATTGAGGATGTGCTGAGAAAGCATATTTAAAGTATTAAAGTTTAGTTTATTTAGATACACTTAATGGATAGATATGTAGTAATTCTGGGTCCAATTTTGTGTGTTTTTTACAAGAAGATTCATCAAAGATCAAATCATTAAACTTCCATATACTGTCATATTTTTAACAAATATGGATATATAACCACATTGACACTGACATATTTCTATGATTTTCTTCCAATCTACTACAGTAGGGGGAAAAAAAAAACTTTTATTCAATATATAGAAGCTCCACAAGTTCATGTTAGCAAACTGATTGAAACATCAACTATAAAAACAGAAAATAGTGTTGATAAAAACACTTGATCCAGTTAGAATTGGAACATTATTACACACGAGTATTCAGTGGCGATACAAGCAAAATAAACAAAACAAAACAAATCATAACGGCCAATAAAAACATACAGAGAACTAACCTGCAAAAAGATAACTAGTGCACATGTGGTCCTAATAAAGTGATTGAGACCATAATAATTCAATGGAAAAATAGTAACTTAATATTAAGGAGAAGTTAAATAAGGCAGGATTTATTGTTGCCAGCATCATTGAAATTATACTCTAACATACTTTCATACAGCCAAACGTCTACTGTTATAACCTTGTGTACCGAAGATGACCTGGGTATTGTATTTTGGTTCTGTATTAGTATACACACCAAAGTCCGTTCATAAATGTTGATGTTTCAATTCCCAGCTTTCATATCACAGATAAATGCTTATTTGTATGACTTGAAAATATTAAAACTGATCCACAGCCTGGCATTACTTTTTACTTCTGTGAATGTAGGTCAGACAAACACTTTCACTTTGCATTGATCAAGGAAACGGATCAAATCAAAGATGAAGCCGAAGGTATTTAAGCGCATGCTGCTTTGTGCCTGTAAACACCTACTAACAGTTCACAGAGTAAGTTCCTAATAATGAAGAAGCTCAGCTGACAGGACCAGCCCCCACACATGCAGTTCAGGTGTTTTAGTAGCATGCAGGTTTTGCATTATCTTTTATTGTTTTTATATAATTCAGGGCACATTACCAGTTGTTGCAGGACCGTAGCCCAGTGTGAAGAAGGTGCTCCCACACAGATGGCTGGCACAGCTGCTGTTGACGCTCACCTTCTGGACCTCTTTAACTGGGGTGACACCGCTGGGCCACCAACTAAAGGTTATCACCTGGAGGCAAAAAGAATGAGCTCAGGTGAGATAAAAAGGCAATATATGGGAAGCATTTCTACACTGAGCCTCTTTATTCTGCTGTTCCTCATGTTAACTGACTTATTTAATGATCTATCTCCTATTATCCCCAAAAATAGTCTTAACTTTGAAGGTATCTAGTCTTCGTACTTGATCTCACAGTATCTTTAGTGTTCCAAATAAAGAATTCTGAAGTTATGCCAAAGACACCAGTATATTCAATTGTAGTGATATGCACTGATTCTACTCATATCTGTAGTACGTAACATTTATGTAACCACTAGAGGGAGTAGTGAGTCAGAGCTGCTAAGAAACAACTTTTAAGAAAGTGAGAAAGTGATAAAAGCTAAAAGCACTGTTGTTTCCACCACAGGACACAACTCTAAATGAAAAGAAAGAAGTTTGATGGTTTAATCACAGCGTTTCTTTATAAAGCTTATGAAGGTATAAAGTTATTATGTGATGGTATTATCTTTGTCAGTTTGTTGATCCACAGCTCAGACTAAACTATGACAGTTCTGAGCTTGTTTGGACAATTCCAAACCGATCTTTAGTGCAGTTATTGACAACACAATCCGCACAGAAAACAATGGTGATTTGTGGTTTTATTGTGGCTGTTTTCTGTTTAAAACCAGAGCTAAGCTAACAAAGCTAAATGTAAACTATCAGCTGGCACAGAAACTGCTTTAAACATAAAGACACTTATCTAATATTACTAACCCATATCAGAACAGAACCAAGCAGGTTAGTAGGCAGTGAGCAACTACAAACCTGTTCTTCATCAAACACTTCATAGTTAGCCACGATATGCTCAACCTCATTGACGGCATCGTCTGTCTGATCGGCTGTAAAACGACTGTCTGCACTGAACAAGGCAACGTTTATCGCTGCTGCGCCGCCATATTCTTGGTGCAGGATTTCAATGTAGTAACTACAAAAACAAAGAGTTTCAAAATCAATATTTATGAACGTGTAAGCTAATTACAAAATGTATTGCATTAATACTTACGGTTTTCCTTTCTCCAGACTCAGTATGTCTGACTTTTGTGAAGCCATCTGTAAGAAGTCTCTCACATAATATTGCTGGTAGGCAATTTTAACCTGAAATGTGCATAAGAGAGAACAATTATGAATGTTTTATGATTTATAGAGCCATTTCCAGCTTCTATAAATCAGGGCTTTCCTTATGATAGCTGTAAAACAACAAACGCCTAAAGAGTTAAAATTAAATTCTGAACGCAATTGCAAAAGTATCATCGGGAAAAAGATTCAGGACCATCTGCTGCAATACCAGCAGACTTTTAAACAGCTTCTTCCCCAGGCTGTGAGAGCACTGAAACATGGAAGCAACACTTCCACTATGTACTGGTACTGAATAACTGGCACCGAACGAACTCGATACTAACAAACTCTGACTGTTTGGCACACTTATTTTATTTTATTTTATTACTTATTTTATTCTATTTTATCCTAAGTTGCTGCTGTCATTACTATTTTAATGTATTTTAGTTTATTGTAAGTGATTTCTTCTTTATCTATAATGCCTGATTTTACACTGCTTTTAACCTAGGAGTACACTATTTCATTTCTTTTGTGCCTGTACTAAGAAATGACAAATTAAAAACCTTTCACCTTCGAAGAGTAAAACAAAAAAAAATAAAAAATAAAAAAAATAAAAAAACTGAACTTTAAGACTAACAACAAAAACTGATAACCTTGTATATAACTGTAACTCAAATAAATGTCCTACATTTGGAAAAACTTCAGCAGTGGATTAGATCTATACTCTGAAATATGCTACCCCAACAGGCTGCAACAACACATCCATGATTAAAAAAAAAAAAAAAAGATAAATTAAAAAAAAAAGTAAGTGTGCATGAGCTGAGACAGCCACGCCTCTACCTTATGCTCTGGAAGGCTGGAGTTGCTCAGATAGACTTCACATCGGTCATCACAGTTGAGGTACATTGTGAAGTTTCCGGTGGATGGGGGGACAAAGAAACCAGTGGTTCGTGAAACAAAAGTGTTGAATTCATTAGGAAATAAAACCGGCATGGAGTCGACCCACTGTGTCCAGTATCCGGTGCTGTTCTCATTGTAGTTCCATATGTCCGTCAGTTGATTGACTCTGGTGTCATTCCACACCTCCATCATCAGGCCTCTGCTACCTGGGTTTACATCAAGAGGACATAGGTTAGAGGAATAATAAAACTGAGAATGATAAAAGGTCAGTGTCAGAAATGGACCTGCAAGGGTAAACTCCACTCTTTTTTTTTTTTTTATCCCTCATTTTGGCTTCTGCAGCTTTAAGTTGACTGATCAATTCCAGTCCGCCAGCTTTTCATACTTGTAGGAGTTTCTGTTTTTCATCATCGACGGGAACAAAATCAATACAAACTCTACAGAGCTTTGTTTCTCTAAATATTTAAGTGTCTTTATGTATTTAAGTAACTGATACATGTTCCTTTTTAACTGTACAAACACCAAAGCACTTTCAGTATGACAAGCTTCTTATTCTTGTTTTTGCCGTGTTTTTTTATGGTATGTTTGAGTGTGTTTTTCCTTGTCATTTGTAATTGTCCTGTTTTGTCTTTCATAGATCTCGGATGTGTTTTTGGTGGTTTTTATGGTACATATTGAATATCTATGAGTCATGTGAACAACTGAAATTATTTACTGATTAAATCAAATCAAAAGCATGAAATTGAACCTTTTGTCACTTTCGGACTCTGTTTTCCCTGAGTAAATTCCACACTCCTAGATGTATTTGATAATAACATCAGCTCTATTAAAAAAATCTTTTATATAACGCGTGAGTGGAAATGTGCCCTTGTTACGGACTCATAGCTTACTGTGCTGTCACGGTACATAACACTTCAAAGTTCTGATGTACTCTGATATGTGAACGGACAAGATCATCTGCTTTGATACGGCAGCTTAGTAGGTAAGTAGAAAACAAGATGTTTTACATTCTTTACAGCATGATTTGTGCTTCAGGTGATCAAACAATGACACGGCATTAGAAACATGATGTATTTATCCTGTCAAAAAAACAGAAGAGGTATATCTCACATGGGTAGACTGTCCTGTTATCGTTCATCGGTTGCTCTGGAGTCACGCATGTAATCATGCTGTCAGATACACTGATGTCTTCACAAGGCAGGCCTGGAATAAATGAAATGTTAGTGATTGAATGTCGGTCATATTTACATAACTGTTTTCACTGGACCAGCTCCGTTGTTTTTGTCTTTGATGTGCAGAGGACACAAAAATGTACAGATTTTAAAGCAATGCAATTTTAACCCACAAAGACCCAGCACTACTTTTAGGTCAGATCCCAAATTAATTTTTCTTTAACCTTTCTCGAGAGATTTATCACCATTTATTGTAACATTATCCTCTGTATTTTGCATTTTTTCTGTGAAAATCATGTATTTTCCTGTAGTAAATTCACTGATCATGTAGATGTTCATAAAAGCTCAGATTAAAGTTGAGGGTTATTATATCAGAAACTGAGAAAACCGACGACAAAGTGACCTTTTCAGTAAAATATATCAATAAATGAATGGAAATCAAGTGTCTCCATTCACTGTCATTGATCCAACTCCATGGGTTTTACTGATGAATCAATGTTGTAGAAGATGAGAGCCTCTGAATGTTCAAATGGGTCATATCTGATGACCATGAAAAGATGACTAACTCCATTTTACACCAATTATTTACACGTATTTATAGGATTAGTGGATCCACAGGTATTAAACAGTTTACAGCAGTAGACAATTTTGTCGGATGGTGGATGTTTGGGCCTTTATGGGTTAATGCCAGTGATAAGTGCAAGAAAATTAATCTTCTTCTTACACTCATACTAGTGGCAAAATACTATTGAATAGTCATTTACTGCAATAAATTGTATAACAATTAATCATCAATCAAAATTTAATGACAGCCCTATCTGTGATTTTGGATACATGGAAATGAAATCTAATGGCAACTTTACTGAACTATTCAGATAAAATATGATCCAAACTGTTTATGTTTATTATTATTATTATTATTATTATTATTATTAT
Source organism: Apogon hyalosoma (assembly GCA_037367295.1). Classification (NCBI taxonomy): domain Eukaryota; kingdom Metazoa; phylum Chordata; class Actinopteri; order Kurtiformes; family Apogonidae; genus Apogon; species Apogon hyalosoma. The sequence continues at coordinate 30,408,069 of JAPQRP010000003.1, forward strand.
TATTATTATGATTGTTATTATTATTATTATTATTATTTATTTCTCCTTTTTTATTTTATCGTGCAGTAGTATTCTTATTATTGCTAATGTTGCATTTGTCTGTTAAGCGTACTTAAGAAGGATCCTATTGTTTCTGTGCTTGTAAATGTATACTGTCATGTGTGTTGATCGTGAGAGGACCCTCGGAAGAGTAGCTGACATTCTGCATCAGGTAATGGTGATCCTAATAATAAAATAATAATAAAATTTTTAAAAAGTAAATAAATAACTGTGATGTTTTGAACTTTCTAAATGTATCTCAAATGACTAACTAATCATTCGTTACTTTGACTGCTTTCATATGGCTATAGTTTTTTTTTTTTCTGTCTTACTTAGAAAAGTTGTGAAGTGATTTTATAATAGCCCAATTACAATAGACGTCACTTAACCTGTCAGACTTAGCGTACCTCAAAGTCAAGTGACATGTGAGACTTTATGAAATCCAGTGTAGTCAGTCATACGTCATGGTCTAATAGTCTCTGAACATTTGGAAGATTCTTTCCTCTGTGGTGTGACATCTCATCTTTTGTTTAAAGTATGCACGCGCTGAGCTTTGTTGAAGAGGATTATCACCATCGCGTGACTTAAGATTCCTGAACAATGCATCTTTTGTTTTGTTTAGTGGAAACTCACGTCTGTTCATACCGAACATCTTGTGCTATTGATTAGAAAACAGACGGCTGGTGAGATTTTGGTAAAGATAGTAACGATTACCTCCAACCAGAACACGGGCTGGGTGATCAGTTTCATCAAAGAAGCGGCCGTGGATGGTTATGAAGGTTCCGCCCATGACGCTGCCGTAGGATGGCGTGACTCCTTTCACCTCTGAACAAGATAAATGACAAAAACACTTTACTGCACCTGAAAAGAACGGCAGAACCAGTAGTAAAAGCTACCATTCGTACCTGCATACGTCTGGAGCATGCTGAGCTTCCCCAAAGAACTGACCCTGTATACTGACTTATCGGGCAAACTCCTAAAGATTTGAAAGAAAGAGACATTGTTGTTTGCGCTGTAATATTGTTCTTATTTATCAAATTGCGAAAATGTTCAAGAAAGCAAAAACTCCTTGGTTGTGTTTGTTTCTAAGAAGATAGCAAGCATTTTTTTTCTATACAAATTTGACTTTTAGACGATTTTCCTAAAATAATGATTCGCATAATATCCCAGCAGAGGAGCTTGACCGTGTTCCTTATTTTAAGACTGACACCACTGTGACACCTTTTCCTGAGAATATTAAATCTGTCTTAAATAACGGTTTTCTTGCTTGTAATATGCACAACTTTTTTTTTTACTGGTTTTACTAATGTTATGGAAAATTCTATTTGAAGAGAGTATGACTCCTGCTATTGAGCAACTCTTAAAAGGATTCTATTATTGTCCTGGTTCCTATTTTCCCTTATAATACGCCATTCTGTGCTATTAAAAAAAAAGGCTCATGGTGCAGGAGGCTCGAATATCAATTGTACCCAACCTAGTTACAGTTTTGTCCTCTAGTCCTAGAGATGCAAATTGCCTGAGTGTGATTGTTTTGACTAGTACTTTTTCTCAGAAATCTCCTTGTCATCTTAAAAAGTTTAGTTTGTAGTTTTAAAGTCTAATATGGTCTTTCAGTTTATTATAGTGGCTTTTTTTTTATTTTAAATCTAGTCAAGCAGCATATGCTTAACACGCAAGATAATATGGATGTATTTCAGAATACGTGGTACTAACTCCTGGATCCAAGGGGAGTTCATTATCTACATGCTACACATTATAAAATGACAAAGTCCTGCCCCTTCTGGTGTGCCCCATAACTCTGGAAAACATAAGCATATTGTGCCGCCATTTACACACATAATGTTTGTCAAATTAAAAGATAGTTCTGGAGTAGAAAGAAACACCTATTTTTTTTGTGAAATGACTTCAGGTGTGTAGTCTTTCAATAGAAAGTCTGACACCTTTACAGTTTTACAAGGTGTGACTGAATTGACTTGTAAGATTATCTATTAAATGTGTAACTGATTGTATAATTTAAATGGCATGACAAAAATTACTTTCACTATTGCCTGGGATATTACTATTTTCTGAAATATCCCATGGTAATGAAAATTAATGAAAGTATACAGAATACAAATATAGAATTTTAAAATGCCCAATTATTTAATATTTTCCACTCTGTTACGTTTGTATTTTAGACTTATAAACTTTTTGTCATGTTTTACTTCTAGGAAACAGACACTGAAAATGTCCCTCCTTTTTTTCTTTCTTTTTTGTCAAGGCGTCATTAACTAAATCCATTTGTAACAAACTGTACCATCTACATTTAGATAATAACAGTGTATTAGAAATAATAGTTATCCAAGATTCTTAGTTATTACTTTCTGTGCTGTTTCAAACCCTGTAGCATTTTACTAAGAGCTCAAATACGCACCTAGCAAATGAAAGTTAAAAGTGATTCAGTATCATTATTTCTATTTCTTTACCTTCCATAGTGACTATCCAAAATGTAACTCAAGTTGTGATGACCTGTTGGAAACAAAACACAGTTAGCATTTTGAAAAAGGGTGTTTTTAATTTTTTTCTGTTAACAGTTGCTTTAATCTTACCAACGTAACTTCCCGTCATCCTGCAGCTCATGTATCCCCACCAAGCACTTTCACTGTCCAATTTCAGAAGGTATCTTAAAAAACAATAAGTAGTATTAATAAAACATGAATCAAAATGTGATTTTTACTACTACCACTTTATTTTCAGCTAAACTAAATACATATGACTCTGAATGAATATTGATGCTACCCATTT
>JAPQRP010000003.1:30426126-30456483 GCA_037367295.1 Apogon hyalosoma
GCCCCTAGCCCCCTCTGGCCACGCCCCTGCTAATAGTTGGTTAAATGGTTCTAGGGCGATTCTGTATTACATATTTAAATGTGAACTCGTTGCAAAGAGTATTTTGTATTATTATGTTACAACCATGACTATAGAAGAAGAATGTGGGCCACAATATGGAAACACATGCATAAAGATATTAAACTCATTCAACTTTTCTCTTTACAGCATTTTGAGTATTTCATTTTATTACACCCCCTTTTTAAAATATGTATGTTATAAAATGGTCATGTTCCTGCTCTGCGTGAACCTCTGTAGAGATATGACTTATGAATATCACCTACATGGTCTATTTATTTCTTTTTTACTCTTCTTTAGCTCTCTCTTACTCTTCCCTATTTTATTATGTTACATTTATACATTTAGTTTGTTGTGAAACTGTTGTTGCTGCCATTTTGACTAAGCCTCCCTGAAAGAACAGATGTCGTATCCTTCCTAGTTAGGTAAACTCTTCTTTTATATTTCGATAAAACTATTCTTTTCAGGGTTTTATTGTATTGTATTGTGTTAATTTGAACATGATTGTGTACGAATGAATGAATACCTCTGCCTTTGGGTGTGACTTCTGTGACCAGGTCCTCCACTGTGACATGTTCCAGTCCCTTTTCTCTGATCACATCTGCACACAAGTGTTGACCAGACTTGAGAAAAACCTCACACAAACACACACTTTGTCAACGCAGACACACTCAGTACCTTTGCAGTGTGCCTTCAGCTGATCCTTCCACCCACACTCCACCAGCTTTGCCCTGAGTAACTCTTTCAACCTGTGACCACATCCAGTTCACATTACACAGGGTTAGTGCTGTTATTACACAAGTCTCTGCAAAGCTATAACCGAATCACTGCAGTGGAAGGACTTCTTACCGCTCCCGTTCCCCCATTTCTATCAGCTTCTGGTTTATTGCAGCCCTCATTTGTGAATCTTTACTCATGATCTACCTGAAACTAAACAAAAAACACAAACAGCGTCAGTGTAGAAGCGGAGAGTTCACAGATATACATAAAATACACGAAAATATCAATAAACCGTTACCTTTGTGAAACAGATCAGCTGGGGAACACACGGTCCCTTTGTGAAATGGCGCCGCCTAAAACAAACAAGGCCTCAACAGTTCCGCTTTGGCTCCGATTTGTGGTTTTTTTTTTTTTTTTTTTTTTTTTTTTTCGTTTCAAGTGTGTTGTAAAGATGCAATCATGTTGTGGTGACTTTTTTTTTTTTTAAGAGTACCTATAACATTAGTTTGATTTTAAAATAAGACCTACATTAAAATAGAGCGCGATTGCTTTTGAATGCTGCGTTTATAGAAATAGTTCATTTAATGAGTAAGTGCTGCTATAATGAATAAATTAATGAGAATTAAACTATATTAAAATGTGTGAATTTATACTCTTGGTTACAGTTGATTAAATTAAGTATTTGTTTCAGTTAAATGTTTTGAGAATGGTCTTTACATCATGACTAGCAATGCCCACCTTCAATATGTAGTTTATTTTTACCTATAGGTGTTAAATACTAGCGAAAAACACTCACAGCAGACATAAAACACAGTAAAAACTAGCCTTTAATAACATACATTAAACGTCTGTTGAACTCAACTTCCCATCAGCACCTAAAAACGTTACGTCCGCCGCAAAATGGCTCCGGCAGGAACGAAAATACAAAACGTGTGTCCGGCTTAGTTCATACACATCATCTTTCACCTGTGGAGAAATTAATTCACATTTAATAAAATATGGCTGCGTCGAATTACTCCTTGAAGGTCAACAGAGAGCTGTTAGACCCCAACTTTGAAAGCTACAGGTTATCTTTGGACGCCATTCCGACTTACAACGTTGAACTGGATGCTGGTGAGATAAACTACAGTTCAGTTAGCTAGCTGAAGTTTAGCATCACAGCACAGATTTGACTTCTACTACAGCTGCAAACAAACAAATTAATATGTTCCAATGAAGCACGAAAGGCTACACGGGCTACTAATCTTTAGAAATGCATTTTGTGAATAATAAATTGAAGCGTTGAAGCTTTATTTAAGCGTCTCGTGGTTTTAGCTAAGTTGTTGTACTTAGATCCCTCATTAATCTCTCTGGGGGTTTGGGACCCTCCTGAAAAGACCATAACATTTTATTCCAATATTTATTATCATTATAGCTATGACGGTAGGGACAAAATGAATGTAAACATGACTGTATTTATGCAGCTGGATGGGCCAAGTCAAATATTTAATACTAATATCACCACACACATAAAGACAAATGAAAGTGAAGTTATAAGATACTGTACAGCCAATGTTTTCATAGTGTTCAGCTGAAACGACTCATTTACATGTTTATAGCTCAGTCATGCACATTTAACAAAATCACACTATACACACACACCCTTGGATCGGATGTCACCTTACACATTTTGCATTTCAACTTGTTACAGATTGTCATCTTAACTTTTAACATGAAATGGAAAATGCAGATAAAGTTTCACAGATAAACATACCAAGGTGTTTATTTTATTTGCTAATATTAATTTATAACAGTTTAATAATCTTAATCTATTAATGCTATCATTGATTCTTTCAGAAACCAAGAGTATAACAGCTTTTATAGTTGCTAAGCCACATCCCAATTATAAAACTTAACTGATAAGAAGAGAATTGAAGAATTGTTGATTGCTGTCTTGCTCTGATATTTTCTTGAAACTTTTTTCTTTGCCATCTCTGCAGCTGTGGAGGAGGTGAAGTTGAAGGATACGCAGTACACCCTGGAGCATATGAGGGCTTTTGGCATGTACAATTACCTGCATATAGATCCTTGGTATGAAGACAGTGTTTTATTTGTGGACTGCAAAGGACGGGTTCTCAGTTTGACTGTCACTCTGGTAAGATATGAAATCTGGAAATCTAACTGTTTTTGTATGTAGCACCTCTTTTCATATGTCTCCTAGTAATGTTGGATGATTTGCAGATCTTGTTATGAATACCTTCTAAAATGACATTTTCTGCAGTTTCATAAGTGTGGCAAAAGCTAGCAAGTTAAAAATACAATGCTTGCAGACACTGATTAATGCAAAAATGATGAGTTCATATTTCACAAAAAAACCCCAAAAGACTAATGTTTCAATACAGGAAGTGTTCAGAAATCAGTATTTGGTGGAATAACAAATGCACTTATATTGCTGTTGGCTGCTTTATGCTGCTTGCAGATTTGTTTGGCTTGCAACAATCCATCTTCCTCTTGGTCACATTCACTGGGTTCAGGTATGGAAATTTGGAGTAATTTTTGTTTTTTTTCTCAGATGATGTTTGGTATTCTGATGGGGTGTCAGAGAAATCTATAGGGTGTTTTAATACAACTGACACACCAGTAGGTGGTGACCAAGTACTAACCAACTACTTGTGCAATAGCAAAACCAAGTCTGGTTCTGTGAGAAAACCCACAGTGTTTCAAAAGTAGCATAATGAAATTGGTTTGCTGTAATTGCAAGATTATTATATGTAAGATGATTAAGAGAGGTGTCTTGTAGGGCGAAAACACAGCTTCAGCACAGTTTCAGACTAAAAAAATCCAGCTTTGGACTGGCCTCAGTATCTCTTTGATTTATCACAGGCATCATTACATAATTGACTCAAAGAACAGATCCAGGGTTTTTTTTTTTTTTTTTTTAACCTAATATCAAGATATTAAGATGAAGAGCAGAATCAGGACAGTGACCCTTTCAATGAGACTTCTTTGATGTCCAAGAAAATTAGAGATAATTGGTGCCACAGAACTGTTTTTATGTCTAAACTGACCTGAATGATTAAAATCAGACTGTAATCCAGAGAAACCACATCTCTGGCTTTCACCACTATCATTAAATAACTCTATGAAAATGAGTTGGTTAGATTCTAATTACAATCATCACATAATAATTGTGCTCCTTGCCAAGCCTTTTGTATACATTAGCAGGCAAGTGATGCTTTGCACATTGTGGCAAGGCCGTTCACACTGTGTTCAGGGCATCAACGCTACAGATGTGCGAGAAAATGATCTCAAAGGTACATCATACATTAGCTACCAATATAATAAGCAGTGTCATGCACCATGGCAACAACAGGGCAGCTGCTGCATAGTGCTTTTGAAACACTCTTACCTCACGCAATGAGTAATTGATGCTCATGTGGTGGCATATCTGTCTATTACTAATAAGTCAGGGAGATTCGTGAATCACATGTGAAGGCCAATCACATGGACCTGGCCACATTGTATTATATCCCTGTCTTTCCATTATGAATCTTTTTTCTTTTATTATGTAAGTTACGTCTCTGTTATAATAGTTTTTTGTTCCTGTGATTTTCTGGAAACAATATTTTACTGTGTGTTTTGATCAGATTTAGAGTTCTGAAATGATCATGAAGCTGGTTTTCCTCCTTGGGTAGTTCAGAGCTCCTCTTATCAAGTATCTGTCTTTGAGTTTCTGTGAAATGAGTATCCAACCATCATGGCTTTGCAAGACACCAAAAGTACAGTGCTTGCAGTGGTCGGCCATTTCATGACATTTCATTTCATTACAAGATTACAGGTTATTTTGTTGCTTGGTCTTGAACAAAGTAGTCCATCTTCTCTCTTAAGGTTGACAAATCAAATCTTCCTTAAAAATGGTTCCCTTTCTGAAGCGCAACACAAAATTTTTGTGATCATCCAGCCAAAATAAATCAATTTGAAAGGAAGAAAATTGCACCAGAAAGTAGATTTTTATGTAGCTTTTAGACAGAACTTTTTTTTTTTTTTTTCAGTTTAACCAAATGCATGCAAGAAATGAAAAATAATAATAATACATTTTATTTGTAAGCACCTTTCATGGAACCCTAGTACACTGTACAGCAGAGGACAAAAAAGACAATACACAGAATGCTAAATAAATAAGTAATTACAATAAATAAAAGATACAAAGAAAAAGAAGTGAAGAGATGCAGTGCAAGGTAAGATGTAAAATAAATAATTATGGTGGGTAGGCTGTTTTGGACAGGTGACTCTTGAGTCTGGTTTTGAATATGGGGAGAGAGTTGCTATCAAATGGATAGTGGAAGAGAGTTCCAGAGCAAAATAAAAAAAAAAAAAAGAAGAAATAAAGTGTCTTCTCTGTTATAGTGGTAATAAACCAGTTGATGATTAGATTAAATTAGATTAGATAGAACTTTAGTGATCCTTTGGGCAGAGCCCTCAGGAAATCAGGGCGAAATAATATTTCTGATGGTAACAGTGCGCTTAGTGATCTTTGTCTTATTTATACTATTTATCAACAGTCTGACACCAATTATTACTCCTCAAAGAGACTGAAAACTGATGAATGGGACCAGTACACATTTAGAGCTGCCTTTTTCAAGTTTAGGGACTCAAAATGAGCTATGGAACTGTTTTTTGTGGATCACAGATTGGACCAGTGAAATGTATAACAATAGTATGATGTTTGATTTAAAGCCAGCCAAAAAATGTAATCGCCATTTACTACAATTTACAATTTTAATCATTGGTGTTGCTTTATTCACAACCCCTCAATGACCTTGTAACCTGCCTACATTTATCTACGAGTTAAAGTTTTTCAAACAGCTGCTGTTACATTTCTGTGACAGTGTTGTGTTGTACATCCAGGACACCGCCTTAGGGAAACCCAGAGAGGTTTACCGAATCACCACAGACCCGAGTTCCTGTGAGGATCGTCTCTGTGCCTCCCTCAGCCTCACTTCAGCGACCTGGGCAGCCGTGTCAGACGGCGCCGGCAGACTTTACCTCCTCCGAACTGGCAAGAGGGGCGACAGCTCACATACGAAGTGGGAAGTGAGTATGGCCGCTCAGGTTTACTGCTGTCAGACTACACACATCACATAATTCATTATTCTGCATTCAGTATGATTTAATATTCAGAGTCAGGATTAGAAGGTCAGTAACTAATCTATGACCTGTTATTGACCTCTATTGGTGGCTGAATGGAAGTGCGACAGTGATTGATCGACTTCCTTTTCTTCAGCGTCTGATGTCAGTGAGTTCATTTCTCCTTCCACCGACATATCTGAAATTTACAAAAGGCTTAGAGCACAGGTGTCAAACATGTGGCCCAGGGGGCAATTCTGGCCTGCCAAAGGGTCGACTCCAGCCTGTGGGATGAATTTGTGAAATGCAAAAATTACACTGAAGATATTAGCAAACAATGGTGTAAAAATCATTTTAATGCAAGTTCAACATACAGACACATTCAAACCAATTAGATCTCAATTGGGTCAGACCAGTAAAATATTATTATAATAACATATAAATAATGACAACTGTAGATTTTATCTTTGTTTTAGTGTAAAAAAAAAAAAAGTAAAATTACATGAAAATGTTTACATTAACAAACTATCCTTTTACAAAAAATGTGAATAACCTGAACAAATTTGAACAACCTGAAATGTCTTAAAAGAAGTAATTGCGATTTTACCAATATTCTGCCTGTTAGTAAATGTTTTGTGTATTTGTAATAATAAACTGAATATTGTTAAAATTGCACTTGAACAACACAAGACAAACCAAGTGCAATTTTAATAATAGTCTGCCTCAGTTTATCACTTTATCATTTACACATGTACATTACAACTTACATTACAATTACAAATACACAAAACATTTAGTAACAGGCAGAATACTGGTAAAATTGCATTTACTTTTCTTAAGACATTTCAAGTTATTCATGTTATTCAGATTTTTAAGGAAACTTTGTAGATGTAAATCATGATTATCATAATGTAATATTACTTTTTTCACTGTTTTTTTTTTTTTTTACTGGTCCGGCCCTCGTGAGATCATATTGGGGTGAATGTGGCCCCTGAACTAAAATGAGTTTGACACCCCTGACTTAGAGGATTGAGCAGAAATATATTTTGAAGTATCACTACATACTATTGTTTACACCAAATAAGCAAAACATTTTAAAACAATTGCAGTGTAAATTCGCATAGTTTTGTTAAAATAGTGTGTTTTCCAGGTTTTAAACTATGAAAGGGCATTACGGAGTTTTTGGTCAAAAAAGCTGCTTTTCAGTGTTTGAGAAATCACACCTTCATCTTAGTATGTCTAGGCATAAGACTTACCATATCACATGTAATGTTGTCTTGAGGCAGCACAGAAACTGGAGGCAAAGCAGTGAAATGTGTGCGGATAAAATTACAATGTGGGTGTAAAACAGATAAGATGTATTCATCTTGGCTCACTTTCATGGCAGCCACTAGATGCACTGGCAGAGGTAGGGCCTCCAGGAACAAATGTAATCATCAGTTTTTGGCTCACCACCACAACTTTTTGGCATTGATAAATTACATTTTTTCCAATAGAAACTGCTCACTTTTAGCTCTTTTTACGTCCCAAACTTAACCAAATTTGGGGGAGTATGGTGATTTTTGAAAGCCTGAAAGTATGTGCCCAAAACCGAGCGACTTAACACCTTGTTTATTCTTGTTTATTCTTTTCTTTTCTTTTATTGTATTTATACCTTTTTTATGTAATCACTGAGTCACTAAATAACACTGACGGAGCCCCAAATGAGCAGTAATACTGTAATTAGTGTTACTAATGTGGAGCATATTCCAACAGAGATAATTAATCATGCTTTTTTCCTTCAGAGTTTTTCACTAGTAAGAGGTCGGAGTTTGTTTGAGTTCAAGAAATTGACTGGTTAAGAATGTTAACCGGGGGTATTGACCTGATCTCATACGAAAGACTGTAGATGTATTCAAGGCTTAACCCTTACTCATTGAAATATTCAGAAATTCAAAATTTCAACCTTAGCTTGTTATTGGACATCATTATTTCAACCTCCTCTTGCCATAAAACATCCAAGCAGCACTTGCTAAAAAGTAAACGCCTGCAATAAAACAACTGTTATAATGTCATAAACTGACAAAAATCACTCATATTCACTATTTACAGCTTCAAAACTTCTATAAAATCTCTCTGAATCACTGTATAGTGGTATAAAAACCAACATGCCTCTTGACCTCACTGAGGCACAGGATTGGCCCCATATTTAATGTAAAATTAGTCACTTGCCCGATACAAGGGTTAAAAATTTAAAAGTGACAGAAATAATGACACCAATCTGGAGTTCTGTTTTGGCACAAAGATAGTGTGCAGTTTATAAAATGTCTGTTGTGTTTATGAGCCTTTAGTCATATTTGCAGAGGACTAGTATAACCTGTAGACCTCTGGTAATTTGTAATAACTGAGGAGGGCATTTGAGACTTCAAGGGCCTTTTGTATGGAACTAGTATAAGAAATTAACCTCATAAGTCCATGTTTCTTGCAGAACATCTGGGCAACACAAGTGGGGTCTGTTTTTCATCAAAATGTATTAACCTTATTTCCAGTTCCGATGTCAAGGGCAGGCTCACCACTTACTGGTAACTGTTATAAAATAAAAACAATGTTTGTTATTGTAGCTGTCATCCATCTCATCATCTTTTGAGATTGTGTTTTTCTGAAGGATTTAAGTTTATCCATGATCTATCGCCTCCTGGATTTCCTCCCAAAACACTTTTAAAACTTTGATACATCATCCCCAACACAGCCTCCACTGTCCTCGACCTGGAAGTGGACTGAATAAATGCGTGACAGAAACAGAAAAGATTGCAAATTACTCCAAATCACAGAAATGTCAATTTGCATGGGACTAATATTATCACAGGACCTTTCTGTGTTTGCAGGGTAGGCAATTTACTGTGGAATTTTTATTTTACAATTTACTGACATGGTAGATTGTCACAGGCATTTAGATGACAGATAAGCACAGCAATTATTCCAAATCACTAGAGGTCCTTGGGTTATACTAATCTCATGAATTGATAATGTCTGTAATTTGTAAAGTTAAAATTCTGCCACAAATTAGCCAATTTCAGCAAACACAGAGGTCTTCTGACAGTAATGTTTTTATGTCAGTGCTTTCTGTTTCCTTGTGCACTGGCAATTATAAATGAACATTTTGAAGGTTTTTGGGTGCAGCTGCAGGAGGTTCATGTCATGGAGATCCATTCACTAAAGGAGCAAATGTGAATCCTTGAGAAATGAAGGACATGCATGACTGTGTGCAGTAAGGAACATTTTCTACATTTCCAAAGGCTCAACAGTAGTATGTAAGTGGAGGTCTATTAGTAGAGAGCCTTCAGATCTGGGAGATAATTTCATTAGACGTGGGGGTTATTTGTTAAATCCTCAGGTCGTGTTAGTCCTGTGTGAATAGGGTTTTAGAGACAGTGTTCTCCAGCAGATTCAGTCAGGGATACAGAGGGACTATGTAGAAATGGTTGCAATACCTAAATGGTTAATGTAACTGTAGAATTAAAGCTGCAGGTTAGTGTAGTAGGTGTGTATAAGGTAGGTGTGTAACGGTGTACCGAACCGTTTCAGTTTGGGGCCTTCAATACAATATGGAGGTGTACCGAACTCATACATGTAGCCTATGTGAAGAACGCAAACACTCGGAAAACAGGGCGGACACAAGCAGAGCCCATGTTCAGGGTTTCCTCTATAAACATTCAGCAGTGGTGAATTTTCAGTGCCACTGCAAAAAAACCCAAAACATGACAACAGAGAGTCTAACAGAGGCACAGAAGCTGAGTCGGACATTCAAGCATGTTAAGTTTCACTTTTGGTTTTCGGGATGTTGCAGCTTTGTGGCACAAAAGAGTCCACAGGTTCCTTTATAGGAGAAAAGGTTTTCATTTTTTAACTCAAGTGTGTAAAATCCAGTGAACCTGCTCCTCTTCTCCTTCACCGTGCCTCTGCTGTGGTGTTAGTGTGAGGTCACATTCACAGCACCTCAGGGAATACTGTGAGGCGTTCAAAAACACTCAAAATACAGGGTTTGCCTTTAATGAACATTCAAATATACAAAAAGACATAACATGTGGGGTGTCTGTTAATGCACAAATGACTGAAATATATTTTGTAGAAATGTCCCGTGTCCCATAGGGAGTTACGGAGCACCCGCCCCCCTTCACTGGTCTCCTTCACTGTACCGAAAATGTATCGAAAATGTATCAAACCCTGTACCAAAAACATACCAAAAAGAAATGTTTCTATACTATTACACCCCTAGTGTAAGGGTGTATTAATGTGTAATGAGTGATAAATCATGATAACCCTCAAAGACCAAAACAGCTGCAGTGACCAACATCTAGAAATGTTTCATAACTTTTCAACCACTAGTCCTATAAATACATTCAGTTAAAATGTAGTTTCTCAGCTTTCCAGTGGCATCAGATATGACCCATCTGGACGTTCAGAGGATCTGTAGTGAACACAGAAACACCATCATCTTCTGTAACATTGATTCACCAGCAAAACTAATGTAGTTTTACAAATAACAGTAGTTGAATATGCTTGTTTGTGTCTTCACTTAATGATATATTTGGCTGAAAAGTCAAATTTTTTTCACTTCTGTCTGTTTTGATATAATAACCTTTTTAATTTATCAACATTATCAGTAAGTGAATTATAAGACAATACTAGAGTTTCATGTACACATGCAAAATGCAGAGGATAATGTTATAATAAATGGTGATAAATCAGTTAGGAAATGTTTAATGTAGAGAAAAATTAATTTAGAAGTTGCCACATCATTCCAGGTTTTTAAGGGCAAAAATATACTACAACACTACACAGCATAAATTTTAATATAGGACTACTGTACCTTTTAGTAACACCTGAACATATTATTTACCTGTTTACAATGTGTTATAAACTCCATGTGTTGTATGTAAATGTATTTGACTATTAAACGTTAAATAGGAAGCTTAATGTAAAATACGTACCCACAGAATTACAAATGTCACATTATTCTGTCTAGGCAGCTGTTAAAAGAAGCCTTTTTCAACAGTTCAAATGCAAATTCATGCTTAAGAACCAGTTTCTGTGTTTAAAAGGCTTAGCAGGTCTGTTAAAATTGGCTGGTAGTAGTGAGGGATGGAGTCTTTGATAAGATTAGTCTTTGTGCACTTCATCCTGTTAACAGCCATGCAAGTGGGATCGGCGACAAATGAGAGCTCCCCCCTCTGAACAAGCGCACTTGATGCAATTCTGAAAGCGGAGTTCAAGAATGGAATTTGTAATGAAGATTTAAGCCCTTGAGTCAGTGGCTTCCAAGGTTGTAATTTTAAGTTTGAGCTCCCAGCAATGTCAGAAGAGCCACACTGCATCTTTCATTCTTTCATTTTGTCCATGTGTGTGTGTGTGTGCGTGTGCGTGTGTGTGCGTGTGTGTGTGTGTGTGTGTGTGTGTGCGTGCGTGTGTGTGTGTGCTAATAAACTCCCTCATAAACCAGATCTGTTTATGTATGCACCTTAAGGTCTGGCTCTTCAGCATCTCATCCTGTTTTATAAAAAGACAACGAAGGCTGATGATGTAGATATACTAAACAGAATGCTGGAAGGATAGATCTTACTTTTTTATTACCTAATTTATGAGTTTTCTAGTTTTATATTCGCAAGCAGAGTCATTTCAAGTTTTACAGCTTCACTTTAAAGCTTATTTGCCCGTCAAGATCATTCAACGCAAAGATAGAGGTGTATTTTGAAGTATTTAAAGCAACCTCTCACCCAAGTGTGACATGTTTGACACCCACCTTTGAACAGTCTCTTAAATCAGCTGAAGATCTCTACGTGTGCTCCAACCAGGCCAAGTATAAACTGAAAAAAAAAAGAAATAAGTAATGGACAATATAAGGCTCAACATTCAATATTCTCATTGAATTATTTGTCAAAGTCTTACTTGACTCAAGCCTCCTCTCAAAATGTTAAAGTGATGCACAGTGGGTGTTATTCCTTTTAACTGATTCAGGTCTCTCTCTCTCTCTCTCTCTCTCTCAGTTACATCTACATTTTACTGCTGTTTTCTTTCCTTATTTCCTTTGTATTTTAATTTTTGACCTGAAATTCTATCTCCCAACCAAAGCCAGTCCTGTTAATTGTAAAAGAACAACTGGTGCTACTACTGATTGATGTTGCAGTGGTAAAAACCAAAGGTAAACTATGTTACATTAACTATAAAAACAAATTGAGCTATATATCTTACAACAAATTGATTTGTTTATTTGTTTTAATAAAGGTTGATCATTACAAACAGCTAAACTAAAATGCCAGAATACAAATGCAGAAGTTACCAAATACAGAATCATCATTTATTTAAGTTGATTTTAGTTGAATTTTAGTTAAAGTTTGAACTGATCCTAATTTAACAAATTATTATAATTGTTATTGTTATTATTACTGTTTGTCATGGTTTTCTGTTGATTTATTGTTTAGTTATAAAAAGTTGAGAAAGTTTTCTGATGATCAACAGATCAATAACAAACTGCTTTGTGCATTTGACTTGACTTTAATATCCATTATTTTTACAGCTTTTGGAGTAATTATTAGACCTATTAGTACCTATGTTTTTCTGTGGAAAGTCAATTGAACAACCCTTAAAAGTTGGTGATTTTGTCTGAACTTAATCCAAGTGTTTAAATAATTGTACATTTATTACTGGGATCTAATCACAAAGTTTAAAACAAATTACCCTCAAAGACCTAAAAACCCACCAGCAACCAAAATCATCCACTGATCTAAAATGTTTTGTTTCTTTTTGGCCCACTAATCCTGCCAATACAATTAAAATAATTTGTGTAAAATGCAGTTCCTCAGATTTTCAGCAACATCAGATTTGTCTCTTTTGTACGTTCAGAGGCTCTGTAGTTGAACATGGAAACACCACCATCTTCTGAAACAGTGATCTACCAATAAAACCCATGTAGTCTGCAAAATGTAGTTCAGTTAATCATAAAGATACTTTTTCTTCAGTTTTGTCTGTTTTGATAGAATAATCTTTGCATTTATACTTGAATTTTTCAGAGCATCTTCATTAGATATAGAAAAATACCTTATTTTCACTGTAAAATGCAAAGTGCATAATGGATGGTGGTAAATTACTCAGAAAAAGGTTAAATGAATTTGGAGATCACCACAAAAATAAATGTAAGTCTTTAAGTTTTGCTTTAAGAGAAACAGATTCAGGTTTTATTTTCTGATGAAAACTCACCTGTTTTAAAGTAATTTCAAGGTAATTTCACTCTTACAAATTTGTGAAATAACCTTGAATACAACACAACTCACATAAATGAGCTTCTGCCATCACTGAAATGTCTTATTTGCTGAAAGCCGATGTCAGTCAACAAGACCGATATTGGCTGATAATGATGTTTGGCGGTCTGGGTATGAGACTTGAAAACAAACAGCTGTTCACAGATCCACAGAGAAAGAGGCACAAAATGTGTTTTAGCATCGAGCCACTTTGATTTTATAATTTTAATGGTTTTACTCTGAACGCCGCTGATGTCCTTCGTGTGAATGGGATAACTAGCACAGATTTGGTTGGATTTCTTCTCCCTTGATAACCAGCATAGGGGACCCCTAGTGGAAGAACCCTATTGATTTCAGCTTCTCTATGAGTATTATAAGTCATACAAAAGAGGGCGCTTTAGTTGAAAATCAGTTTTTTTGGACATAAATCAAGCAATAATAGGCCAATTTTCATATTGATCATCTTACAAATGTCCATTTTCTGCCTACCATCCAGAGTTCATATGGTGTCATTTTCATTCACTTGGTGGAGTTTTGTGGGGAAAAATTGGTTCTCTGACCATTATTCTGCCACTATCAGGTCCACAGAGCTCAAATTGAGTTCATATCAATTGTGTAAGAATTCTCTTCATGCCACTGCTTTGAGTTTACATGATGTCATATTTTGACACCAGGTGGTTTGTTTTTTCCAGATGGTTGGGGGATGCCGGTTGGAAGATGTTTGATAATGTTCTGAAAATATCAAATGAACAGTTATGGTTATTTCTGTACAGTGTCACATTTCATATTAAATCCATCCACAGTCTGCTTTCTGAATAACAATTAAGTTAGTATCTTTAGTACATTGTGTCATTTATATGCTTTATTATATAGCAGAGGATTGGGGGGATTTTGGGTATATACCCTTGCGGTCGGCCCCCGACAGTGTAAGCCTCATTATTTCAAAGTTCTATGCCATCATTTGGTAGTATAATTTAGAATGTATTAAGATAAGGACATACATTATTAATATTATTACCACAGTTTATCAGTGTACAGGTTTGTCCTTTTGTCTGATTTAACATTCTAGATTTTATTTGCTAATTTTCTGACCGTAGCCGCTGTTCAGTGAAGACATGGGGGAGCCGTTCATCATCCTCCACAGTATCTCACATGTTGACGCTGGAGTCCACACCATCGAGGTCCTGCTTCTCCGTATCCAGAAGGACCCACAGGAGACAAAAGGAAGTGGATACTCAGTGTCTCTGGAGTGGATCACGGTTGGCAACACTGCAGCACAAGGTGAGTGGGAAGTGATTCTGATTAACACGTGTATTACAGACTATGTGTTTTGCTCTCAATACAAATCGCAATACAAACCTTCCTAGGAATCTTTCTAGTATTTACCCTCAGTGGACAATAGAAATCGGCATTAATTAAACCATACAATAAAGTTAGTCATAGTGAGTCTCTTTTTGAGTTTAATAATTATGTCCCAGATGAGATTAACACTCACAGCAAACACTGGCAAGAGGCTTTTCATTAAACTTCTTGGCACCTGGTGTAACGGAAAGAAACATCCTGAATAACGATTCAAAGATTAAACAGACACAAACACAAGCTGTCTTTTGAGAGTCTCGTTCTCATTTTGTTTTGTTTTTGTGTTTTCATGTTTGTGTAATCTACATGTTGTTAAAGATAATCAGATACACTTGGCCTTCGTCTGCAATTTAGTTTCACACAAATCTGTAATTCACCAGCCAGGGGTGTCAATATAGACAGTACAGTCGGTGTTGTAATGGGGGGCTGAGAACCAAAACAAGAATTTACATCGATAAGATAAGGTAAGGTAAAATAAGATAGGATAGGATAGGATAAGGAAAGATAAGATAAGATAAGATAAGATAAGGCCTTTATTGTCCCTCAAAGAGGAAATTTGCATCAGAACACTGCAAAGTAGAATAAAGTGCACTCACAAATCTAAAATCTCAGTCACTTATATATGTCATGCACGGGAAGAGTAGATATGAATGAGTTATAACCGGGGGGTATTACGCGGAATACGAAGAATAAATAGCAGGACAGAATAATATGTAGATTCACAGCAAATGATTAAAAAAACAAGGACGATACAGAGATGGCACAGATACAGAGATGCAGATTGATAAATGATAAACATGCTCTCCTGTTTGACTGTGTGACAGGATGATGTGGCATAGTAGCTAGTTCCAGTGCAATATCTGTTGAGGCTGAGCACATGCTCTGCACAGCGAGCAGTCTGAAACAATTTTGAGAAAAGTCAACAGAAAAACAGTCAGGAGGATTTAAGTGCCTATGACCTTTCCAATGCAGTAG
Organism: Apogon hyalosoma; assembly: GCA_037367295.1. Taxonomy (NCBI): domain Eukaryota; kingdom Metazoa; phylum Chordata; class Actinopteri; order Kurtiformes; family Apogonidae; genus Apogon; species Apogon hyalosoma. Next base: position 30,441,618 of record JAPQRP010000003.1, read on the forward strand.
CCTGTGCAAGTAATTTAACTGTAAAATCCACTCACTGTTGGTTAAAAAAAACACTAATTAATTCAATCTCAATTCAGTTTTATTTGTAGAGCCCAATATCACAACAAGGTCGCCTCACAGGGCTTTACAGAATATGTTGAATATGAAAATAAGCAACAGTCAAATAATTAGTTAGGTAAACAGTCGATGAAGCAAATAGATTAATGTCCCCGGCATCATCCCGTCTTTACACCCTCCTTCTCGGCAAGGAAAAACTCCAAAAACCCAGTGGCAAAAAGGAAACCTCAGGGAGAAGCACAGTGAAGGAGAGATCCACTCCCATGGACGGACAGGCTGTAGATGTGACCAGAACTGACGGACATCCATTTGGTGATGTAATTCCAGTCTGTGAGGATGCAGTAGGAGACGTGGGGGTGGGGTGGCGGGGGGGCACATGATGTGTTGTAAATGTGTGGCAGATGTAGGTGCATATGTGTGTTAATGGAGCTCCCATTTCAAACTGCAAATTATACAGTCGTGGAAAAAATTATTAGACCATCAAAAATCATCAGAAACAATGCTTATGCAATCCAGTACTAACTCCTGTGTGTATCATGTGACTAAAACAGACAGAAAAGAACACGTGGAATGCCTAAAAGCACTGTTTTTGTCAGTACAATGCCATAGATATTGATGTAAGAACTGAAGCGATTTTGTTTATTATCAAGAAAACATGGAAAATGGATAGGTATCAGCTCTGAAATTAAACTACTATGAGCTATTTTTATTGTTATCATTATATTTGTCCAAACAAAGGCATTCAAATGAACAAGAAATTGAAGAAAACAAGGGTGGTCTAATAATTTTTTCCGTGACTGTAGGGAGGACAATATCTAAGTGAGCTCCAGGAGGTTTGCAACTTTTTATTTTCTGCTGATTATTGTCATTATTTTATGCCAAAGAAAAGGCATGTTTTAACCCATCTGTGCCTGTTATGATTGTGACAGTTACAGAGAAAGCGCTGGTAGAAGATACAGAATTTTCTTTTCTGGTCGTAATTTATTTGAAAGGACAGAGGAGCAGAACAGCCATAAAACAGTCCACATTTTCACCTTCGCTTCCCTTGAAATCATTATCAGATGTGTGCTTACTAATGGAGTGCACTGACATAACATTACAAAATCCGGTTTTACTCTCATGTAAAGTCATGAGGCAGAAAATACCTAGATGTAATATTGAAATGTACTGAAATATTCAGTAGATAATGCTTTGATTTCCCAGTCTTTTTCCTGGTTCTGTGGCCGATACAAACAACACGCTGCGTTTCCTCTGTTTTACTGATATTATGAATCGTGGAATGTCACGTCTCCATGCCTCTCTCATGCACTGTACCATCCTCTTTAATTTCCTCTGTGGTGTGCACCTTTCCCCTCCTGTATTTACCTCCCTCGCTATAGTGATCAGATCTGATTTTATGATATGATATAAGCTTGAACATTGTGTGTATTTTACACTTGGTTAAACCTTCCCTTTGTTGTTCAGTAGAATCCTTCTACCTTCATCAGGTGGGTCAATATATAATTGAGGGACTTTTTGAGTTACCTTTACAAGGTAACATATTTAACAGGTATAGTTGACATTTTTGCTGTTTTCAGGCCTAAAATAAACAAAACCATAACACCACATGGCATTTTTACAGAAAGATTCTTCTAAATACCATAAATACAATTAAGTAAAAATGAAACTGAACGATATTTATAAAGATATTGTAGTGACACTGTTGACATATGAGTGCAATAAATACACACTTGACTCACACACCACTTTAAATTAAATAACTAAGACAGAGGAGAAAGAACAGACCTTGGAGTCTCACCAGTGTTTTCTTCAGGAGGAAATGACATGTGGAGCAGGTCATGTAATCTGGAATTAACACACTTCCTTGAGAGGTGTTTTTGTAATGGGTAACTTAGTTGAAAGTGATTTCTCAGACACAGATACAACTTGTTATTTTCCATATAAAATTCGATATATTGCCAAAAAAGAAATATCGGGCATGATTATCTCAACTTAATAAAAAGAACACAATCAAAACAATTTTTGAATAAGCAAATTTTACTATTGTTTAGCTTATCAGAAGGTGGTTGTTATTCAATTCGGACGGTTATTTACTTGACATTTTAGTTTATCTAGTCATTTATTAATTACTAATCATTTATTAATAAGTGATTGTTTCTGTAATTAAATAATTATGGAATTTTAAAGCCATGATCATAATGAACATAAAAACTTTTTTTTTTTTTTTTTTTAACTTTTAATAAAGATGTATGCAAGATAAATCCCATGGACATCCAAGTCCCTCAATTATATATTGACCTAGGTGTATCTAAGTGCAGTGTGGCTCTGTGCTAATTTTCGCTGATATAAAACTCACTGCCCTTGTGTTTTTGCCACAATAACTGGCCACTTATTCTGCCGTAGTAAATCTGTAGTTGTTAATCATCTATTAAAATTATTTGTCAAGGAGTGGAGCTGAAATTTGACACAACTTTAATAATCTTGATCTGAGACATGCTGACGGTCTTATTCCTTTAATACAAGACTAAAATTACTTTGCACCTTTAATACAGTGTCCTCTGGTTTCCACACTCAGGTCAGGAGAAGGTGTACGAGGTGAAGAAGAGGAGGGTCCTCAGAGGGAAGTCGGTGCCTCACTACGCAGCAGTGGAGCCGCAGGGGAAGGGGCTTATGGTGGCCTCCGAAAAACCATTTACCTTCACACACGTGGACGGTCGCCCTGTGGAACAGCCCGACCCAGAACCTATGGAGGTGGAGAAGACAGGTGGGTCAGAGGTGCTGATGGGAAATATGAAGACATGCAGAAAATTAGTATTGTGGACAGGGATTCCACTAAAAACCTAGACAAAGCCATGTATTTACTAACTGTCTGCTGGATCTGTGATGAAAAAACTCAGCCTCATTTTATGTTTCCATAAATTTTATGTTTCCAGTTATGAGTTTATAATTGGGTAGTTTAATGTAAATAAATTATGGGGGTAGAGCAATAATTCCAACTCGTTTTCACACCCAAAAGAGAGATTCACTCTCTCGCTTGGACCTGAACTGAATAGATCATACGCTGCTGTCAGTCATGTCTCTCTATACCTTTTATCTTGTTATATCTTTAACAACTGAGGCTTCTTCTCTGCATTTCACATGACTCTGCACTGGTTATGGTTGTGGTTATGAACCTTTGTCATACACCAGCAAAATGCATGTGAAATGCAGGATTTTTATTGCTTTCAATAGTCATACAATTTTATTTCTTTGAGAAAAATACTTAATCAGCACAGTACTTCTACCAGATGAGTAATAAATACCAACATTTTAAAGATCTGACGTGCTTCTGATGTGGAGGTATTAGGCTAAAATTGCTCTGAAGCGCAAATGAAGATTTTTCTGGAAGTTTTAGCAGTAATTTAGCAAATGTGGATCTACGTTCACTGAACATTTCTATTCACTATCATGAATAGAATAGAACAGAACAGAACTGAATTGAATTGAATTGAATTGAATTAAATTAACAGATTGTCCTCATGGGAAGTTTGTCTTGCCAGCAGTGCTACATATTGCAGCATACTCATATGGTCACAAAATCAACACTGACTAATACAAACAAACAAAAAAAAAGTTAGTCCAAAGTATTGACTTTTGTGCCACATGTTTGTAGAGTTGTCAAGGTCCAGTATCTGAGAAGCTAATAGAGATATAAGGCTGAAAATTGTATGGTGTGAAATAGGACTAATCACATTGTTTTCTGAAAGTATGAAGGAAATTGTGGATGGTCAGTTGGGAACATCTGCTGATTTACAAATATATCCTGAAGATTATTGATGCCGCACTTACATCAACTGGCAGGCAGCTTAAACTTCCAAGTGACAAGTTAAATTAACAACTGCCTTATGTTTCATTGTTCGTATTGATTGTACTCATAGGTATTTTGCTTTGGGCCTGTTGGAAATGGAACATGACCTGTGTGATTCTGATGATGCCATGGTAGGAAACAAGGAAGAGCTTGCAGCCTTCATAACTATAACAATGTGACGCCCATCACTATGAGCACCTTATCCTACATTTCTGTCTCGTTTCTGAGTTATAGATAGGTTTTAACGGGGGAAAAGTGCAGGTTGTCTTTTTGTTTTCTCTACATCATGTTTCATTCCCTTTAAACGAGTTGAAAGTTTGCCCAGAGCTAATTTCCCAAAGTCGTGATATCACATCAGATAGTCTTGCTCATTCTGAACACTCTGAGAAAACATTGAAAAGGTTTTGGCATTGATCATATTTATACTGAGAAAATGCCATCTTTTTTTCTTGTCAAGATCACATTCTGAAACTGGCCAAAGAGCAAACACGGCTGTCTATGAAACTGTTGAAACCAAGTGAAACGCAAACATCATCTTGGCTCGGTCTTGCCTCCTTCCTCGAGAGATGACTTCACCTCACATTCATTTCGTCTTTTATGTAACAATATTTCCAGTAGAATTGCTCTTGCATTTGCAGCTGCCTCAAAAAGAAACCTTCACTTCTTATACTCATTAAGAGGCTGAGGTTTATGGCATGGACTGATCTTTTGGGTTGTAACCATAGAAACGTCAAAGTGGGCTGTTACAGCGGAGTGTTCCCAGTCTGGGGTCTCTGTCATGCCTGGTTTTCTCCATAAATAGAAATGGTATATCTACACGCCATTTTTCCTAAAAATACTGACATCTCGATAAACTGTCAGAGAAAGTGCAGTTTGTTTTGACAGCATTTGGCCAAATGTCCACTTAGTAAAATCAGTGACATTTAATGAACAGTATTCATTAGAGTTTCCATTATGTACTTTGTGGTTAGTATAAAAATGTCAAAATGATGACAAATGCTATTCACTAGTCATTTAAGCCCAAAGTGATGTCTTCAATTGTTTTTTTTTTTGTTTGTTTGGTTTTTTTTTTCATTTGAACAACACCCAAAGGTGTGAAAAGCAGCACATTTTCCAAAGGGAGCACAAGTATTTTGTTCGTGTACATCTTAAATGGCTGTTAAATCGAAATGATCAAACTTGTTAATTTCTTTCTTACCAGTTTCCATTCGTTACAACCAGTTTAAGATGGAAACCCTTTGACAGAAGTCAGAAGATTTATGTATTACATGACTATAAAAATATGTTCGCCTCACACTGTGACCCGAACAGAAAAACCCTCCTGCTTAATAAACTGGCCAGCTCTCTCACTTGCTGAGTCATATGAGAAAGTTGATATCACTCTCCTATTGCTGGTAAATATGAAGTTATAGCTAAACAACTGTAACTTGGCTAAAGACAGTGACCCTACCAGCATCCATAAAGCTTTAGCATAATATATCCAGTTTGTTTGAACGATAACTTGCAAAAAATGTCAGATTTTGGGTTTATTTAATGCTTGTCTTAAACTGTATCTCGGTCCTATGCAGTGAACTCTGGGAATATTGGGTGTACCAGCAGAGATTTTGCTAAATATAGTTCCCGCAGGGTCTTAAAAAGTCTTAAAAGTCTTGAATTTACAAATGTGCATTTAATATGTTTAAAATGTCTTTAAAAGACCTACCACATTTTATGTGGTAGGTCTTAAGTTATGTTGTTGTAAATGTGTTTAAATGTGTCTGGGAAATGTCTAAATTGAAGGGAAAGTATTATAAGTCTACTCAGTTCCACTTGTTCTAACCCGACAATTTATACGGAAATTAGGAACCAATTATTGCTAACTTTGCAGTCCACGATGAGAAATGACTCAGAACTGTGGGAATTAAGGCGCTGGAGTAAATCAATACATTTCCTAAATTCCAGGAGTCACCAATTTTTGCCAGTATGGCCTTAAAATAGGCATTAAATTCTGTTCTAAGTAGTTTTAAAAACGTCTTTAGAAGTCTTAAATTTAACTTGTAGAAATGTGTAGGAACCCTGTAAATAAGTCATCTAGTTAAGAAACACTTTGGTACCTGTCACATAAAACTGCATCATTTTAGACTTTACTTTCCCACTTCTGGTCAACAGATTAATCAAACAAATGCAGGTTTATGAACATTTATATACAAAAATATGTGTGTATAAACAAGCAGACAAATGGAACAAGAAGACAAAGTCAACAAAATAGGACACAAACCTGAGCCAACAGGACCAGGTGTGGGCCTGTCGAAGGTCCAGAAGCTGATCAGAGGCTTGTTTTGTGGCAGTGATCTTATGAGCACTCTCCCCTTTGAGAGAGGAGCTGTTGATTAGAAGTCAAGAGAGGAGGCACCTTCAAAGAGCATCACAAGTGGTTATAGGACAAGCAGAAGAGATCAGAAAGTTAGACAGCCTTATGATGCTCTGATGGAGAACAGGAACACTGTACATAAACTGTATCTATACTGTGTGTTATCTGTAAGGCTATAAATGGTAAATACCAACACATGAAATCTGTTAATGTCAAAAGATGGAGCTATGGATCATTTATGTCAATGGATACACTGGCTGTGCAGGTTTGGTGCCTTACCTGTTCAATAGACGAGTTAAAATAGAAGAGAGAATGAAGAAAATTGAGACATGAAATGAAAGATGTGGCGCCTAACCATTCTACTTTTCATTATTTTCTTTGTGATTCAGCCGACAACAAAAGGTGATGATGAACATGTCTTTTTCTCCACATCTCTGCCAGACATGTTGTGAGGCTGTTTGTTTGGTACATCATCATAACTGGCCTGGTTTCAGTCCTCAGGCTTTGCCTGAATTCACAGTGTGTTTCACATGACACTTCTGGCACTGATTTCCCTCTAAATGTGTGTTTTATACAGTTTGAGAAAGTGGGCCAACAGTTGTCAGTGTGTATGGATGGTGACTCAGCTCTGGCTAATAGTCTCCTTCTGTCTTATTGTACCTCCTGTAATTCCATTTTTTCTTTTTTTACATTGCTTGTGTTAAAATAATAATAAGCATTTCCATCTTATCTGTAACGTTTCCTGTGATATTCAATTAAAAAATCAATATGACCAACTTCTGAAAACACTCCTTAAGAGGACAGCTGTGTTACTATTCATACTGATCTATCAAAAGTCCTGTAAAATGTAAGTCATCAGAGGTGAGTGAGCACTACAAAGGCTGAACCAAGTCTGATCCACAATACGTGACTATGGTCATTAGTCTCATATGCCCTGACAGCTGGGGATGGACTTTTTCTGGCCCCAAAACAAAAAAAACTGAATGGTCATTTGTATCTATTTTTACTAAGTTGCAGTGAGGATGTTATCTACATGTCCATTCCAAATAAAGATATGATGATTTTTTTTTTTTTTTTTTTTACATGAATATAACATAAGTTACTTTGGCAGCCAGTTCTCTCTGTGAACACTCTGATTGGCTACACATCACAATTAATTTCAGTGACCAATGTAAAAAGGAACAATACATATTATTTGTACTTGATTTATTTCAGTACTTTCTTGTGTTTGGTTTTGCTCTAAAATTTGACATGAAAACCTTCATTTTTATGTTAACTTTTACTGCAAAACTGTTCCAAAAATCACTAATCGGTCTTTTAAATTACTAATCACTATCAGCTGACTGTTGATATATCTGACGCATAGTTCAGGCCTTGTCCTTTTTCACATTTCTTTTTTTGTACAGTGGATTTAATGTGACTTCAATAGTGTCCATAAAGAACATCCCCTTATTATGAGGGTTAAAGGTTAACTCATTTTAGTATAGCCGCAGGGAAATTCAGTCTCTATATTTTATTTATCCTAATACACACAGCACCTTGCATTAGCATGAACATTTAGCACATTAAACCCACTGAGCTGCCAATGAACACGCTCAGGGGACCAAGTCCAGATCTTCAAATGGACCGACTAGAGAATTAGCCTTTGTATATCTGTTTTTGATGGTGGGGAAGCTGGATGACCCAGAGGAAACCCACATGGTGATGAGAGAACCGACAAAATCAATACAGAAAGGACCTGGTCCGACTGGGAATCAAACACACAACTTTATAGCTATGAGCTGGAAATGCTAACAATGATGCCACAGAACTGAATCAGTCCAAAAACCAAATGTCATGACCCTGTATTTCGCATGTGGAACACATTATTAAGTAAGTGTCCTGTCACTATGAGTAGCTGTATATATGCAGATTGGATGGTTATGAAAACTAACCCAATCTGAAGTTATGGTTGGAGTTAAATAAAGTACATAGGCTTGAAATGACTAAACTGGGTTGATAATTACAAAGTGAATTAAAAATGGGAAACTACTGTATTAGCGTTTGTTGTCGGCTAAATTGTTGTTTTAAACACATTGGTATTGACCCAAAATACCACTTTCACCACAGTGGTTAAACCTAATCATCTTTAAGATAGGTTTGTTAAAATTTGTGCATGTTTATTTTATTTTCCTTAATCAGTTGCTCGTTTGGATTAAAGATTAGGTGTACAAATACCGGTATTGTTATGTAGATAATTTATTTAGCAGGCAGGAGCAGGTGAAACGTGTCAAGCAGGTAAAAACTGCTCCTGTCTGCTAAATGAACTATTTACACAGCTGTACTTGGAAAACAGAGAGAAATCCTGTTCTTAACTATCATTTGGCCTCTAAAAGCTCACTGTAAGACACCACTCTGGGATGTCAGGATCTGAATTTTATCATCTCAAATCCCCCAGCTGCATAAACCATGTTGTTTTAAAAGTAATGAGCAATGTTTTACAATTAAATAATGATTTGTTTTTCTCGGTTTTGCCAGCTGGTGGAACAAGGCGACTTGTTGAGAGGATCAGTCTGTCCTGCAGCTTGGGAGCTAACATTACGGGAAATAGAAAACCCCTCACCTGAGGCAAGAATTCAGATAAAAGAACAAAATGTAGCCTGAAAGAAAATAATGTATGACTCTGCCCTCAGATCGCATACAGATGAAAAGAAGAAAGGAAGTTTCAAAGGGATTTTATTCTCCATATGTTTATCCGAGAACAACCTCTGACTCTGTCCTCACAATACGATATCAAGCATGAGGCGCTGAAATAGTTTCCCATCAGATAATAGCATTGTTTGTTCAGTTTATGATTATATATTTGTCAGAGTCATTTTATCTTGAATCTGCAGGCTGGTGGAGAAAACTTAGAGTCACTAGGCTTTTCAGTCATTTTCCAAATGAGCTTCTGCGGACTTCTGCTTCAGTCATGGTTTACATCAGTTCTCAGCACTGCCAGGCATAATTAGAAGCCATTTTTCTTTCTGACGACTCTGTGTAAATTACCACACTTGTTTGGTTGAGGATAACAAAATGCTAACGTGCCGGGCGAGGTGCTGAATCAGGCTGGTTAACAATGTGGGCAATGGTGAGAACAGATTTTTGTTCTGCCAAGGAAACAGTGGAAATGCAGCGGCGCAGTTCATGAAAAATGGGTATAAAGGAAGTCTTATACCAACGCCTGAACTGTTTGGTCAGATGTGTAATTTTACAGCATGTAGTAGCATCCCACTGTGTGATTTAGTTCTACTTTAGTAACGAGAACGCAATTGAACAACCACATACTCCCTGTAAGGCTGCACAGTTCTCAACAGTTATCAAACAGGATAACATTTCTTACATGGATTGAGATCCCACCATCCAAACACATGCACTGATAGGTTAATGGGTTAATCTAAATTGCCCATAGGTGTGAATGTGAGAGTGATTATTTGTCTCTATACGTCAGCCTTGCGATGAACCGGTGACATGTCCAGAGTGTACCCCGCCTTTGACCATATATGGGCTAGGCTCCAGCGACCCCCGTGACCCTAGTGAGGATCAAGCGGGTTCAGAAAATGAACAAATGAGGATTGAGATAAAAATACATATCGTCACTGTCAGGCTGAAACCTCTTATGTCCAAAACAATTATTTTTCAGGAAATTGGAAAACCGATGTCTGTTCTAAATTTACTTATTTTATTTTATTTTATTTTATTATTTATTTATTAGTGACAGTGCATATTAATGAACATCTACAACAGTTGCATCTGTAAATATGCCAGATTGCAGTAACAGTGCTAATTTCCATCTGGAGTCCCTAGGCAGGTGACAAGAAAGACAAAATATCATAAAAATACACAAAACAACACAGTGAGGACAATCTACTGACGGTCACAGGCTTGGCTTTCCTTCATCCAATGTTTAAGTTGTGATTTGAAGGAATAAATAAATAAATGGAGTTAACAGATGTAGTCCCAAGCCATTTTCAACACTTTTCATTGGTTGAATGTTTCTAAAACTGTCAGACTGGCCAACAGAATCCTTTAATCACAAAAAAAAAAGGACTAAAAATGGACTTAAGAGGTTTCTGCCTGACAGTGATGATATTGAAGATTAATGGAAATCCCTGGAACCAAAAAAATCATGATACTGGACAATTCCACGTTCAGATGATGATACATATAACATGTTTTGTTTTTTTTTTTTTTTGTTTTTTTTTATAAATTCACAAATAGATTTCAACCTTAGTGCTCCATTCTGATTTACTGCCCAAATCTGACCTCCTTTTTTAGTGCTGTGATGACGACACCCCCCCACACACACACACACGCTCTTCACATTATATATTTAAAGATTAGACAAATATCAGATTCCAGTGTTAACGTAGACACATGTACAAAAGCAGTGAAGTTAGAAATGCTCAGATCATTCCCTCTAGCAAAAGTGCCACTATGCTACACATCATAAATACTTCACTACATGGCAGAGGTGTGCGTCCAAAACTCGACTTTTAAGCTAAAATATGTAGGTATCATCAGTATTCATTCACATAAAATGGGTTCTGTCAGTGGGTTTCTATTACATGATGTTTTGGATTCATTTTAATGCTGCTTTCATGTATATGTTGCACTTGAAATAGTTCTACTACTTCTCTACTTGTAACTCTTTGGTGCAGATCTTTGATGAATCTCCATCTAAAGTGTCATAATGCTGATCCAACGGAGGTAACGTTAAGTCGATCAGATCTGCACCTGATTCACGGGCACATGTGGAAGTGGTCAAATCACAACTGAAACGACCAGATTGAATGTGATTTGTCTTGTTAGGACTCTAAACAGTGGAAAAATAACAAATCTGAGTGAAAAGGTCTGTTTTTCCAATCTCAGTGCAGCTCCTTCAACACGCTGCTCTGGCTTTTCAGTGCCTTAATTTTAGTTTATGACCTTGTACAATTATTTATCGTTTTTGTATTATATTTATAGTTTTTATATAAATTCCCTTTATGTGGAAATGTGATAACAATTAAAAAGAAAAAAAACCTTGAGCTTGTGCCTTGAACCATGAATATAGCCATAGTTAGATATAATGACTAGATATATACTTCATTACATTTTCAATTACATACTCAAAAACTCATATTTGATTATTTTTTGCCTTTTATGTTGAACCTTCATGGAAATTTTCAATGAAACATGGAACAAAATGTGCAAAATTAGCTTGTAAAAAAAGATTAAAAAAAACTCTTATTAGCTATATTGGTAAACAAATGAAAAGTCAACTTACAATGCAAACATGTATCCATATACTGATTTTCTTTCTTTCTTTCTTTCTTTCTTTTTCTTTCTTTCTTTCTTTCTTTCTTTCTTTCTTTCTTTCTTTCTTTCTTTCTTTCTTTCTTTCTTTCCTTCCTTTCTAAAATACCTTCTGCATTTATACCATGATGGCTGTACTTCATTACACAGCAAGCACAACACAGGTTGGATGTGGTTATAATTCCTGCTCCAAGGTTATTTGAATGACTGCTTACCCTTTAAAAAGAAAGAAAAACTAAAGCAAAAAAAAAAAAAAAAAGAAACTAATCAATTCACGTTTCATTGGATAGACTGAGCTCTGAATAACATTTGCGGCAAATTAGGGTGTTTGGGGAAAAAAAAACGTGTGATTTGTTTGTCAGTGGGATTTAGTTAAGGTACACCTCATAGCCTTTTCCTCTCAGATTCATGCTGTTTTGTGTCACATCATTTCCATTCTTAGTTAAAAAGGAACAAGACTGAACCCGATAACCTCTCGAATGAATACTTGGCTGATTTGAGAAGTAAAAGAAATGTATTTTATTTTGAATATGCAGCCTTTTATACTAAAGGATTGCCTCATTTCAGATAGAAGTCGTAAGAAAATCACATCAGAGGTTGTTATTTGGACCATTTTTCACCTGTTTCCCAGCAGTGTCTATCATTTTCTCCTTTTGACGGAAAACCTTGAACAAGACATTTTAGATTTTATGTTAATATTACCTTAGATGCATATTACCTGAGTCATCTTCATCCACTCATTCGAATTTCTCTTGACAGTCTGCCAACTTCAGAGAACAGCTCTGGAGTGTGTCCTGGTTTAAGTGGAAAATATTGAGTTGAACTGTTGTAAACACTTAAAACCGACACGTGATAATTTTCACAATATTGTCAAAAATGGAGTTGAAGCCTGTTTTTACATTTTCAACAGTATTGTGGTTTAAACCCTTTAACAACAGCAATCGCCTCGGTGCTGCATTTTGCACTTTACAGCTTCCACATTACTGTAACTCCTGAACCATTTGCACTATCCACAAAATTCAAATGGCATCTGAAAGCTGAGATCCTGAGCTTTCAGCACCATGTAACGCTTTATGGCAGCAGTGTGGGACTCTATTACAAGTAAAAAGGAAATTTCTCTTTTAAATAAGCCTTGATGCACTTCACTTTATTTTAATTCTTGGGTTCTGGCTTATTTTAATGTGGTCTTAACTTGTTTATCATTTATTTATTTATTGTCCTTTGTATTATGTCATTATATCATGATGTTTTTATCATATTTATTACAGGTTTTATATTGGCATTTTAAGTGATATCTGATGACTTCTATTTTAGTCTGTTTTTTATATTTTTATTCTAGTCTGTTTTAACCATAATCGGTGAGCTGCTGGGAGTATGTCCATGTCTTTTGTCTGGGCTGTTTTTAATCTGTCCCCTATATGTGTCCTGTTGTTTTAATGTTTTTTGTGTATAACATTTGAGATTGCCCTCTCCAGACTGCAGAACAAATCTACCTACGGGTATTAGTAGTCACCTTGAACCTTGGTACTGTTTCAGAGACTTCCACACAGACAAAAAAAAACATTTTAAAATGCCTTGAAATAACAAAAAATATAAATTCATAATAAGGCGACTGAATGTTCAAGACCAAAAATCATGTTGGAACAGATGTAAAATAGTTGAAAGTTTATTTTTGCAATCTCAAAAAGTTTTGTTATGAACATTTACGGTTGTTTCTGATAATAAATATGCTAAAAACATCAAGTCCGTTTTTTCTTTTTACCAAAACACACTGTTTTAAGCATTTATTATTTATAATAATGATAATTAATGGCCAGATATCAAAAGTTACGTTCTTCCTGAAAACAAATGTGCAAAAGAATTGGCAAAAAAGACATTTTCTGATACTTTTATTGCAAAGAAAACATGAAGTCACCTAGGTGGCCTGTCATAATGTCTTAAAAGGGTTAAAATGTAAGACTTTGCAGGAAAATTGGTTTAATAACCTGACTGTGAATCTGATTTTAGCACTCCTGCACTGCATAATGATAATTATTTTATTTCAATACTCTCCCCTCTCCTGTGTCACTGAATATTCAGCAGTCATTTCTTTCAGTGTTTTCACCTTATGAGATGTTTTATGCATGGCTTTGAAACAGCTGGCGCAGCACTGTGATGATCTTTACTGCCATTTCTTTCTCTGTGAATCTAGATCCTATTTACTTCTGGCAGCAGACAGTAGAGGACATCACTGTTTGTGTGCGCATGCCTGAAGGTATCACCAAAGAAGAGGTGCGGTTCAGGCTGATGGCAGACACCATGAGCATTGGAGTTCAGGGATTTGCTCCATTGCTTGAAGGCCAGCTATATGCATCAGTTGACCCTGAGGCCAGCGCCTGGATCATCAAAAATGACAAAAGGTTTGCAGCTTTGTGCGCATTGTTGTTGGTTCTTAGTTGCTGTTTGATGAGCTATTCCTCAGAGTACCTTACAGCAGTATTTCACTTGTCTAAAACACTGCTTTGGATTGAGGCCTGTGAGCAGTGTGACAAGTATCGCCTGCAAACATCAATTTTCACCTACAAACACTGAAGTACTCATTTTCCTTCTCTGACAACCTCACTTCAAAACATAGATCCAAGTAAACTGCGTGCACATCCATGAATCTTAGAAAAAAGACTTGTTCTTGGAATCTATGGCACATTAACCATTTGCAGTACAGATCTGAATGACAACCGACATACAGCAATACTTCATAAAACAAAGCAACTAAGAAAACAATGAACAATGATATTAACTTAAACAATGGATTGTGTTTGTACAGAGGAGTAAAACTGTTAGGCAGGCATTGAAAGCGCTTATTGACTTTAAATATGAGATTTCTGATCATTCTGATAAATACATAGTGGAGTCTGTAGCCAATGGACACTAAAAATAGAAATGAAACAACAGTGGTTTAACAGAGTGTTCATTTAATTAAGGGACTAATACAACTACAAACTCCCATTTTTTCCCTTCCTTCTTCTTGCACCTTGGAAATACTGTTGGCGAAGTTGTGCTATAACCGTCTACATAGATTTATCAGTAGGAAAATGCAGCAGTTAATTTTTTTTCTAATAGGATGGGAACTGATTGACTTGATAATGATAGGATCTTTTCTGTACTGATTGTAATTTGATGTGCATGGGTCTTGGGATATCAAATGCAATGACACTGGAGAATGTAAAAGACTACACTGTAAAAAAAAAAAGTGCCCATCTCAACTGAAAATTTCTAGGCAACATGATGCAAGAGAATTTTGAGTTGAAGTGCTCAAC
>JAPQRP010000003.1:30464259-30477938 GCA_037367295.1 Apogon hyalosoma
GCAAATCACATGGCCTGAAGCTGCTGTTTGTTCCAGCCTCCGTCAAGCTGTTGAACTCAGACGCTTAACGTAACAAAAGCAGTGTGTGATCTATACACAAGCACTTAAGCACTTCAAGTTTTTATGTGGCATACGTTCTACTGCTAATGCTTTTATGAATGTATATTGATCGCGGCTAGAGTGAATTATATTGTCAAGTCTTATTCCTAGTATGTTACTCATCTGTGCGTAACGCGCCACATTATAGCATCGTGTTTAGGCTTTGTGCCCAACACTCATATCCCCTCTGGCCCATTAACGTTTACTTTTCTCTATTTAAAGTCAAACAGGACAAATTCAGCTGACATAAGTATCCCAGAAAGTCTAGTATTTTACACCAGTCGGCCACAGTGGTGGAGGTTCCGGGCCAAACTACACACTGTTTCATGTTCTACGGTTGCATTTTTATTATTGGTGACAGTATCCATTTAGATCTTTAACGTGTGGTCAGTAAATCCAAATAAGACCACATTTGGAAACTTATACTCGGCCTTTCCATCATCGTCAGTCATCCACTGATCATCTTACTGAGGAAACACAAAAACCATTTTACCAGTGTTGCATCTCGCTCTGTCTACCGCTGTGATGTCATTTCCTGTTTCTAGATCCGCCTCTTTTTACCTCCGCCAAGGAGGTTATGTTTTCATCGGGGTTTGTTTGTGTGCAAGATAACTCAAAAAGTTACAGACGGATTTTGATGAAATCTTCTTTTTTTTTTTTTTTTTTGCTTAATTCAAGATTTTTTTTTTTTTTTGCTTAGTTCAAGCAAAAAATCTGCCAGTGGAACAAGTGAAAATTATCTTGATAAGATTTCTTGAAATAAGATTTTCCAGCTCTATTGTCTAAAAATCAGTTCTTATATTTCACTGAAAGTTCCTCTTTAGGTGATTCTGTCTTATTTTAAGTGTGATGAGATATTTGAACTAGAAATGAGAAAAATACACTTGGTAAGATTTATATTTTGCAGTGTATTTTTTTTTGGGGGGGGGTTACTCAAAAGTAATACAGGAGTCATCTAACAAATTACAGTTCTTAGTAATATTGTAAGGTAAGGGATTACTTTTTAAAAAGAGTAACAAGTAATCTTTAATGTATTGCAGTTTGGAGGTAACTTGCACAACACTGGTCCCTGAGTGCATAAAAACATCCAGTGTTTCTGTACAGTGCAGTGTCTTTTTACCACTTTGCATGTGATGATAAAGACCACAGGAAGTGGAAGAAGTTTAGTAAGAATGTGAAAAAAATGTGCTGCGTAATGTTAGCGAATCCACAAACTAACATTACCTCCCACTACGTCAACCAAAACAGGTCTTTATGGATTCCCCTTGTGCTAAATAACACATTTATTATGTTTCACATCTTCGCGCTTGCTATTTCATTTGTCAGACCTTTATCTGCTCTGTCCAGTAGAGGAGGAGGAAAATAAAGGAACAGCTAAAGTCAATACAAAGTTGAGCAGGAAGTGAAGGGATGCACTGCTGTAGATGCACCAGGAGCTTAAACAGTATTTAATTTTTTTATAATATTTATATTTTTAATTAATATTTTTATTTTTTATTTTATAATAATAAAAAAATTTAAAAAATATAAAAAAATAAAATAAAATAATAATAAAATATAAAAATAAAAAATAATAATAAAAAAAAAAAAAACAGTATTTAAGACAAGAATCTCCATCTATTCCAGGTAAAAACTTATTATGGGAAAGTTAGTCCTTTCTGGTTCATAACTAAAGACAGACGTTCGTTAATGTTTAGACGGGAACTGCAATTAATGACCGTATTGATCGGAGTTTTACAACATCACAACCTCAGACTTAACAAGCGGCCTTGAAGACACTGTTTGTGTTTTTTGTTCGTTGGTCAGTGTTGCAATATGTGCAAAATTTATGTTTAACCCATAAAGACCCAAATAGCCACTGGCGGCCAAAATCATCCACTGATCTAAAATGTTGAATAACTTTTGAACCACTAAACCTATCAGTACGTTGAATGAATTCAGGTAAAATACAGTTTGTCGTCTTTTCATGGTCATCAGATATGACCCATTTGGACATTCAGAGGCTCCGTAGTTACCGTGGAAACACCGTCATCTTGTACAACATTGGTTCACCAGTAAAACCCATGGAGTTGGATCAATGACAGTGGATGGACACACTGGGTTTATGCTCAGTTAATGACATCTTTGCTGAAAAAGTCACTTTTTTTCTCCGTTTCTCAACTTCTATTCTGAGATTAATGAACATCTGCATGGTCAGTGAATTAAATATAGGAAAATACCTGATTTGCATTGAAACATGGCAACGTAAAGAGGATGATATTACAATGAAAAGTGATAAATCACTTAAGAAAGGTTAAATAGAGAGGACAAATTCATTTGGGAATGATCACACATGTAGCACTGGGTCTTTATGGGTTAAAAGTAGGTTCATTTATTGTCATTCATTCAATCAAGATTCAAATTTTATTCATTATTTCCACATATAAAATACACAGAAATGAAACATGGCACTCAGGTCCCGAACTGTCAGCAGCATTTAGTAAATTATACAAAATACTGATAAAAATAAGAAATTATTGATAACCCCCCCTCAAAAAAAAAAAAAAGTTACCTATAAATAACTAAAAAATATTATTTCTAAAGTGCACAGCAGTCAAGTGTCAGTTAAGAATGCATTCAAGAACAAAATGGTACTCAGGTACCGGTAATACGATTGGATAGGATAAAAGAACAAAAAAATTGTGAGTCTTATTTGACTTTTGCATGTTTAGACCTGCTTGCTGTATACATACATGTCCATCCCTCTAACGCCTGAATATGTTGATATTTCATGTCTTAAAACTGACATATTTAGGAGTTCTACCATCAGAAAATGCCTCCTCTAATGACCAATATTTGTTTCAGATTTTAAGTGCTTCTTGTAGGAAAATCATGACAAGGAAGTGGCTCCAACTAGAAAAACCTACATTGGAGGAGTGGAGGATGGCGAGATGAAATGGTTGTTTAGTTCAAATGTGTATGAATTAGCATTTTTTGTTGGTAAAGCCTGGAAAAAGCAGCAGATGTGTTTGTTTAAATAGGTCAGTGCATTGTCTTTTTCATATCTACTGTGCCTATTGTCTGGTATTTGGTCTTAGGTTTATATTTTTGCAGTTTTATAAGCCCGTGTGAGAGTTGGGCATATTCTGCAGGACACAATAATAAAAATGCGTTCATTGACATCATTTATGGCATTTTTAAGATGGAAAGAATTACTTCTGCAATAGGACTACAACAGTGTGTTTTTGAAAAGATGGGAAAAATAGGTATGTCACACCGGTTCGACCGTTGTTTATCTAAGGCTCTGTCTAATGTCCATTTCACCCCTTTTTAACCCTTTGTTATTGATGTTTTTTGTTTTTTTATATCACAGATGTGCTTCCCACTATTCCTGTTCTAGGGAGTTTAGTTCTTAATCCAATCCATTTTTATTTCCAAAGCAAAAATTTCAACAAGCACAAAGGTTTCCAAAGTGCTGTGCAAAAACGTAAATGCAATAAAACATAATATAGATAAAATACTAAGCTAAAAACACAATGAAACATAATAAATAAATAAAGAAATAGTCCGCCCCAGATAAAATATCCATGCACATAAAATCAACATCCCCTGCGCTGTGAAAAAGCCAAAGACAGGAGGTGATTCTTCATCTTATATTGTATTAATTTCATCTTTTGTGTTGCCGAGGGAGGACCAATCATCCTCACCTGTCTTGTCTGCGGAGTCACAGGTGTGTCGCTGCGTGATTCAGTTGTAATTTACGGATGAAGGGACGAGAATGGCGAATAAACACGTGAACCATGGAAAAATCCAACTAAAAAGAGAATTGGGGGGGAAATAAAAAAAGAAAAATACGTTGCAGATACACCCCTTCCTTCTGTAGCTCCGTGCAAATCCAAATACTGAACATATATACGGATGACCTGGAGCTATAGAGAAGGGAGGCCACTTTTCCACTTTTCCAGGTTTCCTTGTCAAGCGCCACAACAGAGCGGTAGAGTCTCATCAGAGAGAGTATTAACTGTGAACCGTAATTACAGCCATCAATCACGTATTTAACCCCAACCTGTGATTAACAAAGTCTGTGGTACGGCGTGGATCGTCTCCAGCATGAAAACGCCGTCCACAGAACTGGGCAGGATTCTTGTTTTCCTCCGAGACTTTTTTTTTTTTTTTTTTTTTACAGTATTCTGAAAGGTAATAAGGGATATTTTGTCCAGTGATGCCACTTTAGCTGGGTGCTTCTATGAAACCGGGTACATTTTGGTACCGATTTGACACTTTTCCAGCTTTTTAGACCCAATAATAAAAGGTAAATGTAGACATATTTCCCCCCAGGATGGACCTAATGATGACCTCAGATAAATGCCAAAAAAATATACTCCTGCTCTGAGCCATCCCATAATTAATGCATTTTTAATCAGATATTGGGGTCAAAAATAGGACCCAAATATGGACAGTTAAATCTCCCTAGGTGTCAGTGCATTAGATGTGAAAACATGGCTTTAAATGCTCTTCTATAGACTCTAAATAAAGACCCTGTGTTAAATGTGTCGATCCTAGTGGTTTTTCTAATCCACACATGCGGGTTTTTCATCAATCTCAGTCTCATTCCAGGTTTTGTGTGTAACCCGTCGTGTCCACTTGCGTTACATGCAGAACCTGCCCAGTTAAACACGAATAAATCGCGAATAATTTTGTAACAGCGGTCATTTTTGTGAAATACTCTGCTTTGAATCATTAGTTCAATTCCCAAAATGTGCCTGTGAGAGAATAAACAAATATTCAAAAAAAAAAAATAGTAGTATGTAATTTTCATGTCCTTTTTGACCGTGTTACATGCAGACTTTTGTATTAAATATAATGTAAAATAATATAAAAATGTGTTTGATCTGAAAAATAGTTTCTCTTTTATCTCAGTCAGTATTTATTTTTAAAACAGACCCAAAGTGCTTCCAAACTTGCCTCATAACATTCGTCTACACCTGGTTTGAATTTTTAGCCCCGTGTCCTGTTTTTAGGGCCCAATCCTAGAACGCTTGTCGTTTCCTCTTGGAAATAAACAGTGGGCGTCGTGTCTTCTGTAGGGACAGTGTCAGACCTGTTAAGGCTAACGCTTTAGCTTGTTTTGTTATCGTTCTCTATTATTATTTTGCTGCTAACACTGGTGTGTCAGTGTGTTTTTCAGCCATGCTGGTTTTAGGGAAAATTTGACTGTTTGAAAAGACGGATGCTGAACTCCTGGGCTGACTTGTTTGCAGTTACTTCAGGAGTATGTATGAAGTTTGTGCTCATGAGGTGAGTGGTAGGTTAGGGGGGCGATCTATTGTCAAACTTTGCTGTTTTTGTTTTTTACCCTTTTTCTGAATTCTGCCATACTTCATACTGTATCCCACCTGCTTAGAGGTGTGTGCTCTGCATACCTAAATCTAAAATTCAGATGTGTTTATGAAAAGGGTCAGTCAGTACGTTTACATGCACATCTAAGCTGAGCTATTGGCCTCAACCGAGCTAAGGATTTAACTCGAGTTTCTCAGAAATCCGAGTGTACGTGCGTGGCAAGAGAATCGAATTATTGAGTGAGGTACGTTCGACTCCGAGACGCTAGGTGGCGCTACACGCCCTTTCGCGTTAGCATTCTTCCAGTTGGCGTCATGGATAAAGAACAACTACTAAACAAACGCGGCAGAATTCCGCAGCATGAATTCCATCTCTTCGTCGCTCCAGAGGTGCACAGATCGACAACTCTTCGCCAAGTCTTCTTTGTTGTTGTTGTCTTCTTCTTTGTTGTTTTTCTTCGTTGCTCCTCGTCTTCTTCTTCTGCTACTGTGTTGTCGTCATGCCATGACTCTCGTCACTTCCGGAAGGGGGAGTGCCCAGGCCAGTCGATAGTCCGGCTAACCATGGTTTGCATATACACGCCGGAAAAGCTCGACTTAGAACCGCATTATCTGGCACGAATAGTCCGGTTACAAAAACTCCAGTTCGGTTCGAGTGCAGTCCGACTAAGGTGTATATATGGCTTTTAAAACTTTGATATTAGCCGGAGAAACTAAGGCAATAAGTCAAATTTCTCTAAGTGCATGTAAACATGGAAGGATTTTCTTTTCAGAAACAAAAGAAAAACTAGTGGTTAATTGATTTTCATTTTTAAATAGACAAATTAAAATTGAATTTTAAGGTGTTTTTCTTTTTCAGTGCCAAAACAGATAAACCAAATTTAAAAACTGGATTGATTTTTGTTTTTCTTTTCCTAATAACAAAAAAGAAAGTTACTACCTGACAGAAATGGAAAAACGGACCAAAAACAGCAGATTTTTGTTTTCCTTTTTCTGAGCCCAGACACTGTCATTTTCAAGGAAAGAGCGCTAATGCCATCGAGGTCACAAAGATTCTTACGAAGGATGGGTTTTAATGAATCTTCCAGTTTGAAATGAAATCTGGACATCGTAAACATGCTACCTCCACGAATGTCTATGAACTAGGAAGATTCGTACAAACCCATCGTTCGTAAGAATCTTTGTGACCTCGATGGCATTAGAGCTCTGTCCTCAAAAATGACGACATCCGGTCTCAGAAAATGAAAAAAAAAAAAAACCCAAAACAGGTGTTTTTGGTCTGTTTTTCCATTTCTGTCAAGTACTGACTTTTTTTTTTTATTAGAAAGAGAAAACGAAAATCAGTCCGTTATATTAAATATGGTTTATCTGTTTTGACACTGATAAAGAAAAAGGCCTTGAAATTCAATCCGTGTATCATTTGTTCTTTTCATATTCAATTGAGAATCCACAATCGGAAAACGAAAAAAAAAATTACTTATTTCATTATTCATGTAAAATCAAAAAACGAGTTTTTCATTCTTTTGATCGTACGCACAAATTAAAAAGTTTAAATAAGCAAATGGACCTAATGTGGGTTTTCATGTTGACATTTTTGATATCCGATTTGGTCTGACACTGAAGTTCCGCACTTCTTCATGTGTTGATCTGGACAGTGGTGGGTTTGCTAGTTTTCTGCCAAATGCATTTAATGCAGAATTTCATGTTATTCAGAGGCAGCAAACACGTTACTCTCAAGGAGGACGACGTGACAACTGAAAAAATAGTCCGGATCTTCCAGGTATTGTTGTTTTGTCCATGGTCGACAATCTAAGTAGAAGACACTTTGCGTAACGCACGAAGAAGTCCGTAACTTCCAGGTCAGACCAAATCGGATATCGAAAATGTCAACACGAAACCCCGCATTTGGTCCTTTTGCTTATTTCCAATTTTTAATTTGTGCGTAGTAATTTGTGTGTTGATTTGTACGTGAATAATGAAATAACAAGTCTTTTTTTTTTTTTCATTTTCCGATTGTGGATTCTCAATTGAATATGAAAAGAACAAATCCAATTCAATTTTAATTCTTCTGTTTTAAAAACGAAAATCAATTAACCACTAGTTTTTTCTTTTGTTTCCGAAAAGAAAATCCAATTGCCAAGAGAGTCACTGACCGAAAAGCGGCGTCTTTTCACCGTCAGCGCATGATCACTGTACATCTGTAACGTGACCTTTAGTCGGCATCGCGCCGTTTAGAACCGGCGTCACTTTGTTTAAAACGGATCCAGGACTAATTATCCCTAAGTTACACAAACGTATGGCATCTTAGCCTATTTCCCAAGTCAGTAGGCATTATCCTTGAGCTGAATTGCAGAGTGTATGGTTCATTGAGGATGACAGTTTGGGACAATATTTACCACTTTAGATCTCCCTCTTCCTTGTCATTGACAGGTAATTAGTGGAAGCCTTTAGGCTGAACGGGTGGAGTATTCCCACCTCCCCCTCTCCTCCGATAGCCTCTGTCTGCTCCACACAGCTCCACTGCTTTTTAATTACGCCCGCCTGGCTCTGCGTGGGCGTGTGTTTGTTTTTATTTGAAACAGTTGGGTGTATACGGACATGTTTGTGGTTTTTTTGTTTGTTTGTTTTGTTCTTTTTCGGTGCGAGGGCGTGTTTTGTCGGTGCGTTCGCGAGCCGCCCTCCAGGTTAAGACTCTATCTGGAGACGCCGTCGCAGCAGAGCAGAGCTGGGGGCTCCCACACGCTCCACGCGTCCTCGGTGTCAGCGCGGGCAACCTAATATGACCCGTTTTATCCCGATTCAGTAAACATGGCGCTTTATGAATGCGAATGCTTAATGTCTTGATAATTCGCTGCTAATTGGAGTATGTTGGTGACGTGTTGTGTACAGTCCTCTAATAAGCAACGGAGGATTTAAGCTACTTAACTCCAGCATGAACAGTGCAGTAGCTGTTCATTAGCTCATTGACCTGCGTCTCTGTGCGAAGGGCCACAGTCTGAAGGAGTCCTCAGTCCATATTTGACATGCAAAAGACTGGAGTTTAATTGTATGGGTGTTGAACTGCAGTGAAATGGCAGCAGACGTTAACATTGGATGGGCTGGTATGAAGGTTTTATTAGCTCATGCATTGCCTTGTAATGAATGTTGTGCATGTTTTTATTGACTGAGTGGGTGTTTGCATCCAGAAGCATGTTTACTTCCCTGTGTGTGCATTTTATAGGCCAATATTTTTTATTTTTTTTTACATTTGCATGTTTCTGGTGCATATACGTTGGGTCGTGTCGGTGCGTGCATTCAAAGGTGTGACTCTTGCGCGCTCACAGCTGCAGAGTGTGTGTTTGTGGAGCTGCACGCCCATGCATTCCGCCGCACAGTGTGAACGCATATAGAAATTTTACTCCGTCCCTGAGGAATCACATCTTTTTCTCTCTTTCCAGCTCTGTGAAACAAACAGGCCTGTGATGCAGCAGTGAGAGGCCTTGAATGCTAAACACATCATAAGAGAGGAAGGCAGAGAGAGGAGGAGGAGGAGGAGGAGGGGGGGGAAGGGAGACAAAAAAGAGAGCTGGGAATGAAAAAAAGCAGATGCAGTACAGTGGAAAGTGGAAAAAAGGAGGACTAGAATGACAGGTGGACGTACAGTCGCAGAAAACATGATTATCCCACCCCTTGTTTTCTTCAGTTTCTTGTTCGTTTTAATGCCTGGTCCAACTAAAGGTCCATTTGTTTGGACAAATATAATGAAAACAACAAAAATAGCTCCTAGTAGTTGAATTTCAGAGCTGATATCTATCCATTTTCCATGTTTTCTTGATAATAACCCAAATCACTTCAGTTCTTACATTATTATTATTATTATTATTATTATTATTATTACATCTTTATTTAGGTGGGACAGTGCACATTAATGAACACGTTTATACATTACATTTCAGTATGAAGATGTAATTATGCAGGAGTTAGCGTCGGTGCTAATTTTCATCCGCAGTTCCCACCCAATAAATAAATAAATAAATAACAGTGATCCGTGCAATACAGAGGAATACAGTGGAATAAGTGCAGCACAGAACAAGACAGTGTAATACATTAGAAAACAGTACAGTTCAATACGCTCCAATGTAGTCCAAAATGACATTTGTGCCTACGTGTCAAGTATTAAAATAAACGTTCAGCTGTCCCTTTGAAGTGTTCACGTGTTTGGTTGTTTCTTAGCTATATTTTGTATATTCTGGCTTTTGAAAGCAGCATACATGGGGCTTTCCCTGATATCCACTGGGATGGTGTTCCAGCTGGTGCAGCCTTTAGATGATAAAGCATTTTGTGCAATATCTATGTCATTGTACGGACAAAAACAGTGCTTTTATTCATTCCACGTTTTCTTTTCTGTCTGTTTTAGTCACATGATCCACACAGGAGTTAGTATTTGATTGCATTTTTATTTTTATGTATTTAATTTTCACTTGGTAAAAAACATACGCATAATACATAGTGGTTAAAAATTTGTGAAGGATGGTTACCAAAAACTCTCAAGGGGCTTAACAATTGGCAACCTCCAGATTTCAAAGGTTATTTACAACTGCAATTTAAAAAAAAAAATTGCAAGTTGCACAAAAGCACATTTTCAACAAATAGAATTCCATGACATACCAAGCTTAGAAATGTATCCCATGTGGAAAATCACAATCACTCGGAAGCAGAGTTTTCACAGCTTTTTTTAAACTGAATTTGAGGACGCTCCGTCAGAAGAGCTGGCAGATTCTTCCATATTTTGCATAACCATCGTTTCTGATGACTTTTGATGGTTTAATAATTTTTTCCGCAGCTGTATCTAGAAAACAGTCTGAGAGGAGAAAGAAAGGGGATGAGTCCAAGAGCAAAAGCCCGGAAAAGAAAAATAGTCTCATCAGCGGGTTTGAGATTGGCAGTCCCTGAGGAATTATGTTTGTTTTTCAACCGAACGAGACAGAGATTTTGGAGTGTGGCAAACTAGTTGATCCTGTCTACTTCCTGTGTACTGTGTACTGGACAAGGTGTCCCACAGTGAGCAATTTGTTTCAGCCTGACTTTTCTGGGCAGAACGTATCTACACAGGTCACCTTCCTGTACCAACTTGAATATTCTGTTAAGCAGCTCAGTTTGGTGTAATTCACTGTTTAACCCATAAAGACCCAAACAGCCACCGACGACCAAAACCATCTACTGATCTAAAACGTTTTATAACCTCTGAACTAAGAATCCTATCAATACATGTGAATAATTGGTGTGAAATGGTTTGTCATCTTTTCATGGTCATCAGAGTTCAGAGGCTCCGTAGTTACCGCGGAAACACCGTCATCTTCTATAACAGGGGTTCCCAAAGTGGGGTACCCCCAGGGATACTTGGAAGAAACCCAGGGGGTACTTGAAATTTAAAAATAATAATAATAATAATAATAATAATGATAATACAATAAATAAGTCATAATGTACCAAATACAAAACATAATGAGAATTAATGCTGAAATATAAAACACAATAAATACATTCATATAATAGTTTTATCGTCAATCATCTTGTTAAAGCTTTGGTAACATTTGAAGAACATTTCTATTTTATATTATTCAAAAGGAGTTTATTAAGTAGTTAGTTTTTGTTGATGAAAGGTTCAGTTATTCATTCATGACCATTTCGTTTATTTTTCTTATCAATGAAAGAGGGCACTTTTCAGTTTATATTTTGCACAAAATGTACTTTTTTGTGTGTATATATTACAGTTAAATATATGTTGTTTGTGTACAAAGTTTTGAAAATATAAACAGACACCTTTGGCACAGGATTTTCTCAATCAAAAATGCTGAAGCGAGAGTTGGGGGTACTTGTCTAAAAAAGTATGTTTCGGGGGTACTCTACTGTAAAAAGTTTGAGAACCACTGTTCTGCAACATTAATTCACCAGTAAAACCCATGGAGTTGGATCGACACTGGACGGACACACTGGGTTTATGTTTAGTGAATGATATTTTTGGCTGTAAAGGTCACCTTTGCTTCAGTTTTCTCTGTTTCTGATATAATAACCTTTAACTGTAATCTGAGCTTTTATGAACATCTACATGATCAGTGAACTAAATATAGGAAAATACCTGATTTTCACTGAAATAATACACAATAAAGAAGATAATATTATAATAAATGGTGATAAATCACTTAAGAAAGGTTAAATAGAGAGACAAAGTCATTTGGAAACTGCCACAGAAGTAGCACTGGGTCTCCTTCTGCATGATCAGTAAATTAAATATAGGAAAATACTTGACGATCACTGAAAAGATGCAAAATACAGAGGATTATGTCATAATACATACCATCAATCATACAATAATGCACTTACTTTCGAAGGTCCTACGGTGGGTGAGTGCCAGTCAGCTGTTTGCACAAAGTAATGTTCGTGCTGTTGATGCTGTAATCAGATATCTGAGGTACAAATTCATTGGCAGACTGGAGTTATCGCAGAACAAAATTATAAATGCAGTTGTCAGACTTGGGGAGAGCAGTGTCAGGTGCACATCTGGACTTTGGAGGCACTGGATTTTTACTATAAAATTTTTACTTATATGTGTGGTTGTTTTATTGCTATGGTTTTTTTTTTTGTTTTTTTTTTTTATATGGACCTCTGAATGAATGAATAGTTTATTTTTGGTGTGTACAGTTGTCACCTCACTCAGTACAACAACCACAACAATCACAAAAAAACAAAAAAAGGAATAGACCAGAAGCAGAAGCTTATTTTTTGCCTCTCCTTCTCACCTGACACACCGCTTACACTAAATTAAACTTGTACATCATCGAGCATTCTCATAACACAAGAATCAAATGTATAATAAATGTTAATAATAATAATAATAATAATAATAATAATAATAATAATAAAAGACTGATTGATAATAAATTGTAATAAATCATTTTTTAAAAGTTAAATATAAAAAAAAAATACATTGGAACTGCCACGAAAGTAACACTGTCTTCTTCTACATGATCATTAAATGAAATATAGGAAAATACCAGATATTCACTGATAAAATGCAAAATACAGAGGATTATGTCATAACAAATTGAGATAAATTACTTAAGTAAAGTTAAATATAGAGAATAAAATAGTTTGGAAGTGCCGCAAAAGTAACACAGGCTCTTAATGGGTTAATCTGATCACATATTTAGTTAAATCACCCAGCATGCCTCACTGTGGTGTTATCAAGCTCCTCTGTTGGCTCTGTTGTCCAATGCAGTCTTTTACTGCTGCATAACAATGTTTTTTTTTCTTGCTCTGCACCACACTGAAGAGATGAATGGAGGCATTTTTCTCATCTCTGACTGTTCTTTTTTTTTTTTTTTCTTTTTTTTGTACATTATGCCAAGATCTCATTTTCTCCGTGGTGTGCCACACTCTTATCGGGCAGGCTGTACCATCTTCTCAGCCAGCCACCACGTCCTGACAGCTACAGTACAGACGACAGCTCCGACCTGCCCACTGCTGCAAGAGAAATAATCCCTTCAAAATAGGTCATTTTTCAATTACGTATTGTATTTGCATCTTCACTGTCTTCTGTAAAAGTGTCAAAGAGAGTATGGATAAAAGTTGCCCGATCCATCGTGACTGTAAACCTGCGGTACGTATATTAGAAATCAGCTCCGAGTTCACAGCGCGTTTGATGAAATGGAAAATGGAAAATTTCTGCTTTGTAAATAACTGACAGGAAAGATGCTTAGTTTTTGATTTCGCAAATTGAGACAGGTAGGGAAGAAGAGAGGAAAAAAAAAGCCCTTTCATCTTTGGCTGTTGTATATTTTAGAGGTTAGAGCAGCCACGGAATAATCTGTTCAAGATCAGAATGTTTAATGTTTGCACCAGTTTGGTACGAGCCAGATGAAGAGCCAAGGACTCTGAAAGACCCGAACATCCACTAGCAACCAGAACCATCTACTGATCTGAAATGTTTAATACCTGTTAACCCTGTAAAGCCTGAAGCGTTAAATCACTGACAAAAAATTCCAGTTCTTTCAAACCGGAGCCTTTATTGGTCCTTCTGAACATCCAAAAAAACATGTTTTCAAATATCAATTTCCATGTATGAGTTTCAATTTTGTATCATATTTGTTACATCGGGTCTCAATGCGCAAATATTATTATTTTTGAACAAACAAAAACATAATAGAACACAAACATGTCTAACAAATCGGTAATTCCTTTTCTAAATTGTCAAAGTTCTGCCTCCTTCCTCATTAATGACAG
>JAPQRP010000003.1:30487117-30497843 GCA_037367295.1 Apogon hyalosoma
TAGTTCATGTCTATCACTGATGCTTTTTTGTCTTCTGTGTCTCTGTTTTATCTGTACTTTAGTGTTTATTCTTCAGAATTATTCATCATGAAAACTCATGCAGTCATAAATGAACCCTTTCATAATATAATGAAAGGCTGATAGTGAGTATTCAGTATAAGGTACAGTCTCTCTGCCCAGGATTGAAGTGAACAAAAGGCTTTTAATGTTTCATCTTCCATTTATTCTATAAATAATGCACATGGAAAAGCTGCTGTCTTTAAATATGGTGGTTTGTAGCTGTATGTGGCTATGGAGGAACTGTTTGATCTGTGTGTCCACGTTGATACACTCAGGTGTACATACATGGAGGGTTTCCTGTGTTTATACTTCATTACATCTCGTTTCTTCATTTCCCATCCCCACTGTATGTCCCTTAATACTTGAGTCATCTCATTTTTTTAAAACCTCTCAGCTTAGAAATGCAGCATCTTTGTTGATCTGCTTCTGTGTGGTTCCAATCCCAGTGGAGAAGGAGGAGAATAGGCTTTATGTTTTGTTTCCCAGAGGGAGGATGAGTGATCTGCACTGACCTTATCTGGAGTATGTTTACAATGGACTATATCTACACATCTCTTTTATATTAAGCTTCGGCTTATCCAGGATTTTTCAATAATAGAAATCAAGAAAACCTACCTAAAGCTTGAATTTTAGTTTATGAAAAACAGCCTTGAATTTTCAGTGATTAGTGTTTACATTGAATGTATTTCTCAGCTAATTACACCGTTGTCTGCAAATTGGAATAAAATATTTTTACCTCTTCTCTTGACATGATTGTGACAGTGAGTCCATTTACATGCACACTAAAACTCAGATCACTATCTGATTTATGGAGTTATCCGATTATTCAAGTGATCGTGTAAACAGTATAATGTGATATGCTTCATCAGATAACAGCAGTTACCTGATTATGAGAAATCTGATTAAAAACACTTGGATTTTTCCCCAATACTCTGATGTCCTTGTGCATGTATACCTGTTAATCTGATTTTTTTTTTGTCCTTTTACATCTATGCATGTATGAAAAAGAAAAAATAACTTTAGAAAATGCAGTCCTTGTAGGAGCAAGCTTCAAAACACTGATAATTCAGGTTTGTGGCACACTGACACTGTCATGTTTAATATCTCCCAAAGCTGATAGTAACATGGAAAAACTAAATCTGCAACGAGGTGTTGGCAATTAATAGTTAAACCTGCTGTATGTCAAAAAGTGGCCACATTTTCCACGGCCACAGCTACATTTAAGTTTATGCTCATTATAGAAATGTCTGTGTTTATGTTGTTGATGTTTATATTTATGTTTACCAGATCTGTTGAGGTTTCATGTAAATACTGAATCTTGAATATGATCATAATCTGAGATAAGATTCAAATCAGAATAATGGTGAGTGAAAACAATCTTTGACCGCAGTGAAAGCTCTGCATTTTGCCGTGTATGGAATAAAAGCTTTAAAATAATCAGTCTGCTCCCTACTTCAGTCAAGAAGTGAGACATACAGTGATATCCAGGTCCAACCTTGAGGATCACGTCACACACTGAATAGTAATTGTTCGGCAGATGCCTCAGGCAGGAAAGAGTTGAAGTCAAAAATGTTAATTTGTGAAGGTGAATAAGCAGCCTCATAGGAATATGATGGAAGTGATGATAAAGATGATGACGGTGACGTGGCATTTCAGCTCTTATTGCAGACATCTGTCCTTTCTGAACACTTGCATCTGCTTTTGCTTTTGTCGTGCCACCCTCTCACTTCCTGAGCTCCATTCTAAGCTCAGTGAAAAGGCCAGTATTCAGTGAAAGGCTCTTTTTCAGACCGAGGACAGGTGATAGAAAATTTCCTGTCCAGCTCTGAGATAAATGGCATTTTTTTTGGTATTGTATAATATTTCTATAAAGGTTATTTATCAAACCTCCTAAAGCACATGCTAAATCTTGGTTTTAGAGGTTGTTACGTGCATGAAAATCTTGAGGCAATGGCTACTGCCACAGTACTGTGGCACGAAATATCACTTTGTCTATTGCCACAGAGCCGATCAAATGATCCAAATTCTGCACTGTGAACATTGTCCCAGTGGCTGATTTATATTCATCAAAAACCCAGGAAATTTCTCATATGAGGCCAAACAGTCGCCATGTTTGATGTTGTTTGCCAGCATGCTGAAACTGAAAGTGTGAATAGGTGTCAAACCAGCTTCCAGTAACTGGTACCCTAGCCTGTTCCTGTACCCGAATAGGCCCATGGCACGTGCGATGCTTATTACCACAGTACTGTGGCAGCAGGGGGACAGGTGACAGGTTACCAGTCTACACATGATAGAACGAGGGCACTGATTGGCTCTGTGGTAATAGACAAATGAGAAAGTCATCCCACAGCACTGTGGCAATAGCCACTTCAAAATCTGAAAAGATGAATCCATATTGTTCCTCACTTTCAGTCTCATGTTTGTTTTTTGTTTGTTTTCCAGTGATTGTTACTTGTCAGGGGTTATTCACATGAACAGAATGTTGCATGGTTTTACAAAGAAATGAACCAGCACCGTTTTAACACAGCTGTTTACATTGCTGCAAAAAGTTTCACTACCCAGTAAAAGATTAGATTAAATATCCAAATGAAACAAAATGTCACTTGATTGCAATTGTCTCATCTATTGATATCTATATATGTCTCTGGCGGTACTCTTTTTTTTTTTTAAGTGCATACGTAGTCTGCCACTAGTCTGTTTTTTGTGTCTAAGTTCCTGTTGCTACGTGACATAACAACTCCCACGCTGAAACTGTCAGATTTCAACAAAGACATACATGTTTTTATGCAATGTTTTCTT
This sequence comes from Apogon hyalosoma, assembly GCA_037367295.1. Taxonomy (NCBI): domain Eukaryota; kingdom Metazoa; phylum Chordata; class Actinopteri; order Kurtiformes; family Apogonidae; genus Apogon; species Apogon hyalosoma. Next base: position 30,489,977 of record JAPQRP010000003.1, read on the forward strand.
CAAATATTTGACAGAGCCAACTTCTTACCAATAGTATTTTGCAAAGGCATTGTTGCTGCATCCTGTGATTTATTTAAAGATAGAAAATGCCACATTTTTCTCCAGTGTGCCTCTAATAACACATCTTATAACTTTGTACAAACACAGTCTGAGGTGTAAAGTAGGTATTGTTACTGTGGTAAAATTGCAGTCAGGTAAAAGTAAAGTTGATTGTGTTTGGACATATTGATACCCACAGTACAGTCTCTGTCAGATCTGAGGTTAAATAAACATCGCATTAAAGCTGCAGGAGCCGAACTGAGATCATGTCACATTGTTTAATGCTGTTATGGAAATCTGAAGCTACTTTTCCACACATCTGTGTTGAGACATAGAATAGAGCAGAGTTGTGTCATGGTCGCATCTGATCAGCAATTTTTAACCACATGTATTTAACCCTCCTACCTGTCTGAAAGCAGATGAGAAAAGAGGGGGTGTTCTCCATAATACCGCGACACACGTAAACATGGAAAACCGGGTGGGGGTATAGCTTAGTAAGTGCCACGACTTACCTTCTTGCGGAGGAGGGGAGCAGTCACGGAAATTCATCATTACCATAACATGCTGCTTGATATTGATACTTATACAGACTAATGCCCCCCATTCATTTCTATCTCCGCACCCCCCTCTTAGCTTTCTCACTCCAAATACCCCCGTTGGTGTTCTAACACTTCCTGGGGGACAGTACCGCCCCCGTTGAGAAACACCATTCTAAATGATCATTTTAGGCCATTTTTAGTTACAGTAGAAAAATCACATAGTTTTAGCCCTTAAGTAACTTAGTTGTCTTAGCAAGAGTATAATGGCATATTATCATGTACGAACGCATTTTTCAGTCTTTTTAACAAGATAAAACTGACATATAGAACAGAATTAAAAGCAAGAACCTCTGGAAACATTTACTGAACTAATCATCTAGTGTTTTATACCAGGCTTCATTCAACACATGGCCAGTGCTTGTTATCGTTTGGGTTCCTTTTGGATCAGACTAAATACTGTTTCCTGTAAAGGCCGTGTAGTTTATATTTTTTGTGAGTTTTTAATGCTGTGCACAATATTCCCCTCCATGTTTTTTGTTATTGTAATATAAAAGACTGAGAAATGGATACTATGCTTAATGCAACTAAGACGTCTGCATACATCTCTTTTACAGAAATTCAACATTTAGATCATGCAAGTTCATTTTTTTTCTTTCTTGTGTTCATTTCAGTTCATCTTGAATACATGGCATGGATGAGCAGATGATTTGGTGTCTTGGTGTAGGAGATTATTTTATTTCTGGTATGTAGTTTGTGGAAGTAAAACATCTTTAACTAAAGTACTAACTACAGTTTTTAATGTTACTTTCATCTTTGAAAATAGTGAACAACCAAAATATGTCTTTTTTACAGCTGCATTGAATAGACACACCTTTAATAACAGCTTCTTTCTTGTTTGCCTGAAATCTCTGCAGAGTTTTTCTGTGCACAGGGCATCTGCAGCCCATAATAACACCCCTCTGGTCCAGAAGATTAAAGCCTTTATTAATTATATTTCTTTGTTTCTATTTTCTGAAGTATAATAGCTTGCAGGTAACAGAGGAATTTGTCCAACAGGTTAATCCACTGACTGTTAAATCCTCTTCATTAATAACGTCTTTGTGAAGAAACAAAATACACTACAAAATTGCCTTTACCTCGGTTAAAAGCGTATTTGTAGGTGTTAGTTGCTTGTAAGATCAGACCACAGTACATATCAGACAACATGAAAAGGCCAGAAGGTGAGCTGTACAATAAAGTAAAAGCCTTATGATTGGATTTTTCCTTTTTTAGAATCAGGCTGTTATTGAGTCACAGAGTATCAGAGGAAATGGTTTCATTTTTCTAGACCCAGGCCAGACTTCAGCTGAATGATGTATTAGTCAAACAATAGGAATGCTTTGTGACTGACTCCAAGTGTCTCCACTCGGTACAGAAAAACAAATTAAATGTACAGAGTATCCTCACACTGTGGCTCAGACCCAATTTCAACTTTATTGGAAACTTGATGCCTCATTTAATTTTCATTTTAAGGCTAAATGATGCCTTGGTATGTGCATATTCTTTATGATTCCCATATTAGAAGCTCTGCATCTGTCTGGTTTTACTCAAGACTGCATGCTTTACTGAAACTCTACATGTTTTCAATCAGCCCAAGTGATGTGGTATTTTAGAATAGCCTTTATTGTCATTGTGTGTACATGGAAATTAGGAATTTTGGTGTTGATACTGGACCAATCCCAATTCACCCCTTGACCCTCCCCCTTACCCCTACTCATCCATTTTGCAGGTACAGGCGAAGGGGTAGGGGAGGGAGGGGGAGGGGAAGGGCAGAGGCCTTGTATAGCCCATGAAACTGAGATTTTCCAGGACCACACTATGAACAGAGAGGTAGGAGAAATTTCCCATAATTCTGTTTGAATCATCGGCAAGATGGAGGTAAACACAGCAAAAAAGTGCAGTGTGATGAAAGAAACTCACAAATGTACATATTTTCTTCGTAAACAACTTAATCATTTGATCGACCGTGTAATGCTGTTTCCATGTGTTATAGATCACATGTCTGCGGTTTATAATTGATAGCTGCAAAAAGATGCCTAAAGCTCATGCAACAGAGACGGTTACAGCTGCTGACGGCATGGGGAATACTGTAAGGAACAAAGTTGTCACATCTGTTTATAGCGGCATCGATGACTGCTGATGACGTAACAGGTCTGGAAGGGTTGTCCCATTTCATAGGGGAATGGTTCAACCCCTACCCCTTGCAGCTCCGTTTCAAGGGGTAGGGCCAAGGGAGGGGGCTAAGGGCTGTAGTGGGATTGGGCCGTTTTCTGAAACACATCTGTAGTGACTATTGAATCTTTTCAAATGCCAGAAAGGGGCTGCTTTTATTAAATATATAGCCTGCGTGAAATAACTTTAAGAGTGTTTATACACCGCAAATTATTCGGTTCTCACCAAGATTTTAAAAAAAAAAATCTTAGATTCAGAAGTGTTAGATAATTTATCTTGTTTTAAGAGTTAATTCCTCATTTTAAGGGTTCATACATCTGTTGACATGCTTATTTCTAGATTTAATATCTTAATTCAACAAATCTTGTGAAGTGAAACTATGTTGCTGCATGGGCAGATATTTCACCTTTTCGTCAGATTTAGTGTTTTTAACTTGTTTTTAGAAACACTCCTTTTTTGCAGTGTAGGTTACCAATGCTACATAGATGTTCATTAAATCATGTATTTGTAATAATTCCAAACCCAAACAATACACAATACCAGCATGTTACTGGCACCATAGACAACCACGGTCAAAAACTGTTTGTTCTTTTCTTACTGCAAAATACTGTTGTTTTTCGGAAAAAAATAATGCCCTATTCATTTGCTTATTACACTGCTCACTTGGGGGGGGGGGAGTTTGACCCAGCTGGAAATTTCTTAGAAACTAGATAACTTTTTAACTGAACATTTATGTCAAAGTAATAAATACCTACAGTACTGTGCAACAATCTGAGGCCACCTTTAGCTTTGTTGTTTTTGCAGGGTTGAAATGAGCATACCTATTTATTTTTCATCCTCTTTTCTTCAAATACAATCTGTACAGGCTTAAAACACTCACAAAAACTCAACTAAAGGGGTTGTAAAGGTTGATGTCATTATTTATTGTTAGAACAGGTAGAAATATCTGACGTGCTGAATGAAACCTGATATAAAACATCAAAAAAGGTATCCAGTAAATCCAAAATTTTCTGAACAGATGGGATAAAGACATATTTAGTACAAAGGGAGATCACACTAAATACTACTTTTTATGGCTGGACATACTTCACATATATCCAGACTGTATCTTAATGCAGAGACTGAGAAATTCATATGTGTGGTCATTATAACTTTACTAAACCAAAAAAGCTAATGTTGTCCAAAAACTTTTGCACAGTACTGTATTAAAGCAAATAAATAATGAATAAATAAGGAGCATCAGTGAACATCAATCAGACTAATCATCAAAAATTGAGGAGATTCAGGGCACAAATTTAATTATTTCTTCATCTATTTGCTTTTTTTCTGCTTGAGAGGGCTACTCAGCGGCTTACATTAGTGTCTAATACTGCTCTTGCTGATTGTAAAATGTCCAATCAGTGTCGATTAATTGGTCAAATTAATCACATTGTCTGTCTCCACTTATAACCAATCACAGAGTGTATTTTTGACCACAGTGAAGCCTCTGAAATCAGCTTTTAAACAACAGCAGTGAAATAATAAAACAAAGTAAACAGAGTCTGAATCAGAAATGACTTCACATTGGTTATCTTTGTCAGTAGTTGAAAGTTGGATGTTTACTAATATTTACCAAGTTCATTTTATATTTTATTTGCTGAGTGGCTTTAAGGATTTTGCTGGGAACGTCCTGAACCAGTGTTCTAAAGGCTTTGCTAAAACTAAATTTTTTTATCCTTTTTTTTTTTTTTTTTTTTACTTTTTAACAACAGCAATCTCTGGTGCTACATTTTGTACTTTACAGCATTCTATTTACTGTAATTCCTGAAATTCAGGGTCCCCAGAACCAGGCTGAACCACTACAAAAACTCATTCATCCCAACATCTGTCAGACTGCTAAACAATCAGTAACATCTGTCAGAGTAATGAGTTACATGGTGCAATGATTTCATACCTGTATGTGCAATACATATCTGTACAAATCTGTCCAATAGCTTATTTATGAATACGTATATTTGTATATATCACACGCACATTTATTTATTTATTTGGTTCTTCTTTATTCTCTCTTTTTTTCTGTTAGCTCTTCTTTTTTCAGTCCACCTGTAAACTGCAGTTGAATGGAGTCCAGGAAAAATTTCCCCACGGGGACATTAAAACATATCTTATCTTATCTCATCTCATCTTATCTCATCTTTTCTTAACTGTTTGCACCATCCACAAAATTCAAACATTGGAAAGCTGCAATCCTGAGCTTTCCAACACTTTATAACACTTTATGGCAGAGACTTCTACACAGGCTAAAAAACGCCTGGAAATAACAAAAAATATGAAGCCATAATATGGCTACTGAATGTTCAAGACCAAAAAGCATGTTTGAGCAGATGTAAAATAGTTGAACGTTTATTTCTACAATCTCAAAAAGTTTTATTATGAATATTTACAGTTGTTTCTGATCATAAATATGCAAAAGCTTTTCTTTTTTTTTAACTAAAACACACTGTTTTAAGCATTTATCATTATAATAATGATAATTAATGTCCAGATGTTGAAAATTAAGTTCTTCCTGAAAACAAAGGGGCAAAAGAATTGGCAAAAAAAAATAATTTTCTGACACTTTTAGACTTTCAACCCTTTAAAGCAGTCTTAAAAGGGTTAATTTGAGGCCAAAAAGTTCTGTAAAGTCTTATTTTCATTTAAGTTTTATTCGTTTTTGAAGCAGTGTTTTGTCTATACAGAACCACCTGGGTCCTTTTTACTGTTGTGTCTGTCTGCTTAATCATGAAGGTGTTTGCAGAAATATCACAGTTGTTTTTTTTTTTGTTTTGTTTTGTTTTTTTAAGTGTAGAACTAAAACTGTCAAGCAGTATTTGTTGTTCGGTATGAACTGACCCTGTTATCGGTTTTTAACAGAAGGTACTTGAGGAGGTAAAGCAGGCTATTCCTTCTAAGGCATTACTTATGTGCCATGAGTGTTTGGTTGTCTTGCATCACTTTTACATCAGCAGATTTCACTGATTGATTAGTATTCCCTCGGTGCGGAGCTGTACCTAATCATAGAAATCAATTTACTGAAGGCTTTTAACCATAATTGTATTGGAATTCATTTTGCAAAGCACCTTGTAACTCCAGCTATGAAATGGACCATACTATTATTGTAAAGGCTCATCAGTCAGCTCAAATCGGTATCTTGTTTCTTTACTGTAGCTGTTTTATTGTTGTTTTTTTTTATTGTTCATCTGAAGTCATGAACCGAGCGTTCGCCGTCGTGTTCATCAGTCAAGTCGCGCTCGCACACTCATGAGCGAACGTCTGCGGTTTGATCCAAGACAAACAGAAGTGGCAGGAAAATGAGGTTTGGAGTGGAGGAGTGATGGTTTACTAAAAGGCTTGTCATTCTGCGCAACCATCAAACACCAACATATGGGCTACTTTTTGCAGAATTTTCAATGGCTGTCAAGTGCGCGCAGAGATGAGGAGGACAGCGCTGCCTGACAGCTTCAGAAACGTGTTGGCGGCCGCAGGATGTGCGTCGACGCCGAGTGAGGGTTCGGTACGAACAGTCAAATTATGAGGAGTGATCGTGTCACAAGTTGTTTTCTTTCCAAAACAAATAGACTGTAGTTATTTGGTATGTTTGTTCCTCAAAATAAATGCTATTGTTGAGCAAATACACTGGTCTAAATCGATTCAAGTTGTAATTGAATTGCAAACTTGAATGTTAAACAAAAGAAAATGAGTTTTGTTTCTTTCAGGGGATTATGAGTGTGCAGAATTAGCAGGCAAGTAAATTACACAAAGATTTTTCCCAACTCATGTGTTTATTCTCAACTTTAAGTGTAAAAAAAGAAGTCCCGAAATAAAATAAAAACAAAAAACAGCCTTTCATTCATTCATACAAGAATAGTGTTACCTGTGGATGTCTGGTCATTTGGAAGTGAAACCCTTATCAACTAGGAAATGGACTGAAGAAATATGCAGAGGAAACAAAAAATAGAACATATCCCACCAAATTGCAGAGATGTTGATTCATGTGTGTGTGTTTGCTGAAATAGGATAGGTGTAGTTTTTATTTTACAGATTTCAGATATGGCTGATGCGCATTTGGATCAAAATCACAGACGACCTCTGCAATGATCACAAACCATTAGAGGTCCTCAGGTAATACCAGTCCCATGCGAATAGAGCAATAGTCCACCCCCGTCATGAGCCATTTGTCCACGAAATATGACAGCTTGTACAATTTCTCCTTCCAAATGATGTTCAGAGTGCCGTATTGTCTCGCCTCACTTTGAGTCCCATATTTGAGAAGCGCTGGAGTTCTCCGTCTCAACATGAGTCTTATTCGGTGGTGATTGCGTTTCAGTCGAGCACTTGACACCTTACATTTCACTCTTGGTTAGTTGCAGATCTGGAATATGGTGCTGCAGGAGGATAATGGGTTTCTCATACGTTCACATTTAATTTTTCTCTAGTCTTTTTCAATTAATTGTCGTCTTTTCTTGGCCATGCCTCAGTCGTTCAGCTATTTCAGGAACCTTGTATCTGTCTGAAAGGCACTCACTAAATCTCTTCTTTGGTCCATTTTACTCAAGGTAACAGAGCTGCCTAATGATTATACACACCTTAATACCTGTTCACTTTAGGCCACAATCCCCCTCATTACACAAATACAATCCCAGCACCGTCTTCATCCACTTATCCGGGTCCGGGTCACGGGGGCAGCAGCCTCAGTCACAGTAAAGTAGCTAAATTTAATCAGCATTGAAGTTTATACGGTTTGCAGTTGCAGAATGTGCACAGGAATGATAATAATTAAATAAATAAGATTAGAATACTCATGTAATAAGCAGTGAATCACACATTTACAGACACATTCAGGCGATGCAGATGAATGAAGGTAAATACATGCAATGCTTTATGCCTTTGGGTTGATACTGAAGAAGTAACAAGAAAGTAAAACAAACAGAATCCAATGAAAAGGAACATGTGTTAGCTTTTTAATTGTTATCCAAAAAATTAACAGAACTAATTATTCACATACACAGGATTTCTTACCTGTGTCTTATTAAATACATTTATGTGTTAAAAAAAAAAAA
>JAPQRP010000003.1:30573247-30592942 GCA_037367295.1 Apogon hyalosoma
TAATTCTAACATACTTTTACTCACCTTGCAGAACTTTTACTTAATACTATATAACTTCCATATTAATACTTCTAATGTTGTTTCCTGTTTCAGCAAGATCCAGTGAGACCGCAGACAGATAATGCCCACTACTTTACTTTGTATTGCAGCCGGTTTCCGTTCTTGTCCAGCCTGCCTTTGTTTACCGACCACAGGACAGAGCATCATTAGTGCGTGCGTGTCTGTGTTTACAGTGCTGTCCACTCAAAGACGCCCTCTTTCCGATGGAAACGCCATCTGAATCAGTCGTGTCCTAGGCTAACCTTGGGACCGGGTGTCTTAACTTCCGCTGCTGCTGACTTCCCATCAGCTATTCTTAGCTTTACTTGTGCTCTTGCTTCACAACAGATCTGTCAGTGTAAAATGCCACACTTCGCCGAGTGGCGTAAATAAAACGGCCCTGCTGGTTGGGAGCATCTCTAGAGGAAATGACAAATCACTTCAGATCATAAACAGCAAAGCAGTGGTGTTACGAGAGAAATATCTCATGGGAACGGTCTGGTGGAAGCAGATCTTCAGACTGTCATGGCAGAATATATATGCAGACTCTTGTCTCTGTACGGCTCTCTTAATTTTTATTCTGCTGCAGAGTTGCACTTAAAGCTGTATTTAGACAGATAAATTCCCCCCTTTTCTATTTACTGCTCGGGGCATGCAGTTGCAGAGGAAGATTAGGTTGTTCACATATTCTCCCATCTCTACTACAACGTTAACTGACTATTTGCTGCTTTGCTTAAGGGCATTGAAGACAGTTACTGCAGGTGGACTGACACTTTAATACAACTCATTTTGTTCCCCATTAAATCATTTTATTCAGAATTGTTTGTACTGAAACCATGTGCACCTCTGACCTAAATCACGTACGTCTCCTTTTTACCCTTGTGCTTACACCAGGGAGTAATGAACCAGTGTTTTGTCCTAGACCTGCAGCTGTAGTTTGGCATGTGGACCATGTTTCGTGCCATGTTTAACACTGGACTGAAGCCAGCCGACCCCTCAGGCTGCCCTGTGTGTGTGTGTGTGTGTGTGTGTGTGTGTGTGTGTGTGGTGGGGGGGGGGGGGGTATGTTAAGTATGCATGACTCTCTCTGACATGGCACAGTCATAGGTTTGTGTAACAGGCTGCTATAGGAGCACTGTGTTAACCCTGCATGTATAATACTGTGGGTAATGGAATCTATACAGCACACATTACAAAACTAATAAAAAAAGAGAAAGTGAAAACATGAAACAGATGGAGTGGGAATAACAGTAAAGCTTTCGAGCCATGTGTTCATGTAAACAATTAATTACATAGTGAATGTAATTTTGTTTTAAATCTACATGCTTGTTATGTTATGTGAGGATTAAACTAAAGCGCGTATGAAAACTAAAACACAACACAACTGATGGAACAGTAGCCTGACCAGCCATCCGTCTTACCTCAATGAGAAATCCCTCTGGAATCACGGGGCTTGAATCCAAATATGAAGGCGGGACTAACAGGCACCGAGTAAACCAATCACAGATAAGACAGATGTGACACAATTATGTGACAAGCAGATCCCTAATGTCTACAAACCTCAGCTTGTTTCCATCATGGCGTGTGGTGGTGGTGGTGGAGTAGAAACTTCGGTGAATGATTACTGTCGCTTTTGCCAGAGAAATTTAAGAATGCAATGTGTAATCTGTAATTCAAGCCTTATTTTTGAATCAAACAACCAACAACCATTGTAAAGAGATTTGCAGACTTGGAACTGACTTTGACTCGTGACAAAAAGAAGTCAGTGTGTATGAGGCATTGTGAACCCTTCACACCACCACCACCACCACCCCAGACTTGTGATTGGTCGGTATAGAATAGATTGTGCATATTTCATAGCGACTGGCCCAATTCCAGACTGTTTTCTCAGCATTGAATACACTGAAAAAACTAGATGGCTGGCCAGGGTAGTGGAACAGTGTGATGTTCCAAAACAAGAACCATTTGTTCAATCAGATGCATCCAATTCTTGCATCATCCTTTCACTGAGTTGTCTCAAAGTTATTGTCACAGACTGTATATAATTGTTGGACAGATGAACCCAGCCTGTGGTTTGTTTTTAACCATAACCATATTCTTTGAGATAGAAGTGACTATAACAAAGCACTGCATAGCAAAGTAATTTTACTGTCTTGTTAGTGAGACCCTTTAACCTCAACAACAGTCCAGCTATCTGTCTGGAAAAAATGTGTTTTATGAATGAATGAATGAATGAATGAAGCTTTATTGTCATTTGACATGTCATAGTAGAATGAGACGGTCAGCATGTCACAGCAAACAGAATTTCGATGCTCAGTTCTCCAAAAACCCGTGCAGCCGCTGCCATATCATCAGAAGTTTCAGAAGTTGCAGTACAGATGCAAACACATACATAAGACGATACATCATATTGTAGACACAGTACACATGGTCACATGATGGAACTTTTTCAATGGATTCGGTGGGAGGGTGGACAGAGGAGAAGAAAAAAGAAAGATTGAGAGGCAGACTAGTTGGGATGAGGGGTTGGGACGGGAGAATGATTGTATGTAGTGCAAGTCCTTGAGAAAGTTCCTGTGTAGGAATTTGTGATTTCTGGGAAAAGCATAGTGGCTAATTGTATTTCCGTAGAATTCTATAGGAATGTAATGCCACGTTTCCACCATGTTGTACCAGCTAAACATGGCTCGACTCGACTCGGGTACCAGGTACTATTCCTGAAGACCACTTCGATTACAGGATACTACCAACTTTAGAGTACCTGATTGTGCGTAACTTCTGTAACTCGCTCGTTGCGTCTTGCCTCATTAAGCTCACGCTGAATCTTTTCATCGGGCACCAAGGACGTGTCGTTTTGCGGGCTGTCATCATGGATTGGCCTACCAGTATATTTATTGTAAACTTCCAAATTTGTTTTTTTAAAAATGGCGCGTTGAGGACGCATCAACGCAGAGACAACTCTCTGACCAATCAGTGGTCTGCAGTGGTCTACACATCATATTTTAATATCTCTTCACCTGTTTTGGAACCTCAGCCAAGAAAGTAAAAAAATATATATATATAGTACATGGTACCAGATTCCAGATTCTTTTATGAAATGGAAACACAAAACAGGCCGAGTCAAGTCGAGCCAGTGCCACATAGTGGAAACATGGGATAAGTCTATGGGAGCCACAGCTTTTTGGTGGCAGCCCCAGTGGCCATCGGGGGTACTGCAACTTTAAGATACTTTGTGATGGCTTCATTTTTGAGCTGAGGTCCTTGACCTTCTGTAATGTGTTATATGAGGTCACAAGAATCTTGATGTTTGACCTCCAAAATCTAATCAGGGCATCCTTGAGTCCATATGATTTGTGCCAAATTAGGAAAAAAAATCTGTCAGACCATTCATAGTAATAGATAGTATGTAGGTAGTATTTGTACAGTGCTTTTCTAAATACTCAAACATGCTCAGCATAAAGAAATACAAATGCAAAATACAGAAAAACTAAATTTTAGAGGTTACGGCAGTGAGAAACAAGAGTCAGGTACTGTGAGCTTTCTTGTAAAGATGGGTTTTGAGCTGATGTTTATAAGAGTGGAATGATTTGCACTTGTGAATGTTTACAAAAAAGATGTTTCCAGGGAACTGGAGCAGGAAGGACTGAAGCTCTTGAGACATCAGAATCAACAGACAAGATGACATGGACCTTGACCTTTAACCTTTCGCCACAAAATCTCCATCAAAATCTTCCGTTCATCCTTGCGTCCAATCGAATAATTGTGCATTCTGTCAAACTGTTCGTGCGATCTTGCCTTTTATACGTAGCCGCACAACACCATTTTTTACAGATGCACCACAGAGGCCTTTAAATTCACGGTGACACTCAAAGAAGTTTCGGGATGGTTTGTAAAGTGGGTGGGTTGTGTAGTGGCTAGCACTTCGCCTCACAGCTGGAAGGTTCTGGGTTAGATTCTCAGTCAAATCACAGTCTTTCTGTGTTGAGATTACCTGCTCTCTCTGCACTGCACAGGTTTTATCTCGTTTTTTCCTACCATTCAATACATGTGTATATAGGTTACGTCTCTTGTTGGTGCCCTTGACCACGACGCTGATGAAGTTAATTCAATGCCTTCAATGGTAGATCACTGCTCCTAATGTATGCTACGTGCTAATGCTAATTCTACTGTGTATGTATTAAGATGGGAAAATGCAGATCAGGGATAATAAAGTGAGTTAACCTTTAAGAGCGAGGATGTTTATCTCAGTTTGATTCATTCATTAACTGAGAAGACAGCACGGTGGTTTCCTATCACCTTTTATTCCTCAGTGCTCCTGCCCTACCCCTGCTGTTCATGGGTGGATTGATGTGTACTGCCAACATCCGAAATAGACATATGACACAGAAAATACAAACACGTAGTTAAAAGCCTCCAGTTTTATCCAGGATGCATTGCCCTCGAAGGTATCACAGTGATTCTGTGATACCTGATGTATTGCAAGACAATCATTAATGGTGATTTTTGAGTAATTAAAGAAGAAAAAAAAACCTTAAAAGAAAAAACAGGAATATTTATTGTTATTTATTATAATTTTCCTCACATTATAGAGTCAGTTTCACAGAATCAAACAAATAAGCGGAAGTGATGTACAAAAAAACTACTTAAAGTCTCTATAGAGAAAGTAATATAGCATATTCCCTCACCATCTCTAATTCATGGTACATATGTCTCATATTCTTAAAAATGTATCCACAAGTTGCTGAAGAAAAATGCAATGTTCGGAGTATATTAACACATCAGAAATCTTACAGCAACATCAGCTAAAACAATGCAACAATAACTCCCCCTGCACTCAAAAACAAGTACTTTGTTTCATTTTGCTCCACCGCAATATTTCAGTTTCACTGTGCAGAATAATGTCCCTGCAGAGTCTTTTTTTCACTTTCATACACTGAGGAAGGAAATGTTCTCTGTGCTCAAATATTTTGGGGTATGCATCATTTAGAAGCATGACTTGCATGTACAAAAAAAAAAAAAAAAGAACATAATGGAGAATAGGAAACATCTTATGCACAGCAGGTAAACGTGCAATTAATGATGTTTCCTTTTTTTAATTCTATGGACTTTACAATGATGGAGGAGGCAGATTTAACATACAAACCATATTAATTTCAGACAAGTGGTTCCAGGCACAACAAACCCCACCCCTCACATGTACTGTACTTTATTTTGACATCGATCCAGCTGATGTCATCATGTCTATGCATGTAGCGTAATCTCAGCATATCAGTTTCCTCTATATATGTACCAAGTTTGGAGTAAATTGAAATAAAATTGATGTTTTAATTGACATTTGAAATTTCACCCATTATAAGTAGATGGGAGAAAAAAATATTTTAAAAATTCATAAAAAATTTGAACTTTGACCTACTTTTCCCAAAATGTATTCACATTTATTCTGCATCACTGACAATCTATAAACCCATTTTGGTATGAATTCAATTAATAGTTTTGCTGTTAGAGACATTTGACATTTCATCCATTGTAAGTAAATAGGGGGAATTTTTTTTTTTTTAAATCATAAAAAATTTGAACTTTGACCTACTGTTCCCAAAATGTAATGACATCTATTCTGGGTCACTGGCAATCTATAAACCCAATCTGGTATGAATTCAACCATAGTTTTGCAGCCAGAATGTTCAACTAAATAAACAAGATAAATAAAGATAAGATAGATAAATAAACTAAAAAATTACCCCTGGCCTCCTCTTCGGGGGGTGGAGTAATAATGATTCATGGTAGAGTGTTTCCATGATGTATTATTGCATGTCTGGAGGTGATGTTTAATGTAAAACATATCTTTCTTCCTTTGGTTCATCTTTAGTATGAAGACTGTGATGAGATGCTGATATTAGTATTGCACACAGTGTACACAGCTTTAGGACAAATGTGCTGTAAAGAGGCAGATAGTGGGCTGCATGCACACAAAAGAAAACAAAGAAGGAAAGTAAAGTATCTGCTGCCTCTCCTCAAACTAAACAACAGCATGTTTCTCGAGTGCCACATCCAGCCTTGAATATCGCCCACATCAGTATGACCACATGTGATCCCCTGGAGAAGAAACACAGACGCATGAAGCTGTGGATCTTAAATACAGCAAGAGATGAAGAACTCTGAAATGTGATTTGGTCATAAACAAGTTCCCGAACCCGCTGTTGACACTTAGAAACTATTAATTTTCCTTTTGGCTTTAGGTTTGTTCTTTTCACAATTCCCTCAAGGCGTCCTGGCGGGCATTCGCTGGACTTAAAGTGCTTAAATTGCAATAAAACTGGTAGAACGTTTGGACTGAGCACCATACATCTGCTGTAAAGCTGTAAAATCAGTTGCTTTAGGCGCCTCTTTTCTTTATCCTCTGTCAGAAATGTTAACACCAGCCTGAAGCGTGTCGCCTTGACTCTATTCTCCATCTAAAGTCTCCAGCTCTCTAAGCCCATGCTTTCAGTACCCACAAGCGTCAGAGTGGTTGATCTTAGTAAACAGTAAAAAATGAACTTGAATGGTGGAGCACTGAAGCGTTTTATAATCATAACCTTTGGCTACCTATAGCCTACATATGCTCCGCCACTCTGCTGAAAAACATCAAACTGAGAGGATTTCCATAAGAGGCTGCCTGCATGTAGCGGGTGTCATTAAAAAACCTGGTGACATACACTTCGGAAATTTTCATCTCTTGAGGTTTCAGGTTGAGTGTGAAGGATTTGACCTGGATTTGGTTAAATATGTCAAGTTTCGTTAGCCTGTCTGAAAACAGTCAAGGAAAAGAAACTTACAAAATTGTTTGACTGCATAATACGCATTGTGCTGTTGGAAATGAAAGCTCCCAGTGCTATATTCTGTTGAATGTAGAGCTGTAGTTAGAACAAATCACAATAGTCACTTTTCCACTGGACATCTGCGTGAAATTTACTGATATTTACTAAATGTCGAAAAAACAGAAGTGTGTAATGTTTTTTCTATTAAATCACAAATGCGATGATTTGTTTATTTATTATCGCGAGATGACACGGGAAGTCATTCCGTAAACATGGCGACAAACGTAAATATCGTATAGATTTACAGATATATTCATTATTATTATATATTACCCCTCTATTCCATACTAACTTAATAAATGAGTTCACACATATCGCACCATATTTGAATGAATGAATGAGTCGTTTGTTTTTGGTTTGTACAGTTATCACACATCACAACAACCACAAAAAACACAAAAAACAAAAAAGGAATAGGCCAGAAGCAGAAGCGTATTTTTTGCTTATCCTTCTCACCTGACACACTGCTTACATTAAATTAAATTTGTACATCATCGAGCATTCTCATAACAAAAGACTCGATAACAACAAAAACACATCTAACATCTCCACTTAATATTCCTGACTAATCTTATACTTAATACGTTTTTTTAACTTTGTCAGAGAAGTGAACAAGTTAAATTCATCATCAAGTCCATCCCATAATTTCACACCCACAACCGAAATTCTGGATTTCACATTTGTCCTCACTGTCATACATTCAAAAATATAAAGACCTCTTAAGTTAGAATTACTCTCTCTTAATTTAAAGAGTTTAATTTAAGAGTTAAATTTATTTGTTTTAAAACGCTTCTTCTTCGCTTGTTGTAATGTCCATCAACATCCATTATTTTTCATTCATGTGACTAGCTGCGGAAAAAGGTCTTTCCATTGCAGTTTTGCGTGATATACCAATTGTGCTACGCCTGAAAAACCACCTCTTACCAGCGCAAAAAACTTTTGATTGAAAAACGAGAGTTTTGGCAAAATCCTCGTTTTTCCATTAGATAAATTTTTATGTGCCAGTTATATTCGCGCAATTTGAGGGTCAATGGAAAATCGATTAAAGAAGCAGTAAGAATTTTAAATCATTTTGCAGCATGAGACATTACCATTGTACGGTTAAAAATGTGTACGTTATGATTATATGTATTTGAAGATCAACAAAGATCATCCAGTGCTGCTGAATTCAACACTGTCAGCAATAACAGACGTTTAAAGCCATAATTAAACTAACTTTCTCATATATTGTGAAAAAGAAATATTCATTTTATAAAGATCTGGCATCAACTTGAAGAGATAGTAAACGTGTTTTAATAGTATTAACTTATAAAGACCCAGTGCTACTGATATGGTAGTTCCAAATTATTTTTTTCTCTATTTTTAACCTTTCTTAATTGATTTATCACCATTTACTGTAATATTATCCTCTGTATTTTGGACTTTTAAGTGAAAATCATGTATTTTCCTATAGTTAATTTACTGATCATATAGATGTTCATTAAAGCTCAGATTAAAGTTGGGGGTTATTGTATCAAAAACACAGAAAACTGAAGAAAAAGAGAGTTTTTCAGCAAAATCTATCATTAACTGAACATAAAACAAGTGTCTCCATCCATCACTGATCCAACTCCATGGGTTTTACTGGTGAATCAATGTTGTAAAAGACGATGGTGTTTCCACGGTAACTACGGAGCCTCTGAACGTCCAAATGGGTCATATCTGATGACCATGAAACGATGACAAACTGCATTTTACACCATTTTTTTAACATGTATTTATAAAATTAGTGGATCAGTAGTTATTTAACATTTTATATCAGTACATGATTTTGGTCACCAGTGGATGTTTGGGTCTTTATGGCTGAAAAGAAAGTGTCTTGGAGTTCTATATTGAATCATGAGCATGTCTATTGTGAATTTTCAGTAAGAAAAATATCAAAGGTTAAAAATAGAGGCTTCAGTCTTTTCAGATACAAGCTCCAAACATGACAAAAATGGAGGTCACATGTCACTTAGACGATGAATAAAGCAAAAATCTCATACTGCTACATCTGTCCCTTCAGGCTCATGGTTCAAATAACATTTCTCTTTTAGTACTTTTCACTGCTCATTACTAATGAGCTTGTGGATAGATTTAGACAGAGTTATGTTTCTCTCGCTGCAGTCAGGTTTTATGCTAAGCTAACAGACCAGTGACAGACAGAGGGCGCTGTGGATTCAACTCCAGGAGTCCAGGAGACCTTGTTCACGGCAGATATTTGAACTTAAGGCAGAAAACACACAGGTGTAATTATATCATGAAATATAACCGCATTCATTTAGGTTTATTAGTTTCAATCAGGTTGGTTCAATAAAATGACGTCCTGGAGCAACTTAACGGCACCGAGCTAATGGTAATGTTATCAGTAACACCTGTGCTTTACTTGCTTTTACAAGACAAAATGCCTCCTGTGAGAAGGGTTTTTGTGTTGGGAGCACTCAAATATCCCAAAACAAAACGCATGTAATTAGCAGTGATTGCAACTGTGTTAAACTGTTTGAGTGAATAAATTTGTTGCAAGTCGGGCTGGATAATATATTGAGGAATGGAGATTGTTCCCTTGGAGACCACACAGTAGTTTGATCGCCTTTACCTTTGGTTACAGGATGTGTTTCTGTGGCATTGTTCAAGCTATGCACTGCTCATGCAATGTCACAATAAATGTCACAGCATTTAAATCCATCTAGTATCAGATCAATATTTCACCATGATCTCATATTGATGATGGAGAGTCAGACTGTTGCATAAAGTCTCTCTGCAGATCTAGAATTCAGGTCCGGACTCTGTGGAGCAGGGGTGTACAAAATTCTGAATTTCATAATTTAATTCAGTTCAATGAATGAATTTGAATTTGAATTTGAATTTGAATTTGAATTGACTCCACCCTAAAGGATGTTGAATTGGAGTTTGGATTGGAATTACAGGAAGTGGAAGTGAAATTCATTCTTATCACATAGCAGTGTGAATGTGATACTTTAAACATATATACAGACACTAACATTAAGCATACATTCCCTTAATGTTGAATAATTACCAATATCTTCATTTCAAAGTAATCAAATGAAACAATGCAATTATTATTTATTAAAGTACTTTACAGGGTAACGTTGTTGCATCTATTTACTATAATTAAGTATTGTGTACATAAACTCCATACAATAATATCTGTCTGAAATTCATGTTGCAGTCATATGTAATATATACTGTAAAACTTCGTTGTTAAATGCACCTTAATATCATGAATTTCTTTGAATTTCATAGAATTTCAGTTGTACTTCCTGCAATTTGAATTTGAACTGAAATTCCGCGTCCTGTTGATGTTTTTATAGACATGTAAAATTTTGCCGATTATAACTAAGTGGAAGGAAAAAAAATTCATAAAAAATTTGAACTTTGACTTTATTTTCCAAAAATGTAATCACATGTATTCTGGGTCACTGGCAATCTATAAACCTAATTTGGTTTGAATTCAACCTGTTGTTTTGCTGCTAGAATGTTAACAATCAAACAAACCAAACCAAAAACAATACCCCTTGCCTCCCCTTCGGTGGTGGCGTAAACAAACGTTTTCAGCTTTAATTTCCTCAGTCTTAGCTAAGAGACTGCCCTCTGTGTTCAAAACCGTCTAGCATCGCTTAACAAGGTCCTCAGATTCAGAAGCAGCTGCCGATACAGGAGCAGCAGAAGGTTCATCATCTGTTAATGAAGCCATGAGACGAGGTGAGCACATGAAGTGGCCGCTAAAAGCAATCATTTAAAAGTGAAGCATCATGGACCTCTCTGTAAAGACAGTCCACCTCAGGAGTCAAGGGATTCGTTGCAGCCTCAAGAGTCAAACAACTGGCTTTAATAGTTTAAATCCTGAGCCCACATCAGCATTCAGAAACAGCATTATGTGGCGTAGTAAACATTTTCTCGGTGAAGGGATTAAAGTACTAAGATGGCTCTTTTTTTTTAGCTTTGTCTTTTTCCGTGAGACAAATCTCTTCGGTGTGACACCCGAGTAAATCTCATTTAACCACAGTAAAAGTATCATACAGTAATTGGATACAGCGTAGTGAGAAAGCAACAGTGTTGGGCTGAAATAATGGGAGATTTTAACCTGTGGAAACCTGTGCATAAATAACAGATTATCAGAAGTTGTTTGAATGAGGTATGAACAATTTATTAGTTTAGTTTAGCCTGGCTTGTGAAAATAAGTAAAATAAATAAACAAATAAAATAAAAATTAGTCTTCTGCAGGATTTTGATGCATTTCATTCCAACAAAACTAACAAAACAGATCAATCCATCAGTCACCTGAAACATGTCATTGTTCATCTATGCAAACCAGGGATACATATAATCTAAGCATATTAACTGTGTTTGTTTTTTGCACTTTTTCAATATTTTATAGTAGCTGGAGTAAAATCCACAACTTTACCATCAAAGTCATGTATGCAGAGTTTTTAGATTTAAGTTTAGACAATGAAAAGCAGGTTGATTAGAAAGATATTGCATTTGGTAAAGATCCAGCGTGTACGATTTAGGCAGATTTAGGACAATAAATGCATATGCAGTTGTGGAAAAAATTATTAGACCATCCTTGTTTTCTTCAATTTCTTGTTCATTTTAATGCCTGGTAAAACTAAAGGTACATTTGTTTGGACATATGAGGTTTATTGCATTTATTCTACAACTTCTTCTTCCACAACATTGATTCACCAGTAGCGGTCAATGACAGTGGATGGAGACACTTTTTTTATGTTCAGTTAATGACACAGTTTACTGAAAAAGTAGTTTTTGCTTCAGTTTTCTCTGTTGAGATATAATAACCTTGGATTTACTCTGACTTTTCATGAACATTGAAATTAACCCATAAGGACCCAGTGTGACTTTTGTGTCAGATCCCAAATGAACTTGGCTCTCTATTTAACCTTTCCTATGTGATTTATCACCATTCATTATAATATTATCCTCTGAATTTAGCATTTTTTCCAGTGAAAATCAACTATTTTCCTATGTTTAATTGCCTGATCATGAAGATGTTCATAAAAGCTCAGAGTAAAGCCAAAGATTATTTTATCAAAACAGAAAAAAAAACTGAAGAATAGGTGACTTTTTCAGTAAAATATAGCATTAACTGAACATAAACCCAGTGTGTCCAACTTCGTGGGTTTTACTGGTGAATCAATGTTGTAGAAGATGATGGGGTTTCCACGGTAACTACAGAGCCTCTGAACGTCCAAATGGGTCATATCTGATGACCATGAAAAGATGACAAACTGCATTTTACACCAATTATTTACATGTATTGATAGGATTAGTGGATCAACAGTTTAGATCAGTAGATGCTTTTGGTCAACAGTGGATGTTTGGGTCTTTCTGGATTAAATATAAAAATATATGATTTACAGTAAAAAAAAAATGTAAAATGCAGAGGATAATATTTCAATACATGGTGATAAATCCTTTAAGAAAGGCTAGATTTGGAGAAAATTACATTTGGGAACTGACACAAAAGTAGCACTGGGCTTTAGAAATAAAACCAGCCAATGTTCCCCAAAACTGACATTTATAATTGCTTCCAGAAAGTCTCAGTCTTTATAAATGACAGTGATTAGTCTAATTATTCAGCCGGACAGACACTCACAACCTGGCAGCCCAAAATCAGCTGTAATAAATTGCATAAAACTGCAGCTGGGCTTTAAATCATTCAGAAATACTTTAATGGGCTTTTAGTCACAGCTTAAAATCAGTGTCTTACTAGAATTTTTTATTTTTTTTTCTTTAAGTGGTAGGCTGTGATCATTTGAAACATCTCTGGTCACTTTCCCTCAGATGTGTTTCATCTTATTAGTGTGCATGTGCTGGAGAGCAGAAGTTGGCACAGTATAAGGCGTATAAGGCGGTGAGCTGGAGCCCAGTCCGTGGGAGGGGTCTGCCAAACCTTTTCCCTCTAATTGACCAGGGAGCAGAAGCAGCCGGGGATGCGAGCAGCCACAGACGGAGACAGAGGTACTCAGCAAACCGCATTCTGTTGCTTAATAACCGATGATTGAAACTCATTAGCTGGAATTAGATTTGTTAGTGTGTCGCATGTCTTGGTAAGTGTTTGGAAAGCAATCTTGGCTCCAGAAAGGACCGAAAATAAAGTGCGCTGTGTTGATTTTTTTTTTTTTTTACATTATGACATTATTTTTTGTCTTGGGATTTCAGTTGAGACTTGCTTAGCTGTTTCCGAAAACGCTTGCGCTGCAGGAGATGCGGGGGATAGATTTCTTTTTGCCACTTCGGTGCCCGGCAGCGACAAAGCACGCGGTGAATTAAAGTTATTGTCGCATAAAAACGCAGCGATTCCGGCGAGTTGTAACATCTTTGCTTTCCACAACAGAGACGTGCGGGCGTATGGGTTTGACCAGACGGGGAGTCCGGCCCGTGTTCAGATGGATGATCTGGAACTGTTTTACTTTGAGCAAACCGATCCGACAGACGCCTCCTCGGGTGTCAGAGAGATCTGCGGCGGCGGCGGAAAGTCACTCCGTTCAGCACCATGGACAGCGCACCGGCCCACAGAGACGTCTTTCACCTCCAAAGCCCGAGATGCGGATGAAGATGAGGATGATGATGTTGGACTGATAGAACCAAGTCCACAAACCTGCAGATTGAGTCAGAGCTCCTCTAGTGAACTGTACGAGGAGGAGGAGGAGGCGGAAGAAGAGGAGGACATCCCGGAACTTTACTTACTGTCCGATGATGACCTCTCCTCCGACGGCTCCGGGAAGTCGGTGGATTACGGCTTCATCATCGCCGTCACTTGCCTGGTCACGGGCATCTCTTTAGTCGCCATATCCTACACGATCCCCCGGGACGTGAGAGTGGACCCGGACAGCGTGTCGGCCCGGGAGATGGAGCGGCTGGAGAGGGAGAAAGCCCGCGTGGGGGCCCACCTGGACCGGTGCGTCATAGCCGGACTGTGCCTGCTCACCCTGGGCGGCGTGCTGCTGTCCACGCTGCTCATGATCTCCATGTGGAAAGGGGAGATGATGAGGAGGAAAGCCTTTGCCTATTCTAAACACGCAGCAAAGTTGTACGGCTCCATAAATTTGAAAGCAGACTCCAGCCCCACTCGGGAATCCCATTTGTCAGTGGCTGATGAGGATTTGGAAGTGCTCAGCTGATTTATGGACAGGACTGGCCCAAAGACTCGGAAAGTGCTTACAAAATCCTCCCAGTGCTGTCCTATAATCGGGGATGTAGAAGGGGCTTAATGCCTGCTTTTTTCCTTAAAGCTGAGGCTACTTTTTTTCTTGATTGAAATGGACCTTTTTAAATTCAGAGCTGGACTTTTATGATAAGCATTAGAAAGTTCGCAGAGTTCAATGGATGCAGTAGGTTGCACAGCTCTGGAGGAAAGTAAGAGAACACAGGTCGTGCGTAAGATCCAGATAAAATGTTGTGATTTAGAGCATGTATTTGCATCAGAAGTAGCTGAAACTTAAGAGGCACAGATACAGTCCATAAGTACACCAGCCAAATGTGATAAAGACACTACAATGAAGGTTTTAAAAACTTGAAACCAGCTTTTTCTTGGCTTCCTTGACAAACTCAGTATGTGCCAAATTGTTTTTTCTAATCATCAGTGTCAGAATAAGCCCACACTTTCAGTTACTTTGCATATTAGCTACAGATATGATCATCATGTTGCAGGTCTTTGTTGCTCCACCCCCCAAAAGGAAAGGCATGGGGTGGTGTTTTTGGCTTGGTTTGTTTCTTTGTTTGTTAACTCTCTAACAGCAAAAATATTAATTGAATTCTTACCAAATTTGGGTTTATAGATTGCCAGTGACCCAGAGTAGATCTGATTACATTTTGGGAGAAGTAGGTCAAAGTTCAAATTTTTATGAATTTTTTTAATCTTTTTTTTCCCCCCATTTGTTTATAATGGATGAAATTTCAAATGTCTATAAAAACATCAATTTTGTTTCGATTTACTTCAAACTTGGCACATACATAGAGGCAATTGATATGCTGACATCACGCATAGACATGATGACATCAGGTGGATCTATGCTAGAATAAGCTACAATACATGTGAGGGGCGGGGTTTGTTGTGCCTGGCACCACTTGTTATTTTTTTTTTTTTTAATGGGTCCATATAACCAGTTCCTAGTATTGGGAATGCTGGTTAACTTGCTACAAAACTAAAAACGACTAAAATTCGCTATTTTCTGGCCTCACAAACAGCCAGTCTATATTTGTTTGCATTCTCAGACAGCGTTCAGAGATCAGTTTTGTTGGGATAATTCTGATACTGCTCCTCATTAATCTTTCACATTTCTGTTAACGCTACTCCTTGCATAAAATGCAAGCATTCTGGTTCTGTTTGATAGTTTGCAATCATTCAGCATCCTTTTTTTTAATCACACTCAGACATTTTAAATAGAGGCAAATTCTGGAAGTTTGTAGTTTCTCTTACTTTTTCCTCCAGAGCTGTACTTTATATCATGTTTTAACTGGTGTACTCTTTGTGTTGATCTCTGACCCGTGCTTTATCTTTACAGCTGCATCACCGTTTCCGAAGGTGCCGCTACTTCAGTGAATAGTGCAAACTTGTATGTTAAAGGCCTGTGTGCTGTAGCTGCGAGGGAAACCAGCAGTGGTGTCATTGTAAAGATCTTTTGGACTCCTGCCTTCAGTCTCCACTATAGCACTTCGCTGAATTAAAGGACATGTGCAGATTTGGCTTTAAAAGAAAAAAAAGCAAAAAAAAAAAACAAAAAAAAAACCCTGCATGAGTGTGTTGAACTCCAAAGAAATTCTGTTAAATATTATTCTTACGTGCCGAAGTGAAGCTCGTATTTGCACGTATTTGCTGAAACGTAAATAGTAATACCACAGGAGGAGTAATTAGATTTTGTGGTTGAGCACAAACATCAGGGATGCTCACTTTACACCAAATACACTCGAGGTTTGACTGCAGATGTTCGGGTGAGACAGAGAGAGACTGAACAGACCCCTGGGGGAAAGCTCTCCTGGTAATTGGTGTTACTTAATTGCTCGTGGGAGAGCTACGAATCTGTGAAAAAAAAAAAAAACCCACAGCCTTTTAACAACTGCCTCAATCAAGACCATTTCACTCGCTTATCAAAGAGAGAAACCCATTACAAATGCAGCGTTTGAGTGAAATATTTTGTTGTATTGGAAGGGAAGGACATAATGGATTGCCTTCTCTGACAGAAGATGCTGTGAATGAACAATCGTGTAACGCTGTGCTGTGCAGCCTCTGTGTTTGGAAGTGCTTACGGCCGGCAGGATCACATTATCCTCCATGCGACCTTCCCTCACTCTCTCATCGTTAATGTAATTAAATAGGCTGAATCATCTGACCCCTTTATTAAATATTAACTCGATTTCTAACGCTAATCCATCCTCGATTGGTTTTATAAAATAATATCATGTTTGGGTTTCACAGGTGTCTTGTGTCCTTCTTGACCGTCTGAAAGGAAAACTCCCTTCTCAGATGACTTATTTTGTGATGAAGTGTGGAGAATTTCCCTCTTCTCGTCGTGCTGACTCATCTGCTGGGGATTTTACCTATCAGAGAACAGCTGTGAGCTCGGTGTATTATATGTATACGCGGGACTGCTGAGTAGTGTTTGGTTGTGTAAAAGCAGAGGGATGAATGAGAATGGGAGACTCTGGCTTCCGACATAAAACACACTGACAGTCTGCGTCTTTCATCAAGGACTGACCTTAAAATTTGACATTTACTGCTGAGCTGTTAAGATTTTTCTGTAACCACGCTGTTTTCGTTTTGTTTTTCTAAATCAAACCTTGCATCTTTTACATTGGTGGCAGTTAAAGCCAGAAAATGGTCCATGAAATAAAAGAATGACCTTTTTTCCAAAGCATGAAGTAGTTTCAGGAGTGTTTTGTCCTTCTTTTATAAAGCGCCTGAAAACCACTTCATGACAGGTTGATGTAGAAAATGTAATGTTTGCAAAATCAACTGAATCGTGTTAAGTGGTGCCAAAAATGAAAGTGGCACCTATTTATGAAGTGAAAACTGATTGTTTTTCTAAATCCAAGTAGATTGAAAGTCATGATTGAAAATGTATGTGAAACAATGAACGTATTTTTGTCAGTTGCTAAGATACATCTGTAATGACATGAGCTGCAACTTAACAGTTTTACAGGATTAAGGAGAATTATTCATTTTATTTAGGTGTTATAAATATCAGTCTCTGCTCTTTGTGGATGGTGTTGCAGGAGGGCCTTCCATCTGAGGTCATTGTTCCTTTGGATTGAGCAGATTCTATCCTCAGTTGGAGAGTTTGTTTCTTTATTTTGTTCCTAAATGATGAGAAAAGGAATTGTGAGACTGATCTTCCAGGGTATGACTTCTGGGATGTGATGTGGTCTCTGTGGACCAGACCTTGAAGCCATAAAGCAAAGTGTTCAATTCACCAGCTGGTCTATGTGCCTATCTTCACTTATACAGTGAAGTCTGGTGAATGATTGAGAATTTCAGAAGCCTGGGAGGACTTCAGAGGAGACCCGCTGTAAGGAGCTAAGGTGGTTCCAGCACCAGATAAGGAGGTCCACCCCAGGGGGTCTCTCTCTTTGGCCCGGGGCTGACCCTGGAGGGGTTATATCTCCAGCCTTGGAGCAGCTGGGGTTCCCTCAGGGGAGCTGGAAGAAGTTTCTGGAGGCCCGGGTCTCTCTAGAACCTTGAAACGATTTAAGGAGTTAATTGGTTCATTTAGTTTTTGGTGTTAGTTCAGTTTTAGTCGGTGCATAGTTTCATTTTAATTTTGAGAATTGACTAGTTTAGGTTTTATTTAGTTTGAGCTTTTCAGGTGTTATTGGGAAGGTCTAGATTATAGGTAAGATAAAAGAATATCAGTTACGATTTACAAAGGCATTTCTGTGAGAAGCCATTTTATTCTTGTGTACAATTCACTATTAACACTGGGATGAAACAAGACAAAGATCCTTGTAGCTTTTTTTTTCTTTTTTTTTTTACTCTGTGTTGCAATGTTATAATTCATTTTCAAAAAATAATTTCTTCACTGCCATGTTTAGTTTCAGCCTTAGTAGACCAAATACCAGCTAATTAATTTCAACTCTGGTTGGTATTTCTTTATTTATTGAGACATACATGAAGAAAAAAAAGTGTCTGTATTTTACAGTATTCATGCAGTTTATAATGAAATGATGATTTATATCACAATTTGCGGCCTTATTTTTATTATAACCATTAGCTATTATTTTAATTGTGTCTGAACAGATATGTATGTCATGCTTGAAGTCTTTTTGGTTTTTTTTGTTGCAAAATTCTTACTGTAGCATAAACAACAAAATTATGGCATTTCCTTTTAAGCTCAAGTTTTAGAATCCTTGTGCTGTGGATGCTGACTTAATGCATGCAGTGCAATCAGCAACAGTCATTAATAGTCATTAGTTATCTGTGATGACTGCGCTTTTCCATTAATGACGACTCAACTCAGCCTTACATCCTAAACAGAGCTTCACAAGACATTAAAAATACTACAAAATGATACGCTAGTGATAAAAATGACAACAGATCGAACACTAAACTTACTCCTCAGTCTAAACATGTATGCCATGGCTACTCTTAGCCACTATGATGAAAAATGTGTGGGTGTGGTGTTGATTGACAGTTTGGTTCCCGTGGTAACGGTGGGAGTGGAAGAGGAGGGTTGAAGTGTTTTGTTTCTTTCTTCAGGCACGTTATCGCTGATGTAAAGGGGCTGGGACACTGCAGCCGCTTTAATTGGTGTCTGTGTTTGTTTTGCTAGGGGACTCCCCGGACACAAAATCAAACCTGTAATAAAAAACGACATATACACGCACAGACACGAGTCCTACACGCTAACACTCACTGACAGACGGAGGGACACATGCACAAACACTCGCTCAGCTGGCACACTCACATTCGTTGCCCCTCCTCTTCCCCCTCGCCCATGAATGGAGTTAGTCAGAGTAATCATTCAGGGCAGCTGGCAGCAGGAAATGGAATTGAATTGCTGAAGGGGTCACTCGGGGTCAAGAGCCCGGGTGTGGTTGTGGACACTGGGGACTGGGAAGGAGAAAAGCCATTGCGGTGGTGCTTTACATCAACGTCTGGCAACCACTTATCATCAGCTGTCATAACCACTCATCACACTGAGTGACAGAGCACAAAATGCACTGCACTGCTCAGGAAAGCCTCTCTGCAAATCACACCATCTTCCGTACTCGGCTCCTTTATTTTGATAAATTAGAAGCAGGATCATGTCTCCAGGTTTGAAATGCCTCCCTTGAACTATTGCCTTAAGTTAATGACTTATTCAATAATGATTCTCGTTATTCTGATTGTTGCATAGCAACGGCAGGCAGAACCAGTCACCGCTCTGAGAAAGAAGGGACTGAGCTCAGAAGAAAGCGAAAGAGGAGACATAGAGGAACAAGTTAGAAATAAAATCACCCTCCACGCCATTTATCAGCTTTATTCATTCAGCTCAGAGGTTTTAAAACCCAAATCCAGCACAAACTGACACCCCCCCCTTTCAAACTGTCTTTCAGGGGGTTTTCAGAGCTGAAAGCCGTTGAGGCGGATATACCTGTAGGCTGCATCTTAACTTGGCACTCTGGGGGGAGAGAAAAGTCAACTATCTGGAGGTATTTGCCAATCAATGCAGTTAATCATTTTTGTTGAACTCACTACAACCTCTTAACTCAGAGTGCAGCACAGAGGGGATGTAAAGAGTAAAAGTGAGGGAGAGAAACCAAC
>JAPQRP010000003.1:30593435-30603838 GCA_037367295.1 Apogon hyalosoma
AAAGTGGCAACAACTGTATTTACTTACTCTTGGAGATTGCCTTAGTAGAGTTACATTATTGAATTCCATCTTTGCATTTTACCCATCCTAATAAACACAGTACCTCGCTTTAACATTAGCAATAAAGACATTAGGAGCAATGAGCTGCTACTTAAGGCATTTAAGGACCAACTCCAGAAATTCAACAGTGCCTACAGTACTACTTTAGTCAAGGCACTGACAGGAGAATTAACCGCTCTACATTTGTGTTTTGATGGTAGAGGAAACTGAAGGACCTACATAAGCCTTCCATTGTCTATGTGTGAAGATGGGTCTTCACAAATAAACCACATCGAGACATTAAGAAAATATGTTTAACACAATAATCCAAAAAATAACACAAATATTCATGTATTAAGTGGCAAGTACGCCCACCTTGAAAATTTATCCTACACAAACAATATTTTGAACCCCTCTATCCTAATAAACCCTTCACCCCCACCCCCCCCACCCCTCATCCATTTGGCTTCTCCCAGAACCTTAATGTGTTGTTTCCCCACATGTGGGGGACTCTTTTGAGTGAAACACCCGTGAGACAAAGAAGGTAACTTTCTTCACTCTGATCTGCACCATTTGTTGTCATTTTGAAATTTCAGTCAAGCCATTAACCTCTGACCACATGTTAACTTTCCTCACTTTACTTTAAGGGCCATTAGTGAGAAATTAATCAAACAAAAAAGGGTAGAGATGGACCACCAGAAACCTGAGACAGCTGAATATGTTACATACAGTACTGTGCTAAAGTCATAAGCCACATTTGGCTTTATGGTTTTTGCAGGGTTGAAGTGAGGAAACATTTATTTCTTATTGTCTTTTTTTCAGATACATCAAGAAAATACAGGAAATATGTGCACAGCCTTAAAAGAAACACAAAAAACTGAAGTAAATGGGTTTTTAAAGGCTAAAGTCACTACTGAGTGTGAACCCTGACCCCATGACAAGAAAGAATACAAACAGAATGAGTTGAATGAAACCTGGTATAAAATATCAGAAAATTAAAGTAATTAATGCCATATCGTCTGAAAAAAGGGTTAAAGACACATTAAGTGCAAAGGGAGTTCACACTAGATACTGCCACTTTGGTTTATAGAAGCTGTTTTTTCCCTAAAACTTTGGTTTTTCCTGCTGTACATACTTCACACATATCCAGATTGGATCTTAATACAAAGACTGAAAAGCATATGCATGGTCATTAGAACGCTACTAAATCAACAAACTTCATGTAGGACTAGGACTTGTGCACAGCGCTGTAAGTATTCATACACTGAAGATGAAAATGAACTCAAACTGCATTGTGTTATATATAGGGATGTCTTCACACCAACAGAACAACCATCAAACACTGAAATGAAACTACTTCAACACAGTCATGATGTTAATTTCCATCCCAGCGATAAGAATCAGCAGAACCCGCAAGTGATGTTCACTTGGTTTATTCTCAGGGGCATGTGCTCTTTTGAAATATATTTGCTTCATTTAAATTCTGTAAAAGTGAGCAGCGACTTAATGATCAGAGGAAAATGTGGGTTCTAAGGTGAGACAAGGTGAGAGAAAATAAAATGAATCAGACCAGAGTGATTCTTGGAGAAAAAAAAAACTGACTTGGAATTTTTTTTAGACAGAAGTAAGTGTATGGCAGCAGGGCTTTTTGCAGGCAGCACCTAGTGGCCATCAGAGGTATTACACTTTAGGATACTCACACTGGCTTCACTCTGTTGACGTTTAGGATTTTATCTCTCAGATGCTGTTGGCTAAGAGATGGAGCCGGTTAAAGTCATCAAACCCCTATATGACTCCAGTGCAAGCTACATGTAAGTATATGAGCACGCACAAATGTCACTTTGAAGCTTTGAGCCTGGATTGTTTGGAATGTAAAGCTATGTTATGTTAGATTTCTGTTTAAAGATGACAAGAACCAACCGTGTTTTGCAGACCTGTGCACTTAGATTATGTCAAATACTTCCTACTATGTAAAAATTCAGAGTTTCGTGGCATCATAGCCCCTTTACTGACGTCAACATGATGTAATGTGACTGACAGGCAAAAATAGGACCTCAGTTAAACATCATTTCTACTTGAGTAATGTCACATTTCCATAGGCAGTGGTGGAAAAAACAACTTCCGTCATCCCACCGCACTTAACCACGTTATCTACTAGATGCTATGTTTTTTCCTGACTCAGACACCCCTGGTGGCACAAGTTATATACTCTGCGTCACTGATTTACCATAACTCTAAAGCTGCGTTTTCACTACGTGGTACCAGCTTGACTTGGGTACCAGGTACTATTCTTTGAGGCCGTTTCCATTATAGGATAGTACTGACTTCAGAGTACCTGGTTGTCATAGCGACGCTGCACATAACTTCTGCAACCATAATCTGTCGTCTGCTCTGAGAGTTGCTGATAAACTCGCTCGTTGCGTGTTGCCCCGTCAACCTCACGCTGAATCTTTTCATCGGCCACCAAGGACAGAAATGTCTGAACCTCCTCAACCGACCACGGTGTCGTTTTGCGGGCTGTTATCATGGATGTATTTAGCCTATCGGTATAGTAACTGTCAGCTTCCGAATCTGGTTTGTTAAAAATGGCGGGTCGCGCACTGATGACGCAGTGATGACTCTCTGACCAATCAGTGGTCTGCAGTGTTTACACATCACATTTTAGTATCGCTTCACCCATTTTGGAACCTCGGCCGAGCAGATACTAAAAACGTGGTACCAGATTCCAGGTACTTTTATGTAATGGAAACACAAAAAAGTCGAGTCAAGTCAGTACCGCTTTGTGGAAATGCGGCATAATTAACCCATTAAGACCTAGAACTACTTTTGTGGCTGTTCCTGAAGGAATTATTTTAACTTTTCCTTAATGATTTACCAACATTTATCATATTATCCTCTGCATTTTGCATTTTTTAGGTGGAAGGCATGTATTTTCCTACTTTTAATTCAGTAAACATCACGTAGATGTTCATAAAACGTCAAAGTAAATTCAAAGGTTATTATACTTAAAAGCAGAAAAGGATGAAATAGTGAGGTTTTTTTTCAGCAAAATATATCATTGATTTGATTTACTGAACATAAAAACAAGCATCTATGGATTTATCAAACTCCATGGGATCAATGTTGCAGTAGATGACAGTGTTTACACATTCACTACGCAGCCTCTGAATGTCCAAATGGATCATATCTGTTGATGGTGAAAAGCTGAGAAACTGCATTTTACCTGAATTATTTACATTATTGATAGGATTAGCAGGTTCAGAAGTTATTAAACGTTTTACATCAATAGATGCTTTTGGTTGCCGGTGGCTGTTTAGTCTTTGAGGGTTCAAGGCAGATTTTCACCAGCTGAACAGTAGATTTACATTATGTTGTCAGCAGATGTTAAAAACAGCTTTTTCTGCTCTTTTTTCTTCATTATTATATTAATAGGATTAATAACAAGGCAACAAAATGCGCTTCAGAAACTGAGCAAGAACAAAATGCTCTACTATGTAACTGAAAGCCAACAGTTTTATTTTCAACTTTTTTTTAAAGGTTTTGAGTCTGCTTGGTGCTCATAAAAAAAAAAAAAAAAAGAAAGAAAGTAAGTAAATCTGCATCTTCATCCTTTTTTTTCCCAGACAGATCACACTGCCTTTGTGCTCACATACTGTAGAGTGCATAAACTGTAACCAGTTTTACATTTCTACAGTACATTATTGAACTCTAGTTCAGTCCACTTTCAAAAGCAGTGCTCCAGTGTAGATAAATCCACACTGTTAGAGGCAATGATAATGTAAGAAAAGAAAAATCAATAACTTACAGAATATACTCACAACAGGATATAAGTAGAAAGCAACTTTATTTATCCTTGAATGGAAATCGGTTTCCATCAGTTAAAGAAAGGAAAAGAAATCAACAGGAATTAAAACAAATCGAGCAGGTAATCACCAGTGTATCAGTCTTCAGATTACTGTATTCTATTCTGACGGCAGTGGAATAACTGCTCATATGTAGTGTTCAGTCCTTCATCTTGGTGCAAGTATGTTGTGAATGACATCTACTGGGATGTATTGTGCAATCCGCAGTGAAATACAGTAATGCAACGGTGTGACTGGAGGTGCTGAAAATCACTGATCCTACTCCAAACCACCGTAATCAGCTGCCAGCATTCCCCTCGCTCTTTGTTCGTGGTGATTAAATAAACCACCTGCTTTAACTTAAGCATCGCCCACATATTCATGTCCCCTTTTTTCTTTGCCATCGTTGTCCTGGAAGAAATGCAGAAGGGACACCATAACCATAGAAACGGGGTCAGCCTGTTGCTACGGAGAAATGCCTGTGTGCCACGTGGCTCGGTGGATAGGAGTTGAAGATGCTCGTCTTTTGATTTGCCATTGGAATAGAAACTGCGGTGCGTATGCCTCCGTGGAAAGTGACACATTTCATCTTTTATACCCGGTGTGAAAAGGCTTTTTGAACTCCCCACCTCGTCTGAGGAGACATGTCAAGCGCTGTCGCCGTACGTCTCCTGTCAGGTTTTTCCCTCTTTACAAATGAAGGAAATAACACAAAATACTTCCTCTGCAAACCTGCACTCACAGGAGATCAAACTTCCAGCTGAAGCTGCACTGTTGAATAGACTGCTTACTGTGGTTTTCACTGTGCCTCAGCAATTTCATTTATAGGTTTTCCCGCACATACTGACATACTAGACTTTTGTCACGACTCTCTGCAAGAAACAAACTACATAAAAAGTCACCCACATTAATCTATTTCATTTCTCTCCGGTGGAGTCATTACTTGCTTGCACATTTGTCTCTTCTTTTGATACATGAGCGTGTAGACGATTACGGACTGGAGGGAAGAATTAGTGACTTGCCTTTACTTTTATAGAAACATAGTCAACAAAAATAAGAAAAACTAAACTTTTTCGATTAGTTTTCAAAATACTGTCTGCCTCACACCACCTTCATTTATTCACAACCCTCAATATTCAGTCTAATCAAACAGAAATTACCATTTATATGCAAATGAAGTTCTTTAAATAGATTTAAATGTACCAGACTACATTTACAGCTACCAGAACCACCAACAAATTGACTCTATATATCCACAGTTTGTATCACTCGCTGAATAAAGTCGAAAGCTCATCGTTTACACACGTCTGTATTATAGTATCAAGTTTTCTTCTACAAATTAAAAATCAGTCGGGCATTTTGACAGTCAGTAAAAATAACACTCATAATCTTCATGTGCTGTCAGCTGATAGTTTACATTATAGCTTTGTTAGCTTAGCTCTGTTTTTAGATAGAAAATAGCCACAGCAAAACCACGAATCCACTTCTTTTCTGTTTGGTTTGTGTTGTCAATAGCTGCACTAAATATCTGTTTGGAATCGAACAAACAAGGTCAGAACTGTAACTGTTTAGTCTGAGCTGTATTCAACAAACTGTATCACTAAACTACTATAATCAGGCTCTTTTTGTCCCGATTTTCCCCCTTCCCAACCAAAGACGGCAAACGCCAGATTATCTTACGTCTTATAAGATTATCCTATAAGATTATCCTGCGGTCTGAGGTGCGTTAAGAGTGAATTTGTCCTGATAATCGGCTCCGAAACGGATTTGGGAAGACGATCATAAATGTTAAACTTGTTCAATATTTACAACCAAAAATCTTCGCGTGTGAGGAAAACCTGCGACTTCTGAGTCATGACTCCGTGAATTGTAACGTGAAATGGAATGTAGCCAATCGAGAAGCGAGCTGACTGAGGAACAAGGAAGTGGGCGGAAATAAAAACAAGCGTGGCCGAACTGAAACAGAAAGTTCGGTGGATCTCAGAAATTCTTGATTTTTCCATCAAAAATAGTCCCAAGAACGCCATCATTCCCTCCTCTTGTATGTCTTCTTCCATGTTGCGTGTTGTGTTTTCTGGTCGTTTTCTTTTTTGTTGGATCACGTTTGATCATGGGAGATTTCTGTCTTGGAGGACTAGGTTCTAGATCGGTGGTGGGACAGAATCATGCGTGTGGTGTGCTGTGTTGAAATTATCAGAACACACCACACACAATTTGATCAAAACTGTTCAATGCCTGATTTATTTATTTTTTAATCTTAATGTGTGGGGTCTGTAACACATAAATAATAAATGTGTGTAAAATATGTGACTACCCCGCTTTAGTGAACATAATGACATAATATTACTTGCAGCTTTCATCACTTTGTTGCTTTTTTTTTTTTTTTACTCTAAAAGTTGTTTCTTAGCAGTTTTTTATCCCATTAGAAATATAAAAATACTACATTTACCCTTTAAAAACTACAACAGGATTAAAAGTCATTAAGGGTAGTTTCTTTAGATATGTACTCAAATAATTCATAAACACACCTCAAGTTTTCTGCAGCTGAAAATAACCCCACACCAAATGCATTCAAATCCATGATGAAACCTATTAGATTACATGAAAAGCTGTAAAATAGCAAAAATTTTGGATACGTTTCACTTCAGTCATATTGCGCTTGATGTGGAATATACTTTGATGCCTGAATTTTGAGCTAAGATTGTGCAATGTCACAATCTTAGGTTGTTGTTGATCTTAATTTGTCATATAATTGACTTTTCAGAGGATTACACTGATCATGTTGTGAAAAAAACAATAGCACTGTCAAAGCATTTCTACTCAGCTCACAGTTTTAAAATGGCCTGCTTTTCAATGTAATTACAGTAGTTTACAGAAAGAGATGCACTGACGTATGAGTTTCTTATTTTAACTATTAACAGGCAAAAGGCTGAGTTTATTTCAGGTCTGTTTGCATAGATGCTTCAATGTCTATCCACACAACAGGGTTCATCCACATTTTTCAAGGTCCAATTAAAGCACTTTTAAGGGTCATTTTCAGTTTTTTCCAGCATAGCACCTTTTCGCTAAAACGCATATTTACAGGAACACATTTTTTCACTTTGTTTATCACAACGGTGTACATTGTATTATGCTCTAAACATTTAAAATGATGTTTTCATGATATCAAAAAGTTTAGAAATTAAAGGAAAACAATTTTTTTTCCAAAAAAATGGAAGCCATCTGGCATTCTTCAGACACACTCGCACTGAGCAAAAGATTGAGATAAAAATTTACCTGGAGTCGACCTGAGAAAACCCGCTAATTTTCTTTTTTGACATGAAGTTTTATTTTTCAAAATGTATCACCTCTCTGTAAGTAGCTTTGGTGTGGCATCTAATCTGGCACAGTTGATATTAAAAATAAATAAATAAATCACATCACAGAGTTATAATTGCAACCACTTTCAAATACTTGAACTAAAATTCCAGCTTTTTTCAGACCTTGAAAACACAACATTGAAATTCAAGCATTTTCAAGGATTTCAAGCACCCCTACGAACCCTGACACTAAAGTGTTTGGATGTATTCTGCATTAACTCAGCAGAGTTGATGTAACCTGTTGTTTTGTTGCTGCTGAAGAAATAATGAATGACGACTTACTGTGAATCCATCCAGTTTTTGAAGTTTGGCATGCGATGAGTATGATTTACAAAGACACTTCAGAGTTATGTTAGAGTGTTACAACATGTTTGATCCATTATCAAATTATTTGTCCTGCGGGACAAATTAATCTGTTGTAATCTAGGTAATTATTAGGTAGACTGCAGCTGTGTGTACAGGGAAACGTGGACGACTGTTTACTTCATAAGATATTATGAGCGTATTTTAACAGAGCCAAAATGAGTTTCTGTTCATGTATAACATTTAACCCATGAAGACCCAAACATCCACTGGCACCCCGAATCATTTGCTAATTTAAAAACTTTAACTGTTGATCCATTAATCCTATCAATACACTGGGGCACCGTAAAGGGAGGGGTAAACATGACAAATTCATGGGGCCCAGCATTTGTGGGGGGCCCATGGAGCAGTGGAGGGAGTCCAATGGATACAGGTTAGAAGTTATGAAAATGTCATGTAAGATCCACTGTATAATAGGGGCACAGAAGCCAGGAGTCGGACACTGAAAGCAAGTGAAGTTTTACTAACATTAGTTTTGTTAGCTATGGTCTGCACCCCCACATACAGTACAGGCCAAAAGTTTGGACACACCTGGTTTGTCTTTATTTTCATGACTACTTACATTGTCGATTCTCACTGAAGGCATCAAAACTATGAATGAACACAAATGGAATTATGTAGTTTAAAAAAAGTGTGACATAACTCAAAGCGTGTTTTTATATTTTAGATTCTTCAAAATAGACACATTTTGCTTTTATTACTGCTTTGCGCAATCTTGGCATTCTCTGGATGAGCTTCATGAGGAAGTCACCTGAAATGTTTTCCAACAGTCTTGAAGGAGTTCTGGTGATGCTGAGCACTTGTTGGCCATCTGAGGTCCAGCTCATACCACTGAAATGAGGTGTGTCCAAACTTTTGGCCTGTGTATATAACTGCTGCCCCTACCCCACGTACATACCCATATGATAAAGGCATAGAAGCTGGGAGTTGGATGTTAAAAGCATGCCAAGTCCCCCCACCCCACCCCCACGTGCCAACAAATCGCTAAGATGCTGAATTGTATAAAGGGCCCATATGGTTTAGCTTTCATGGGGCCCACAATTGCTAGCAGCGCCCCAGCTGATACATGTAAATAATTGGTGTAAAATGCAGTTCGTCATCTTTTCATGGTCATCAGATATGACCCATTTGGATGTTCTGAGGCTCCGTGGTTACCATGGAAACAGCATCATCTTCTACAACATTTATTCACCAGTAAAACCCATGGAGTTGATCAATGACAGTGGATGGACACACTGGGTTTATGTTCAGTTAATGATATATTTTACTGAAAATCACTTTTTACCCCAATTTTGTGTGTGTTTTGATAAATAACCCTCAACTTTAATTTGAGCTTTTATGAACATCAATCATGATCTGTGAAGTAAATGTAGGAAAATACCTGATTTTCACTTAGGAATGCAAAACACTGATCATAACATTAGAATAAATGGTGATAAATCACTTGAAAAGTTAAGTCGGAAAAACAATAATTTGGGAACTTTCACAAAAGTATCCCTGGGTCTTTATGGGTTAAAAAGCACAGTCTAAGCCTTGTGGTTGTGATTTCAGATTCATTGTCTGAGCGGATCATCCTTTTTGACTATGAGACCTTCGGCAGCTTCTATTCCCTTTGTTTACAAAAGTCACCAAATGATATTCACATCACTGTGGGAAAAGATGCCATGGATGATACAAGCCTAGAGGAGCATAGCCATCAGTCTGTTTCAGTCTAGTCAGAACATTGAAGTTGTTTCCAGAAACATGAGCGTCAGCCAATCTGTCAGTGCGCTTCCAGGGATGATTCAGTCTAACCAGAACTGTCACTGATCGACCAAGACCAGGTCAAATCAGACGTCACTGTCTGTCCTTGAGAAGAAAGATGCTGGCTCTTATGTATGCTTATTTATGCTTACCGTGGCTCTACTTGTTATTGAGCCGGCTCATAAGTTTGCCTTGGACATTTTTTAGAAGTTGAGAAAATGTTGTGTCTTGTGTGATAAATGGAATGAAATGCGTTAATGAGACCTTTTTTCCTGACACTGAACGCAATACATACTTTATACCAGTCTTTCTCAAATGGAGTTACGCGTACCCAGGGGTACTTGGATGGAAGAAGCCCAGGGGATACTTGATTTTTTATTTTTATTTTTTTTAAATATACATTGCATTGCAGTTTAGTTCTGTTTATAAAGAAAGATAAAATTTCCAAATCAAATACATAATCATTTTACTTTTAAACAAGACACCCCTAAACTAATTAATAATATGAACTGGAACAAAGACCCTTATTTATATATAACAATCAACCGGCATTGTCACCTTTTAAGAAACACATACAACTGCATCTGACTCAACTGTGTGACTGTTGATACTTGCCTCACATTTCTGTTTCTCTCATTTTTTATTTTTTTTTCGTTCATATTACTTTTGTTTATATTGACCTTACTTTTGTGACCTTGCTTTGACTGTTGGTTGGTAGAATGGACTGTTTTCTGTTTGTTCATTAATGCACAAATGCTTTTATGATGTATTTGCGACTGCAGACCCCGGGAAGACTAGCAACCATAGCAACAGGAGCGGAGGCTCATTAAGAACCAAATAAATAAGCAAAAATACAGGAACTTAGTGTTTTGTCATACTAGGCTTCATTTTTGGGGTTTTGTTACAACTGACAATCTTAATGAAGGTCGTAGTTAACTGCATACAGCTCTTAAATGTCTCTCTTAAATTGCAGAATAGCAAAACACTGCTGTCTTTGTCACATCATTGTCAGTTTGATTAAATAATCACGAAATGACAAAATGCACTCTGTCGCGGG
>JAPQRP010000003.1:30623163-30634086 GCA_037367295.1 Apogon hyalosoma
GAACATTTGACAGATAAACAGTACCGCAGTGCTTCAGTTTGAACATTTGACAGATAAACAGTACCACAGTGCTTCAGCTTCACAGTTGGTCTTTTATGGATTGTGACTGTCTCTCTCAACTCACCATATGTTTTTTATTCTTTTTTTTTTTTTTTGTTATCAGTTACTAGAAATTTCAGGCGACCCCAAGGTTGACAAACACTGTTCTCCTCCATCTAGTGGTCAAATGAACTTACCGATCCATATGAATATATTTAGTGTGAATCTCCACAATTCAACACGCTGGCATCAGACCTCTTTATTCTAAACAGTATAAAGATACTTTTAGGTATTATTTTAATATTAGAAAGAACAAAAACTACATATAGCCCCTTTAGGGAATCAAATCTTGATTTTACACTAAATGTATCCAGAGGTGTGAGTTCAACCACTAGTGTTGTGAATCATTTATTAGACTTCAGTGACATAATTTAATATTTTAACCTGGAATTACAGTGGTCTGGGTTAGTTTTTAGGGTCAAAGTGCACCCACAGCTCCAGGGAATGATACATAGCATTGCCTAAAATAGCATGCTAGCCCTGATTTCAAAGAAAACAATCAACAACATTGTATCTTCACTGTCATATATGTGTTTTCAGGGCTGCACAGTGTGACAATGTGTCTTGAGACTGTTGCTTGGTGACTGCAGCTCAGCTTGCACTCCTAACAAGCCACAAGCCATATCCGGACTTGTTTTTTTTTGTTTTTTTTTTTTTACCTACACACAAGTAAACATCACCCGGCACTCTGTGTTAGCGGGGAAAAGTGTGTGGAAACTGAATTGCAAGTTGACATTCAGGGAGGGGTAGAAGTCCCCAGGACAGACTGTTGTTGCTGCTGTTTTATTTCTTCTGCTTTACTGTCAGAGCATGGAAATTCATTCGCTGTGACACGTATGATCCTCTGCAGCCCCGGAGAGCAGTTATACAGTGTAGCACCAGGTATAAAACAGCAAACTCACAAGAAGACTATGAATATGAATTAGCATCTGAGAAAAGGCTGGAATATTACCTTAAAAAATAATAATAATAAATCAGTCTTTGTCAGTATTAACCAGTTTTGTTTGTGTGTCTCGCTCTTATGTCTTTATTGAATCCTTGCCTCCTTCTCTAAACTGCTTCACATCCAGCTGGCTCTTGTTTTTTTTATAGAAGAAATGGAAAGCAGCCAGTCACTCAGATTGAGTCTGGGATATGTCCTGGCCTGGAGGATGGACAGACAGAACAGAGGGAAGGGGAAAAGAGAAAGGATGTGTGCCAGAGAGAGCAGCATTTACTCCAGTCTCACCTCTCTGCGTGATTCTCAGGCATGAGTAAGCTCTTTCATGGAGATGTCATGTGGGAATTTGTTACTTTGCTATTCAAGAACTGATGAAAATGTCTGTGGCCTCTGAGAAAAAGGAGAGTACAGCAAAAATGATGAGAAAGCACTTTCTGACTGTTTCACTATATGCAGCCCTTTTATAGCCCATTTCGACCTCTGTTTAACTCAGGCTTGCTTCAGTTTAATCACATCACTAAATTTTTCATTTCATCATATTTAACCTTTAGCTGTTCTTGTTTTAGCCAATTCAGGGGCTCTATCTTTTAATGCTTTAATTTCCTGTTCTTCCTAATGGTTTTATTGTTTTACTGTGTCTGGGCATGCTGCTGTTATTTTTCATGGTTGTGAATCCAGATTTCTTTCCTTTTTTTTTTTTCTTCTTTTTTTTTTTTTGAGTGGAGAGTCTCCAGTTGGCAGTGTAACATGCTGTGATATGTGAATTGATATTTCTGATTAAAACAGAGGATGGGGTGTTTTTTAGTTTCATTTGTCTGTCAGTTCTCTAACTGAAGCATTCATTCTCTGTATCAGAACATGTCACAAGAATTTTTGAAACAAAGAAGAAACTTTGAGACCAAATTTTGACATGTTGACAGCAGCAAAGAAACTCAGGCATGTGTTTGTTAGCATTTATGTTGTGTGTTCCGGTGTCTGTCAGTGTGGTACTTGTCAGTGTCCAATAGTTGACATGGTTTTGACAGTAGAAGAGTTGGTAAAAATGTAGATGTTACAGTGATTAGGAGCTGCCAGAAGTGGGTTTCATTGTTTATACAGGGTTTCTGCAGGTCATCAAAAAGCATTAAAAGTCATTAAATAGATTTTGTGAAAATTAAAGACTGAATTAAAGGCATTAAGAAGCATTAAATTAGATTTGCTCATACCTGCAGAAACCCTGTTATAACAGCAGACTATTGCTTGTCTATACAGTAAATACTAATATACTACTAAGTTAAAGTAAAGGTTGAAAATACTAGACAGGTGCACAGTCCACTGAGCATTTAAAGACGCACCTATTTGCACTGACTTTTAATACACGTGTGTGACTTTTATTTGTTTGTCTTCTGTTTGTATTTTTACATTCTATTTATCCTA
Organism: Apogon hyalosoma; assembly: GCA_037367295.1. NCBI lineage: Eukaryota > Metazoa > Chordata > Actinopteri > Kurtiformes > Apogonidae > Apogon > Apogon hyalosoma. The sequence continues at coordinate 30,625,619 of JAPQRP010000003.1, forward strand.
TTGTGTATCTGTTTCATCACTTGTATGTCTTATCTTCTATATATACAAGGTGTCCCAAAAAATGTGACATCATTTCGTCACCTAATAATTTGTTTAAAATGTTTGCTCTTTTTGCTTATTTACCTAAAAACTACTCTAAATAATCCCAAAGGCATCAATTAGTCATATGTGAGGTATATTCAGACTGTTTAAAACCATTTTTGAAAGGGGTCATGAGCGACCACTGCCACGGTCAAATGTGAGGGGGGGGTGTCAAAAAAAAGAAAAAGATTTTGGTCTAATTTTTATTTCCTCAAAAACAGTTCTAAACAAGTGGTGCCGGGCACAACAAACCCTGCCACTCGCAAACGTTTTACTTGATTTGCCCAGTCTCTTATCATTGCAAAAACACATTTTTGGTGACTTTGACCTTTGACCTACATTCACCAAAATTTAATGGGATGTATTCTGGACCACCTGGCACCTTTCCTGAAAATTTCATGGAAATTGGTCCAGTAGTTTTTGCGTAAAGTTGCTGACAAACAAACAAAAACAACGAACCAAAAACAATACCCTCACCTCCCCTTCGGGTGGTGGTGGGTGGGGGGGTAATAATCCTAAAGGCATCAATTAGTGATATGTGAGGTATTTAGGACAGTTTAAAACAGCCCCCACCCACCCCCCTCCCAGTGGTCAAACATGGGAAGGGGGGTATGTGCTCCGAAAAAGATTTTGATCCAATTTTTTATTTGTTTACATACTTAATTAAATCACAACATGGCATAATGTGTCCAAAGGCTGTGAAGAGATGTCATACATTATTTTTTTTATTTAACAGAAAATGATGAAGTCCTGCTCCTGTGTTGGTTCAGATAATCCAGCTATGTGTCATTCCTCTTTATATATTACAAGTCTGTTGTGTAGAAAACACTTCTACAAAGTATATACATTTGTGTCCTTGAACAGTTTTACAGGGAAATATGCAAAAACTGAATAACTCTCCATTAGCCGTTTGCATGGACAATTGAAAAAATCTGCATTGCAGTGACAGAGTTTTATGCTTCTGGAAATCTGGAGATTAGCCTTAATTTAAAAGGTTTTAGAGCAGACCATAATCTCAGGCCTTGAGGGAGCTGGGAGTCCATCTCCCTCTGCTTTTGTGGTTTTGTTCCCCTTCAGCTGATCAAAGGTATGTTTATCCCGAGGGTTTATGAAAAATATCCTCGAAATGATGCGCCCCATCTCCTCTCCTTCACTTTTTCTTGACCACTCTGTCGCTGAGGTTTGAAAACAGTTTTGTGGGGAACGTCAGCTCATCTTTTGTACATTGTGTCCCTACAATGTTTCTTTTTTCCCAGTTCACCCTGATAACTTGATAAATGACCTGGTCTGAGAAAATAATCTGTGACTGTATTTTTATCTAGCATGACAAGTAGCTTAAAGGAGTAGTGTATAATATAAGCCTGGAAGTGTTTATCAAAATACTGCACCTTATGTTTTTGCTCTATGGGCGGATGTATCATTCCCCGCTGATAATCTTTTCTGTGGTGTTTTTATCTATGGTTTTTTATATAAAATGTATATTTCTATTATTTTATTGTGGACTATATATTTCAGAGTCCCTTGCTCCCTTGGTTGTGAGAACTTATATGTGCATGGGTTCTTAGTTTTGTGTGTGTTTTTTAAGAATATATGAATAAATTTCAGCAGTTTCATGTTAAACCCCTGGCTGCGTATATGCTACAGACCCTACTGGATCTCTGCCAGCATGGAACTTAAAGCTACTGCAGGCTCAAATGAGGAGGAAAAACAACAGAATTTACAAATGCACACTCCTCTCCTGTAGCTCTCCTTTCAGTCCAAAGCATTTGTTGACTTTAAAAGGCACTTCTCAAATCCATATTTTTCACCTACTTGACTCATCAGTCCTCTGATGTAACCCAGAAATCGATCTTAGTGTGCCCTCTTAAAGGACGCCTCAGTTCCTTAAAATACACACTGAGAAGCAAAGATTGAAGACCGAGGAGGCTCTCTGGAGGAGCTATCCTGCACAAACATCTAGATTATGCAAATCATGGCCGAAGCAGGACTTTAGAGGTGAAGGTTGAACTTGACCTTAAGTTGTATTGGTTATTTATAACAATCAGATACGGGATCAAATGTGTATGTTAAATTAAAAAAATGTATGACATCCCTACATCACCCAATTTTGGATTTGTTATGAGCACAATGAGAATTAGAGATAATGTATAATGCAATAATTATACCACACATTACACAGCGTGTGAACATTTGATCAAATACTTAAATCTCTGATTAGTTTCAACATAAAATGGTTCCTTTTCCACTTGTCACACAAAGACCCAGCTCTAAAATAACCACTGAGAGGACACTTAGGCCACATTCAGACTGCAGGCAAATGTGGCCCAAATCCAATTTTTTTTGCCCATATGTGACCTGTATCCAATCTGTTAAGGACAGTTTAAACAGCACAAATCCAATTTTTTTTTTTTTTTTTAATCTGACCCAGACCACTTTCATATGTGGTTCTAAATCCAATATGTATTTGATATTTTGCAATATGACTTCAGTCTGAAGGGCCAGGTCGCATTTATCCAACCTTTACATTGAAATGTGACAAACATCACAATTTTGCATCCCAGGAGGAGCGGCAGGAAAAACATTTATTTCCATAAACACAGTGCGTGCCTACGTGGTCACGTATTGCGTCAGGACCTCTTTTGCGCATGCGGGTCACTTCAGGGTCACATTCAGTTCATACTCAAAACTGATAGAAGCTGCATTTAATGTGTAATATGAATGAGCACGCACAAAAATTGGATTTCACCAAAAAGTCCAAATTATGCATTAAGACCTGCTGTGTGAACGTAGCCTAAAATTCTTAGAGGAAGTGCTTTAAGCTGATCTGCTTTTCAATAACAGCATCTAAACAATGGAATTTACTACCAGTACCATCAAAGAAATAAACCCCTACTGTTCTTTTCCTCGTCGGCTGAAGTTGTTGCTCATAAATTACCAAAGACATGAACACTGAATACCTGGATCCTGCTACCTTACTGCTGTAATGGATTTTTATTCATTTATTTAGAACTACAATTATTATACAATAACTATAGTATGGAATGACACCTATTACTTTGCACATTTTAAATAATTTTAGACATTTTCTCTCCTTTCTAGGTTTTTTCTGTCTAAAGACTGCCTTCTAAACATGCAGTCATCATGAAACTTAGATCAGTTCGTTAGTTTAGTTAGTTATAGAGGTGCTCTGCTGTCTGTCCACTGTATGGTGGAGAGGGTGTGCGTCATTGTGTAGGATGGAGATCAGTTTCTTGAGTGTACTCCTCTCCACCACGGTCTCAAAATGGTCCAGCCTCAGACCGATTACAGAGCCAGCCTTCCAGATAGTTTCATCAAGTCTCTGATGCTGCTGCCCCAACAAACAGACACAAAGAAGATAGCACTGGCCACAACAGACTAGTAGGATATCTCTGACATCTTGGTGCCTACACTGAAGGATCTTAGCTTCCTCAGAAAATACAGTCTGCTCATCCCCCTCTTGTGCACAACCTTGGTGTTGGATTTCCAGTCCAGTCTGTTGCTGATCACCACCCCCAGGTATTTGTACTCCTCCACGGTCTCTCCCCTGATCCGTAGGGCTGTGAAGGCCTCCTCTTCTTCCTCAAGTCAACCACCATCTCCCTGGTCTTGTTGACATTCATCCTCAGGTGATTCCATTCCTTCCACTCCACAAAGTTTTCAACCAGATTCCTGTACTCCCCCTCGCTACACCCCACAACAGCTGAGTCATCAGAAAAGTTCTGCAAATGACATGACTCAATTTGTGTTGGAAGTCTGTTGTGTATAAGGTGAAGAGGAAAGGGGAAAGTACAGTCCCCTGTGGAACTCCTGTACCACTGACCACCACATCAGACAGGACACTGCCCAGATGGACAAACTGTGGCCTGTCTGTCAGGTATCAGTAATCCAGGAGATACTGAGCTGCTGACACCCATCACCTGCGGCTTCTCCCCCAGTAGCAGAGGCTGGATGGTGTTAAAAGCACTGGACAAATCAAAGAACGTGATCCTCACAGTGCTTCCTCCACCATCCAGGTGCGTACGTGCTCATTGCAGCAGGTTGATGATAGCGCCATCAACTCCCAAATGGGGCTACTAAGCAAACTGCAGAGGATCTAAGAACGTCTTCACCTGAGGCATCAGCTGGGCTACGAGCAGTCGCTCCAGGACGTTCATGACATGAGAGGTAAGAGCTACTGGTCTGTAGTCAGCAGGTCAGATGGTGCTGACTTCTTGGGGACTGGAACCAGGTGGGATGTCTTCCACAGCAGCGGTACTCTCTCCAGACTCAGGCTCAGGTTGTACAGGTGTTGCAGTACTGAAGGCAGCTGGGCAGCACAGGCCCTCAGTATCCTGGGGGAGATGCCATCAGGACCTGCAGCCTTCCGCTGGTGAGGTCTCTCCAGCTGTGTCCTAACCTGGCCTGGAGTCACCGTCATGCGGGGGAGGGTGCTGTGATCTTCAGTGGAGGAGGAGAAGTGGGAGGGGGAGGAGAGGAGCTGCATGTGAGAGTGAGGGGGGAGGGGTTGAAGTGTGTGGGTGTATAGGAGTCCGGAGGGGGGTGACAGTAGGTGAGCTAAACCTGTTGAAAAACCAGTTCAACTGGTTTGTTCCGTCCAGGCTCCCAGATGTCCATCTGTCCATCCCTTTCATCCCTGAGAAAGCCCTGTTCTTGTTTAGAAGAGCTTTCAGGTCTCTGGTGATCCAGGGCCTGTTGTTGGGGTAACGACACACGGTCCGTGCTGGCATGGTGGTGTTTTCACAGAATTTTATGTATTCTGTGACAGTCAGTCATGTGGTCCAGATCCCCCTCAAGCAGATCAGAGAACACGAAGAGCTGAAGTGCATCAGCAGCCTCCTCTGTGCACCTCCTCGCCGTCCTGGTACGGACAGGCTGAACGGAGACAACAGGACCGGTTTGTGGTCTGATCTGCTGAGGGAGTTTCTTATGTCTCTGTTGATTATCGAACACTGTCCATGTCAAATAAAGCAATAAATACTAAAGGTTAAAGGTTAACTCACTTTATCACTTAAGAATTCAGTCTCTGCATTTTACTCATAATACACATAAAATACCTAAAATTAGCAATTGGCATATTAAGAACAGTGAGCTGGGGGGGGGGGGGGGCACACACACACACACACACACACACACACACCACATCCTGGACTTAACACACCCCATTCTTTCCATAATTCAACCCTATTTCTAAGTAATGACACGAAAAGAGTCCTTTTGAGCGCTGGTCCTGTAAATGCAAATGAGCCACTTCACGCCCCACTCCCCCCAGATTGTTGGCTGTACTGCTCTGTCCAGTTCAGCCACTTGAGTTCATTAATACAACCAATAACTGAACATTTTAGGTAATTGGCTCGAAGTGTGGACATATTTTCAGTTTTTGCTACAACCGCTGTTGCTGACAAACAATTATGTCGTACTCGGAGAAATGTTTGCCAGAAGTCTTGACCTTATACGTGCAAATGCCGTGACTTAACTAGTCATACAATGTAACAAATTAAGGAGAAATTCAAACGGGTGGAGAAATCCACTCAATTTTTGCCAGAATGAATATAAAGATAGCTTTGCAGCACCTGGAGGGTTCAAATTCAAACTGTATGAAAAAAACTGTATTAGGGTCCAAATACACAAATAAATGAACCAAAGACTAATAAAAGTGGGTTTAGCCAAATGTGACCCCTTTAATCAAGGTATTATCAAGAGAATTAACCTGTAGATTGATGTATATACCATATGTATACATATTGAATCGAATTATACCTTAATCATGTGTTTGTGTGAACACGTATCTGGCAGAAATAATGAAGAACCATCACTAAATAACTTTCTAAAGCTTGTAAACAAGAGCCACATTGCTTTTCTTCTCAGACCACTTGAATTTCAATATGCTAAAAGGTTGTTATGGATTTTTCAGCCCAAAATCCCCCGTCTCCTGAGGCTTTATGGCTTTGTATTGTCCCTCCTTCCACCTCTTCATAATTAGGAGCTCCGTCCCTGAACAGAAAGAACTATCGATTCACTGATCAGAGCTGGATTCGGCTGGTAATGTACCACATACCCAGCAGGCTGTGTTTTCCCCTCCTTGCTGACTGATGCTGATGAAGCTCAGTGTCCCGCTTCTGATCACGGTCCCTGCTGTGGCGACAGCTGCTACCTGTCCGACCAGACCCTTCTCTGACCCCGAGGACGTCAATAAAACAGACACAGAGTCCGACTCTCCTCATGCCCATATGTTTGATCTGAATGTTTTTCAGACTTCAATGATCGAGGGAGTTTTGTTCTGTGATTTCAAAAGCTTTTCCTGGGGCTTTTGGAGGTCATGCAAAGCACCAAGGATGTTTTGTACCACCCATGTGTTTGTAAGGTTTGTGAAGTCTGAAATTTTAAATGCTGTGCTCCACTGTTGTGTCTAGAGTAACTATGTAATAGCTACCACTTGGATTTGTAGGAATGTTCCAATCCATAGCTTGAATTTAAGAACAATTTTGCATATGTAAAGGACTAAAATACTTGAGAAACACGATGCATTGTCCTACTGAATCTATATGATGAGATTATAAGATCCTTTATTGTCAGTATACAGCATATTTTACCACACTGAAATTCAACCTCTGTTTTTAACCCATCTCTAGAACATGCAGGAACACAACACACATTACAAACTAGGAGCAACGGGCTAGCCGTAGCAAACGCCCAGGGATTAAGTGTCTTGCTCAAGGGGCACATCAGCCAACAATTTTTTTTCAGCCAGTCCGTGAACTCAAACTGGCGACCCTTCGGTCACAAACCAACTCTCCAGCCATCTGGGCCACGGTGCAGTTGGAGAAAGAATAGTTATCTATTTCTATTCAGTCCAGCCATCCTCATCAGGGGCCCAGAGGCTGTGATATTGATGAATGTACTTTTGGTCATTTGGAGAGCTAGGTATTTTTATTGTTTAATGTAAATGTGCTCAAGAATTCACATAAAAATATCAAATTAAAATGCATAATTTCTGAATATGTATTCCCTATATTCCCCATTTGTTTATTCCCTCAGATGCTGTGAAACAAAGTGAACACCGTGGCCCTGTGCTGTAAAAAAGTGGTATGGAAATATAAAATGGAATACATTGAATTTGTATTCCTAACGGCAGGTAGTGATGTTGACAGTATTTAATTTGATTACAGCTGCCAGTCTGGTGCAGAACAGTTCATTCCTCCTTTTGTGACTCTTATTTTAGTTGTTCCACACTTATTATTGAGGTTGATCCTCAGAATCTACATCACATTAACCATCTAAAATGTAAGTTCTAATATTAATGTCAGTGGCCTATCCTAATAACAAAAAAGGACTTGATTAATGACGCAAAAGAAACATAACTAAGATGTTTACACACAGTGGATTGACTGTATGTATTGATTTTAAATTCCAGTGAAAATCCATCCTCCCACCAGTCCATCATTAAGAAAATTGACTCTAGCTGTGTGTGGGTTTTTTTATCCTGGGGATTAAAAAAAAATCACTTCAAAAGTCCCTAAAGCTTTCAGAGTTTCTTTGGTTTTCGGATGAACTCTTCCAGTTTTCTCCACCAATAAAGATACACTGAAATAGAAGCTTTTTGTTCAGCTGACAATTACAAAAAAAAGCTAGGAGTATCATCCAAGTCGTAGCATACAGGATGCAAGGGATTTTTTTTGTCTTTAATGTGCATATATGTAATATTATATATGTAAAAGCATCAAATAAGCAGCTGTCTTTTATTTCATAAGGTCTCATTCTCTGCTTTAATTGGATCAATGTTTTAATCAGTCATGGCTGAAATGTGTTTAATCTGTTTCAGAATTCCTGAAATGAACCCACAGTACATTTATCTGTAATGATTTGACTTTGCTAAAACACAAATGAAAAAATACCAACCTTTGTATTTTTGATACCTTAGAACGCTATTGCCAGAGTCCAGCATGTTTCTCCAGTACCTCAAAATGGACTTGAGATCTTTTTCGGTTTTACTTTGGAGTCATCCAACGTTAAGGTACATAAATGTTACCTTCTCTAGAGCTGTCTGCAACATGCACTACAATAGGTTAATTCAATGGTTGTTCATCTCTAAATAAGAGACCTGCAGTGGACCGATGACATGACCAGGGGGTACTCCACCTTCACCTGTAGGTAGCTGGGATAATTTACAGCATCCCTGTGACCCTTAAACCGCTTAGAAAATGAATAGGCGAAGGAATGAATATCATTCACCAAAAGCAAATGATGGATCTGTCTCTGAGGATTAAATATCACATTTTTTGATGCCACCGTAACTGTCGTATGTTCATTTAACTGCAATATGCAACTTCACCATTAGATTTAACTAAATACAATGCACTGAACCTGCT
>JAPQRP010000003.1:30634186-30649376 GCA_037367295.1 Apogon hyalosoma
ATTTTTTTTTTTTAACTCTACAATCTGTTATTTACCCAAGTTAGTTTATAATGGTTTAATTTTCAGCTTACTTGTCTTTATCACTTTATTCTTCATCTGTAAATTTCTAATATTTAGCCTATGCATTTTCATTATTCCTTACATTTTCACAAAAAAAATCATGTTTTTCAGAGTTAACCAAAGATCCTCCATGGAAAGACAGTCTACTAAAAAAAGAATAAAAAGATGGAACATTAAAAAAAGATGTCTACGATGCACTTCGTCCACGATATAAAAAGGAAACGCCTCCTGTTTCCTAAGTGAAGAAGGATGGAGAACCTCGTATGGATGGATGACAGCAGATTAATATTTTAATTAAATATTTAATTAATATTTAAACTTTTTTTTTTTTTTTTTTACCAGCATGTGTCATCATTTCACCATAGTTATTATTCGCTACATTTCCTGCTCATTATTACTTTCTTTAGACGAGAGTTCTGTGGCCATATCTTGCAAGGATGTGCTGTGCTGAGGCAAAGACACGTTCCAGACAAAGTTAAATAACACTTCTTTTCTGGTCTATGTATCTGAAAAACCCTGTGATAGTGTGATAATCATCCATGGATGTGTGGCTTGTTAAAGTAGGTTCAGTTTTACTTGGATGATTGCGGAGCGTGATACTCGGCCATTATTTGTGATCATTCACTTCCTCCATCAGAATCACATGATCAGCACACCCCCTCTGCCATTTTGGATGATTAGTCTCTGACATTTGGTTTACATACTGTTTGTTCATTAAAAAAAAAAAAAAAAGGAAGTAGTCAAGATCACAACTATTTTGAAAAATGAAAACATAGTTTATTTTTAAAACAGTGTCAAATGCAGTTTTACACTACAAAATATACACAAAATTCATGAGGATTGTGGACATCTAATACAGTGTTTTTCAACCTTGGAGTCGGGACCCCATATGGGGTTGCCTGAAATTTCTAGTAATTGATTTAAAAAAAAAAAAAACTTAATAAAAAATATATAGTGAGTTGAGTGAGACAATCACAATCCATAAAAGAAATAAATTAAGGCTGAAACTGAAGCACTGTGGTACTGTTTCTGTCATATGTTCACTGTGGTCGGTTTAAGATGCTGCAGCTCTTTCATAATTCATAGTTTGAGTTGTTTGTTCAGTATTCATTGTCAGCCTCGTAAATTCAAGCTGCACTGACTGTACATATCCTGACCAAGGAAAATCTAATTCTCACTTTGTGCAGTAATCTACACCTGGCTTTTCTGCCTCTGTCCATAATAATCTACATTACGTAGCCCAATTATCATCCGAAATTAATATTTATCTGCAAAATAATATAGCAAACTATTATATGATCAAAAACAAATTAATTTCAGCTAAACAATATCTCCATTTTGAATGTCTGGGGTTGCCTGAAGTTCGTTAAAATGGGGTCATGAGCCAAAACAGGTAGGGAACCACTGTTCGGTTACGTCTTTTCTGAAGATTCATATTACTAATTCACAGTTGGGCAATGGTGTGTCAGTGCACAACACACAGAGACAATTTTATCCGAAACAGTTACCTCCTCCCCTTCGCATGGTGGCATCACATTTATAGGTGTGGTTCCTGTTAATATTTTATATCTCTGACAAACATTTCCAAGCATCCTTTGCGAAGTCTCTCTATCTGGCCATACAATCACATGTCTTAGGTTTGTATATAAACATGATACCATGACAGTGAAGGTTCTGTACACTGTCTTTGGGGAAACCTGAAAGAGATGGGCAAGGTGTTCTGTAGGCAGATCCAGTCTGAGGCGCATAAAGGTCAACAGAAGCATTTGAAAGGGAGTGAGAATTTTTTTGTGAACAGACATATGGGGCTGCAAAAAAGTAAATATAGCCATAAAAGTTGCTAGGTTTGGTAGACCAGTATAGTATTTTACTTTATCATCATCACCACCAAAAAAATCATCAGTGATCCTGAGCTTGTTGAGCTCACGCTGCAGCTCTCGATTTTCCTCCAGCAGGCGGTTCACTTCAGCGCGCCTGAGGACACACATATTACAATCGGTCTGTCCAGGCTCCTGAATTTTTCCATCCCCAGAGTTTGGCTGGCAACTTTTCTTCGGAGCCTCCTCCATCTTCTCATCAGTCTGTGGCAGACCAAATTCTTCAGCCTCCTCTTTTACTTCAATCTGTGGCAGACCATATTCTTCAGCCTCCTGTTTTACCTCAGCAGTCTGCAGCAGACCATATTCTTCAGCCTCCTGTTTTACTTCAATCTGTAGCAGACCATATTCTTCACCCTCCTGTTTTATCTCAACAGTCTGCACCAGACCATATTCTTCAGCCTCCTGTTTTACCTCAACAGTCTGTCCCAGACCATATTCTTCAGCCTCCCGTTTTACCTCAACATTCTGTCCCAGACCATATTCTTCAGCCTCCTGTTTTACCTCAGTTGGTCCCACACCATATTCTTCAGGCTCCTGTTTTACCTCAACCTTGCCGTGGTCACCAGCATCTCCTGTCTCAGCCGCTTGTGGTTTGTTGATGTTCCTCAACTGTGACCGGTTAGCTCTTCTGGCAGAACGTTCAGCATCTGTGGGTCTGATGTCAGTGTGGCCCAGATGCAGGGATGGAGCCCAGTCTGGATCAGCCTCCATCATCTCATATGCAGGTTGACCTGCAATAACATTAGAATTTGAGTACATTTTAAATTGCAGTACACCATTTCCTTTTGAAATATCACTATAGCTTCTAAACTGTCATCAGTCTGGTTAGTAAAGTACTAGTGATAGTCAAACATGTGAGTGCTTGAAGGTGAAATAAAAATAAGGGGAAAATGCTTATGTTAATGTAATGTGCAGTCTTAACTACCTTTATAAAAGGTTGTGCTAAGCAAGTGGTGCCAGGCACAACAAACCCTGCCCCTCGCACATATTGTAGCTTATTTTGGCATTGATCCAGCTGATGTTATCGTCTGTGTGTGCTGATTTCAGCATATCAATTGCCTCTATATATGTGCTAAGTTTGAAGTAAACTGAAACAAAATTGCTGTTTTTATATAGACATGTGAAATTTTGCGCACTATAAGTAAGTAGGGAAAATTTTTTTTTAAAAATTCATAAAACTTGAAACGTGAACTTTTACCTACTGCTTTCAAAATGTAATCACAGCTATTCTGGGTCACTGGCAATCTATAAACCACATTTGGTATGAATTCAATCAATGGTATTGCTCCTAGATTGTTAAAGAAAAAAACATACCGAACCAAAAACAATAACACTTGCCTCCTCGTCGGGGGACTGGGGATTCAGATTTCACAAGACTAGATCAGTCAAGGTGTGCTGCCCTCCCTCTGTGTTGTTTAAATGTGTAACAAACATCAGCGGTCAAACACAACATCAGCTCTAGTGAACTTCAAAGATCAAAATCGGCCCATAAAGTTATCATTTAAACAAGTGGTGCCGGGCACAACAAACCCCACCCCTCGCACTTATTTCGCCCATTGTAAGTACGAAGTGCCTATAGGCCCGGACCCCTGCCGCTGCTAGCTATTTGTCCGTACTAGTTCCGGTTAACATGCGCAGTACGCCACTGCACCCGCATTCTTTCATCCAGGCGCACTTACGTATCACTACGCAAAGGCTCACTGCGCATATACACAGGAAGTGCCGGACGAATAGCTAGCAGGGACAAAGGTCCGGGCTCGGACCAATAGCAACAGCCGTAAAAGTAAATGGGAAGATTAAAAAATAATTAAAAAAAAAAAAATCATAAAAAATGTAAACTTTGAACTACCTTTCCTATTCTGGGTCACTGGCAATGTATAAACCCAATGTGGTATGAATCGAAGCAATAGTTTTTCTGTTAAAATGTTTAACAAACTAACCGAACCAAAAACAATATGCCTTGCCTCCCCTTTGGCGTAATAAACACAAACTTTTACTTACCTTTATGGAAATGCCGAGAGCAAACTCGCACAAAAGAAGATATGTTGTCGAAAGTGATGTCCTTGCGTCTCACTGCAGCAACCCAGGCCGTCCGGCGTCTCTTTGTTATGTCCTCCATCTGCTGCCCATAACCCCTTTTCCAGGTGGGAAAACTGAAAAACCGGACCCCATGGTTCAGTTTTCGGCCGTTCGAATTACTCGTGCAGCCTCTCACACAACACCAGTGACCCATTCTTTCAAGCAAGAAGGAAAGAGCCGAGCTAAAGTATGTCTACTTTATGCCGACTGGCTTGAACCCACACAAATGGTGGAACGAGCCGTAAATACACGGCGGCTTTTGCGGATGTGACGTCATCGACAAGGAAAAGGAAGTGCCTTTAGTTTAAGGAAGAGGCGGGATGTTGACTGTGGTGGCGGGAGAATTTGCGGAACTTAGGATGGTAGGGGAAGGTACTGCCTTTCTTGCTTCTAATTGGCTAGAAAGGCTCTTCTCCGATTGGCTACTTTATCTGGCAGTTAACTGTTAAGCACCAGCAGACGCATCGCTCATCGCTGAGCAGAGGTTAAAAATAATAATAATAATAATAATATATATAACCGGTTCTTGTTTAATTGTAATATAACATTCATACTCTACGAGTCAGTCGATCAACATTCACAGTCAATTCTCACTTACGACACTGAGTCAATTTAATATCAAATTCAGAGCTCCCACAATATGGATTACCAAACCCTCCACGATCAAAAACAGCACCTTAATCTCATTATTCAAATCCAGACTCAAATTCTTTCTGCTAAAGAAATAATACTACATTTCATACCACTATGCTGTTCATTTTAAACATTTTTCATGATTGTGAAAATGAAATCCTATGTGAGTCTTGATTGTTTGCTTTCACAGGAATAAAATATTGTGTATTTTCTCTGTACACTTGTGATTTTTAAAAACCTACATGTGAAGCCAGACAAATTTCCATATCTGTGGACAGTAAAGTGATTATTATTATTAATACTATGCTTTCTTTACGGCTCGTTGACACTGAAACACGAAGAGACACACGGACAAGAGGGTTTGAAGTTTTAAATCAGATATATTTTATCTTAAGGGACATGGACGGTACAAGAAAAGAGTCTCTCTGTGTTACCAACACAGAGGCACATGGACACCAGACAACAGCGGAAGAGCCTCTCTAGCCAATCAGAGGCAAGAAAGGCGGTACCTTCCCCTAAGAGTCAAGGTTTCACACATTTGTCGCCGGTTTTGTCAATAAAGGTTACTTTAGAAGCTAGTCAAGATGGCGGAGTACGACCTAACCACCAGGATAGCCCATTTTCTCGACCGGCATTTGGTTTTTCCTCTTTTAGAATTTCTCTCAGTGAAAGAGGTATGGCATTTTTCGTCTTATATTAGCCCAAAAAGTAGACAGAGCTGTTTGTATATTGACATTTACCCTTGTAAATATAATTATAGCCGGTATGCATCCCCCACAGCCCGGCTAATAAGCTAACAGTCACGTTGATAGCTGTACAGTTAGCCGCTAGTTAAAGCATCCGCTGGTTGTAGTGTTGATAGAAACTAGATATTTGTCTTCATTTTGGCAGTAGCTAGCAGTTAATCCGAAGATGTTTTGCTACAATATTTTGGCACTTTGTGGATGTAGCTTGTGTTGTTGAGTCCTAGCATCTTAGCTCAACGTTAGCCACTACAGGGAGCTACTTGGATTAGCTAGCGTCGGCTGATGATGTCCACCTGGTTTTGTTTCTCTGTTGAAACTAATGTTTGTCATGCTAAGTTTAACTGAAATACACTGTTTATTCATTCCTTAACAGATTTACAATGAAAAGGAACTCCTCCAAGGGAAGCTGGATCTCCTCAGTGACACTAACATGGTGGATTTCGCCATGGATGTGTATAAAAACCTGTATCCGGACAAAGAAATCCCACATTGTAAGGAGTACACTAGTTTAGTTCCTGTTAGATTTCACTGTTAAGTTCTGTGTTGGCTTCATGGTATTTAAACTATCTGTGAAAATTCCAAAAACTGTGAAGTTGGCTCTAATGGTCCAGTTGAATTTTTGAAGACAACAACCATAGACATCATGTGTTTGGATATTTGTTGCATAGGTATTTAAAGTGTTACATTTTTTCCCACGTATAGCATGGTTTTGTTCCTTTTGTCAGATTAAAGTAATGAAACAATTTTGTTGCATTTAAAATTATTACTGAATCTCCAAACTATAAACACTGTACTTGTTAATCCATGTTTTGGTCCTCAGTTGTTGTATATCTTATATTTTTGATGTAACTTGTTTTCAGTCATCATTTTGAAGTGCATCTATAGTTTTTCCCCAACATTTATTCACAAATCCTCTATTTTGAATCCTAATTGTCCTCTTTCAGCTCTGAGGGAGAAGAGAAGTACAGTGGTGGCCCAGCTGAAGCAGCTCCAATCAGAGACGGAACCCATTGTTAAGATGTTTGAGGATCCAGAGACGACCCGGCAGATGCAGTCGACAAGGTCAGATCAGCCTCTCTGTGCTTAATTAACTGTAGTTACAGTTTTATTGAACTTGTATAAGATAATCAGTGACGTACAAGAGCTCATCTAACATGTACACATTTTTTATTTTCTTCAGAGATGGGAGGATGCTCTTTGACTACCTGTCAGAGAAACATAATGTAAGTTTTTTTTAAGTTGTTATCACTGCCTTAGATAAATGTTGGTCTGGAAAAGGTCTTTTATTTAGTTTCCATGACAACACAACCAGCTTGCTCAATGGTTTTGGGAAACAACTGCTTTAACTGGTAGCATTTCCCTTGAGTATATGTATCATTTTACTTATAGCACATACCACGTAGATCTTCCATAATCCTTTATATGGCATGATTAAAGAACAGGCTCATTTTCTTTAAAAGAGGAAAGATATTTTGCACGCCTTGGGGTGTGATCCAATTAACTTCCTTTGATTAAAAAAATTAGTATCAGCAGTTTGAGGTCTGCGCTCCATAGATTTTAATAGCCGCTTTGTAAATGTGCTATCGCGCTGAACCTTGTTTCTCAACACTTTCATCACTTTTAAATAGCATTAACTTGCGTTTTAAAGCCAAATCTTGCCTCACTCTAATAAACTGCAAATTGAATTTTTATTTCTGTGTCCTTTATTAGTTCCGTCAGGAGTACTTGGACACTCTGTACAGGTACGCAAAGTTTCAGTACGAGTGTGGAAACTACTCTGGGGCTGCGGAGTACCTCTACTTCTTCCGTGTATTGGTAAGAATAAACACAGAAAAGCTAAAATGTCTACTTAGGCATAAAATATGTCTCTGTGATCATTATTTTTTCATTCTTTGCTCTTCAGGTTCCTTCAACAGACAGGAACGCTTTGAGCTCTCTGTGGGGGAAACTGGCCTCTGAGATCCTGATGCAGAACTGGGAAGCAGCCATGGAAGATCTCACTCGACTTAGGGAGACTATTGATAACAATGTAAGAACAAGAGAAAAGATATTTGTTTTGATGAAGTTGGCTTTTCCTTTTTGCTGTGTACTATTGGGCTATTGAACCATTATTTTTGCATTTGGCTGGTGTATATAACATATAACACATCAAGTAAATAATGAAAATTGTGCTCTTCATGTTAAGGTTTGACCCCATCTGTGTGCTCTGTCCTTCCAGTCGGTGAGCTCTCCTCTCCAGTCACTCCAACAGAGGACCTGGCTCATTCACTGGTCGCTCTTTGTTTTCTTCAATCATCCCAAAGGCAGAGACAACATCATAGAGCTCTTCTTGTACCAACCTCAGTAAGTCTCTGTAGCTGCCTTTTAAACTCAAGGTTACATCTAGAGAGTACTTTAAAATTCATTGTCTCCTCCAAGGATGTTTACCAGGCAGGTGGTAGCTTTTCAATTTTTTAAACCTGTGGCGTCTAAGGAGAAGGCATGTTGTGTTGAATTTATTTTTTCTTACTGTGTTTAGCTTTTGATTCATAAGTAATTGCAGAAAATAAAAAAGAATACCTGTATTTAACTGCAGTAATAAAATTCGTCCTCTCTGACCAAAATGACTGGAATCTGTTGTGATGGCAACTAATCAGGTATCACTGCTTTTTTGTGTTTCCAGGTACCTCAATGCTATCCAGACAATGTGCCCACATATCTTACGATACCTTACAACTGCAGTCATCACTAACAAAGACGTACGGAAGCGGAGACAAGTGCTCAAGGACCTTGTTAAAGTCATCCAGCAGGTATGTTCAATGAATGTCAATGGTTGGTATCTAATGTCGTTTAGCAGCTCACAGGGATACAGTCAGAAAATCAAACGGGTCTCAGTTTTCTTCAGAGTTGTTGTAAAACCTGTAACTAATAATTTTCACTGTCGAGATGTTTAGTTTTACAACGTAAGGAAACCATGAACATGCTGATCTGTGTTTCTGTGAGAAGAAGATTGGCATGGTAAATATCTGTTCCACGATCTGAAAGATCTGCTGTTTACATCGTAGATGAGTTTAAAAAAAAAAAAGGAACACACTCACTTTCAGGAAGCAGGATAGATAAAAAGCTTGATATTCTTGAAAATACTGATCAAATGGATTTCAAAATTGCTGGTGATTAAAGTGATAAACACTAAAGTTTTTTTTTTTTGTAGCTGTAAACAGAATTATGTGAATCAGTTGTAATGAAATGCATAAGCGGTGTCGATGATTCACATTATAAGTGGTCAAATATCTAAATATCTGGCCACTGTTTTTGAAAATCCTTGAGCCTTCCCATCCATTTCATGGTGTAGAGTCATATCTTTGGTATTATTTTAGTATGACTATATATTATGAAACTGACTGTATTTATTTAAGGTGTTCAGTCCACCAGTCCTTCAGTCAGACTCTGCCAAACATGTATCTTTCACCGAGTCAATCTGATACCACCCTTTTCTGAATAAGCCTCTTAAAACCACTGCCTTGATCAGTTCATGTGTTTGTTTGAATCCCAAATTACGTATTTAAACACAACAATGACATCATCAAAACAGGCTGCAGATTTGAACTTTAACCTTTAAGAGCACCCTCAGGTCTTCAGTTTCTTGTGGAAAAAGATTGTACAATAACAAATACATCCTTTCAGAGCCTCCTGTGGTTGTGTATAAACATCTACTCCTGTCAGACGTTCAGATACTCATCACCTTCATCTCCGCTTGTTTCTGACAGCACTTTCAGAAACATGTAGAGGAGGGGGTTAAACTCAGAATGGAAAGGTTACACTTTCATGGTTGACAACTAACCAGTTCACCTGTAATGCTGTAAATGTGTAACAACAATGTATCTGTAGTGGCTTTTCCATTGGACATTTGTGCAAAACTTTACCAATATTTACTAAATGTAAAAAAAAAAAACAGAAGTATGTAATGTCGGTTTTTCCATTAAATCACAAATGTGGTGATTTGTTCATTTATTTTTGCAAGATGACACAAGAAGTCATTCCATAAACATGGCAACAAACATAAATATCACATTGATTTACAGATATATTCATTATTATTTTATATTACCCCTCTATCCCGTACTAAATTCAAAAATGATTGGGTTTCCTGGTGTGTCCACACATACCATGCCATGTTTCTTTTAAAACTCTTCTTCTTCGCTTGTTGTAACATCCGTCAACATCCTTTTTTTTTTTTTTTTTTTTTTATTCACGTGACTGTAGTTACAGAACAAGGTCTTTTCATTGCAGTTTTGTGGGATATACCAATTGCACTATGCCCAAAAAAAACCCCTCTTGCCAGCACAAAAACTTTTAATTGAAAAACGAGAATTTCAGTGAACTTGTTTTTTCATTAGGCAAATTTTTATGTGCAAGTTATATTGGCGCAATTTGAGGGTAAACAGAAAAGCCACTTGTGTCACTGTTGTGTTAAAAGTAGATAAATATTTGAAATAAAGCACAACTGTTCGATTTAACAAGAGAAACGTATTCACGATGAATTTAGTACAACAGACAGGTTACATCTGGAATTATTGTTGATCAATAAAGGTCTCCAGAGGAATAATCTTTTTGTTATTTAGAATTTTTCCATATTATTTATTAAGAAAACCCTTCATTTTGAATAAATTAGATATATGTCCTTTGGGTTTTGTCTTTTTTTTCCCCCCTCATGTAGGAGTCCTACACTTACAAAGACCCAATCACAGAGTTCGTGGAGTGTCTCTACGTGAACTTCGACTTTGACAGTGCCCAGAAGAAGCTGAGGGAATGCGAGTCGGTAAGGAGACCTTCCCGAAAGTTTTCTTCTCCGTTTTTCCTGCGTGACAGTCCGTGTTTGTCATGGTGCACAGGCCTAAATCAGCCCATAAAAGTTGGCTGTCTCCTGGGACCGAGGGCTAATATGAGGCTTCTCTTAGCCATGATGTTCTGATCTCCTGAGTCCCAGGCATTTAACGTCGCAGCTATTCAGCCTCAGCAAATCCATGTCTGCCCTGATTTGCTGGCTCTTACTTTTATTCAGTTTGATTTTCAAAGCGGAACAGCTGTCAGATTTGGGGCTTGGTTGCCTACTTTTTAGAAACCCTTGACTGCAGTGGTGTAGTTGTGCTTGGGGACCACTTACTTGCATACTCTTAACACTGTCATGCAGTTTTTGTGAAGGCCACACAACTATCCTGTCAGTGGAGTGTGAGCATAATGATGGAAGAATGAACATGGATCATTAAATTGTTTTTGTAGATTCCAGATTTTTAATGGTAAGGGGAATTTTTAATTAGAGTTTGTGATAAATTTTCCTCTTGAGATCACATCAACTGTTTGTCTTCATGTTCAGGTTCATCAACACTGGTTGTTTTTATTGGGGATTTTTAGCAGATTTTCTCTGTTTTAGCCCCTGACTGTGTTGAAAGTATTTAAATGATGTAAAGTAGTAATTCTCTATGGGGGGGGCCCGTGTCACCTTGGATTGTTTACCACAGCAAAGCACTCAATAATAATTGGATTTTTTTTTCACAGTAACAGCTTCTCATGAAATAATGGCCCCGTGTTTTATTTCTAAACCCCAGACACTAATGCATTCATAAATTTAAGCTCTTCTGGAGATTTGAGGCGGCCGAGCATCCCATGTGATGTTTCTGTGATTGTTGCTGTAAAAACACAGATAAAGACATCACAGTATAATCTTCATTTCTGTTTGACTGTGAGGAAGGCTTTATGGTTCATTTTAGGTGACACTTGGTGTTCTTCAGCAGTACAAACTTGCTTAATATCTTATATTTTTACAGAAATTTTACCAAGTTCTAGTGCTGGAAAACTGAGAATGTAACTTTAGATGATTTGTAAAGGTATATTTAAAGATCAGTTCATATTATAACGGGTTTTGTATTTGCTCAATTGAAGCAAATGAATGGAGTTGATTTTAGTAACTTTGCTGCACAGACGGCTATTTTGATGAGGAAATTACAATGCAACTTTGATCCAATCTGAGTATTTTTACCTCCACCAAGGAGGTTATGTTATCGTCTGGGTTTTTTTGTTTGTTTGTCTGTTAGCAAGATGAGTCAAAGTTGTGGAAGGATTTGGATGAAATTTTCAGGAAATGTTGACATTGGCACAAGGAACAAATGATAAAATTTTGGTGGTGATCCAGATCGCTGTCTGGATCCAGGAATTTTTTTGAAGCATTCTTTATCATTGTGAGACAGGGCCAGTTTCAACATATGCATATATAACTCCACAATATAATATTAATGTGAATCCAATGCTATGGCTTGGCAGAGGTCTGCGCTCTCTGAGTGCCTTTCTAGTTGGAAATGGACTGGATGTAATATCTGTTTTATCCAAACCAAACAGGAATGTTTGGTGTGAACCACATGGCAACCAGTGGGACTTTTGTCCTAATAACATATGAGCTCTGCCTGAAAACATAAGTATTAAAATTTGAAACACTTGAACATGGTATTTTTGCCACATATCTGAATTTTTTTTTCTGCAACTAAATCGTGGCTCGTGTGAAATTACTTCCAGTCACTAATGAAAAGCTATTTTTCAGAAACTGACATTACATTCCTTCTTGCCTTTCTAACACGTGAAATTAAAATGATAGCTAGGGGAACAAAATAAGCACTCCTGAAACCTTTGCACACTGGAATGAAATCCAAAGCAGTCTGAAGGTCACCCTATGAAGCTGTGAGGTTGAACAATTTTGACATTTGAAATTTTAATTTAAGGGTATGTATTAAGCTCTAGCCAGATATTCAGCCAGAGCAGCAAAGTAACAAGATCAACCCACAAGAAACATCTACCCACACATCATGTGTGGTCAGTACATGGTGTTATTATGTGCTCAAGTGTGTATCATTACCTTTAAAATGTAGTAGCAGAACTACAAATCAGAGCCCATCTGTAGTGATTTCATTACATATGTTCCAAAAGTACACAATCTTTGGAAAATGTGCCTCATGTGACTAGGATTTAGAACTGTTATTGTATTTTTGTGTGAGATTACTTGCTGTCTCTTAAAATAAATAATTTCTTTCATCCTCCAGGTTCTGGTGAATGACTTCTTCCTGGTTGCTTGCCTTGAGGACTTCATTGAAAACGCTCGTCTCTTCATATTCGAGACCTTCTGTCGAATTCATCAGTGTATAAGCATCAGGTGCAGGGTTTTTCAAATGAGTCTACTTGTCAAAGTGTGTGCGCTGCATTTTTAGTGAAAGCTCAGTTGCCACAGACGATGATCAAAAGCTGAGAGGCATTTCATCCTCTGTACTGAAGTTCCACAGTGTTTTTACTGCTCAGTTTTTAGATGACATTCATGTCCATGTTGTTTTTTTTTTTGTTTTTTTTTTTTAAGTATATGCTGCAGTAAACTGTAAAAAAAAAAAATTCTGAAGACTGGTTTTCCCCAAAGGATATTTACTAAACTGAATATCCTCCTCCTTCATCTCTGCACAGCATGCTGGCAGACAAGCTCAACATGACGCCCGAGGAGGCGGAGAGGTGGATCGTCAACCTCATCCGTAACGCCAGACTTGATGCCAAAATCGACTCTAAACTGGTGAGAATCAGCATTCACTGATCTACCTTCAGTCACACCACTGTCCTATTACTATGCACACATTTCTAATTTCTCTACTGGTGGAATTTTCTCATTTCATGCTGCAAATGCACACCTGTCAACTTTACAGTAACAGTGTTTCTTTAGAGGTTCTGACAGTCTTGAGTTCTGTGATTTTTATTTATTTATTTTTTGTTTGTTTCTCAGGGTCACGTTGTGATGGGCAACAACGCGGTATCGCCGTACCAGCAGGTGATCGAGAAGACCAAGAGCTTGTCCTTCCGCAGCCAGATGTTGGCCATGAACATTGAGAAGAAAGTGGCCCACAGCAACAGGAACGAGGTAGGTGGAGCATTTCACTGAAACCACAGGGGTTTGGTTACGTAGAATGTTTAGAACCTGACATGTATTAAACACAGCATTAGGTTGTGCAGTCGATGTCTTATTACTGACATGTCACAGTTGTTTTGTTTTTTTTTTTTAAATCTTTGTCTTATTTGTCATCTTGGACATGCTTGTCAGTTTCATTTAGACTTAGTCATTTATTGAAGCATCACATGATAAAATGATGTAATACTATTATCAAAAAATATGGAACAGATACTTTATAATCCACATAAGTTATAAAAAAAAAAAAAGTACTTTCATTAAGGTAGCTGCATTCACACTCCAGACTATGGGACGACAGATGAAAATTAGCCCAGTTGGTCTAATATTGTCTTATTTAAAGCTTTAAATGTTTATTTTAATTAATGAACACTGTCCCCGTCTAGTAAAACAATACATGAAATGCAAACTTAAACAGCAGTTGCATCTTCTTGTTTAGTCCTGTTGCCCTCAGATGGATAAAATACTTTCTTTCAACTTGCAATGATCAAAGTTTAGAGAGCACTGTCATATTTTAAATAAGATTATATTCTGTTGTTGGTCAAAATGAATTCCTTTAATCTATAATTGTAATAGTGAAAATATCAAGGCAGTCTGTAGGAGGTCGTTTTGTTGTCGCCTATCAGTTATCAGTGTAGTTTGGAGGTAATTGTCTAATTTTGGAACAAAGTGTCTAGAAAAGTGGCTTCATGGTTTCTTATGATGTTGTTTTGTTTTTCTTTTTTGTGTTTTTGTGTCTCCAGACACCAAACTGGGCCGCTCAAGACACCAGCTTCTATTGAAATGTTTGCATACGGAGGATGCAGATAGCCCCTGGGAGGGATTTTTGAATACATTATGACTTGGCTTTTCCATCATTGTCATAACCAGCTATTTAATTCCTGTCAGAAAAACTTGAATTGTGAGGCAGCTTAGCTCAGTGAAACAACTGATTTACCTTCGTATTTGATAACATTTCCATTATTCTCCTCATAATTTATTTGAACTCTAGTATCTGTTTAATTTCTAGATTGTTGTTTTTGTATTTATGCTCCAAAATGTGCAAACTGAAGTGTCGTAACTGAACATTAAAGACTACGCCTCTTGTAAGAGACTTTCTTTGTCTTTGTTCATTAATGTCTCGCCACTAGATGGTGCTGTTGGTTTATTTTTGCTTTCTGCAGCCAGTTCAAGCATTTTATGATCCGGTTTTTCTTACTGATCTGCAATTCCACTCTTTAACGTCTCTTACCATTTGTAAAGCAAGAACACACAGATCGACTTCATAACAGTTTTGACAGGTTTTAAAATCAACTGAATTTTTGAGAGGAAAATGGTTACATTAGAAACTGGGATATAAAGTTCTGGAACCATCATAAAACCACACCGACGATCACTTAAGTTGTGAAATCTGCAGAAACTCTCAGAAGGAAAGATGAGAGTAGTTTTTGAATTTTTTATTTTTTGCAACCAGTCTTGATGTAAGAAGCCAAAATATTGAATTTAAAGCGAAAACCTTGGAAAAAGTAGCTGGTTTGGAAATTAAGTAGCATGAGAAGCACCGTTCCTGCACTTCATGAACGTGGAGCATTGAACACTTGAATCATTGTCAACTGTCCTGTTTATTTTACGTTTCTGCTTGAGTAGTGATAAACCACGCCTTATTTCTGAGCGTGGTTGGCATTATGACGCCTTTTCCATTTCAGTAAATATTTGTCTTGTGAAACCAGCCTTCAGTACAACATACAGTTGTGGAGAAAATTTAGACCGCTCTTGTTTTCTTCAATTTCTTGTTCATTTTAATGCCTGGTCCAACTAAAGGTACATTTGTTTGGACAAATATAATG
>JAPQRP010000003.1:30692457-30703827 GCA_037367295.1 Apogon hyalosoma
AAAATGGATAGATATCAGCTCTGAAATTCAACTACTATGAGCTATTTTTGTTGTTTTTATTATATTTGTCCAAACAAATGTACCTTTAGTTGTACCAGGCATTAAAATGAAATAGAAATAGAAATTGAAGAAAACAAGGGTGGTCTAATAATTTTTTCCACAGCACTGTACCTGCATCCAGTTGAATTGAACTGTACACAGGTCAATAGATCATCAACACCAAGATCTAAACCAGCACATTCATGTTTTTCATCAGGAAAACTTTTATATCTGTAAAGAGTCAAACCTCAACTGAGCACAGAGACATTTGCACTGTCTGTAGATTTCATTTTACATATAGATCTGTTCTGTAATCATCTTTAATTTTATTGTAACTTCCAAACATATTTCTCCTTTCCACTGCTCCGTGTAGATCTTTAATCCTTTTTTTCTTTTATAGCATCAATACTGTGTGTAGTACTGGGTGGATTAGTAGTGTAGTGTTAATCATACTTTGTCATACATGCTAAATAAAAGGAAATGTTGCACTCAATTTTTAACAAAACAGCAGCTGAAGAAGAGTCAATAAGCGCTTTAATAATTAACCTTAGGAGATGTAGCCGTGTGATGTCAGTATTTACTTTCCCACAGTGTTCAGAGATTCAGGCGTTATTAGTGGAGCCCACTGTGTGTCTGGTTCGATATCGACTGACTGCATAGACACTGAGAAGGATGTTGTGTTTTTTGTTTTTTTTTGTTTTTGTTTTTAATTTATTTCTATCTGATTTTCAGCGAGAATGACATCAGTGGTGCAGAAATCTGCCTGGTTGCAGGGAGATTTCAGTCTCCAAGATACAGTCAAACACAAACTGTCATTTTATCCACCCTGGGCTCCCTCTTTAGCCGAGCAATAAAAGATTGTGTGTGGATACCAGAATAGACTAAATTATCATTCCAAAAGCTGTTTTGTACTAATAGGACACTGTGGTATTAAGTTTAACAGCTCTGGATGCATTTTGGGACTCGGCCTTGGTATAATTAGAAGTTCTAAAGTATATCCTGCAAAATGCCCCATGCTTTGTTTATGTATTCATTCATTTCCTTCTGGGATTTCTACAACAATTTTTGAGCATTTGTTTATGTGTTTTACCAACCTGTGCATCAGCCTGCAATGCAGAGATACTGGACTCTTTTTGGTTGTGGGACAATAGTGGTAACACCCCAGTTCTGGCATGCTACAGTAAACCAGACTAATGCCAGGAATGTCAGTAGTGAAGCTAGATGGAACATACTGGGTGTTTTTTGTACCGGGTTCCAGAGTGTTGAAAGCGCTGGTGTCTTTTCCTCATGTTCACACTCAGACAGACAGACAGACAGACAGACAGACAGACAGCTTTATTGACACATGCAAAAATAACAGTGCACTTGAATGAAATTTTTCAGTTTTTGTTACAATAACTTTAAAATGCGTTTTTATGAACGTCTACATTATCATTGAATTAAACAAAATACATGATTGAAACTGAAAAAAACCACAAAATACAGAGGATAGTATTATAAGAAATGGTGATAAATCATTTAATCATTCTCAAATATGGAGAAAATGTTTTTGGGAAAAGTTACAATTGCCAAGTTTGAAGTAAATTGAAACAAAACTGATGTTTTTATAGACATGTGACATTTCGCCCATTATAAGTAAATGGGGGAAAAAAAAAGATATTTTAAAAATTCATTAAAAATTTGAACTTTGACCTACCCTTCCCAAAATGTAATCAGATTTATTCTGGGTCACTGGCAATTTATAAAGCCAATTTGGTATGAATTCAACCAATAGTTTTGATGCTAAAGTGTAAACAAAAAAGAAAAAATACTGAACCAAAAACAATAGCCCTTGCCTCCTCTTTTGGGGCTGGGGAATTAAATAAACACAGCTGTCAAATATTCAATCTCAATTTGTAAAAAGTGCTTGAAGTGTGATATATAAAGTGCTGTGTGATATAAAAGTGCTGTGTGTATACTATGATCTGCCCCACCTCTGTGTTTTTAGTAGCTCCAAGTGTCGAACCTGTAGCTGCTCTTCACCAGTAACATCATTCATATCGATTTAGTTTCACCTTTTAATCTCATTTTCTCATCTCGGGAAAGAATGAGCTCATAGGTGTTGGTAGCAAAAGCAAAAAACAACGAAACCTACTCGCACGGAATTTTCTGATGTTGGGATGATGGCACGTCTACTGCAAATATTTCCTGTATTTTGAGTCGTTTGTCTTTATTAGATCTGTCATGTTGAGTGTCATCCATTCACTTAAAGGTCAGACTTATCGCTAACACAGAATGGGTTGGTTGTTCATTGATTTAGAAAACTGTCCTCCGGGGGCCCAGACCAGCCTCTAGTGGATCTGTATCAGTGCTACAAAGGAGACTCTATTTCACTGGAATAAACAGCCTCAGAAAACATTTTCATCATGACAACGTGTGTAGATTCTTCAGACGTTCATGTATTCCTATCAAAGGCTTTCATTCTTCTCCTCATAATGAAGACATTGAAAAACAGATACTGTCTTTTACTTAGACATCATTGGTCTGTTGACTCTTAGTAAATAGACCTCATTGACTGTACTTTTTTATAGTCACTGAAAATGTTAACACAACTTCAGTTCAACATGTTTACACTATTTTCTCTGAAAAATGCCTTTGGATTCATGTAGATTTAATTTTCTAGGCAGTGCTCAAACATACAAATGAAGCTTCATTCACAAATTGATCTTGAGAATTTCAAGGTAATAAGCTGCACAAAGGCAGCAGCTGTTGTGGAATGTAACACTTGTAGTAATACTGTAGTGTGCGGTGTACACATCTGTGAATCCACGGCGCACGTTAACATGGGTCTGCAGATGAGAAAAACTTTACCCAAATAAATAGGAACACCGTTTGAATGGAGGTAAAAATATGTTCTATTGAACGGATTGAATTTTATTGATACAAACATTCAGTAACCGATGCATCACGATACATTTTACTTTTCATTCGCTTGCAGCTTCTCTACCGGTGCACTCTGATTCTGCACGTGCGTGTCGGCGGATCGATATGCATCGGATTATCTTTCCATCCCTACTGTCTACCCATCTCCAGCAGGAACACACCAGACACCACCACCACCACTACTACTACTACTACTACTACTAATAATAATAATAATAATAATAATAATAATAACAAGGCATAGTTAAAAAGGGTCTTCAGTGTCATAAAAAATTATGCCTAAATCCAAAGAATTGGACATGAATATCTCTAATATAAAAGTGCTGTGCCTGTTGAAAAAGTCTCTAATGACAATAAAAGCAATAGATAAACAGTGTTTTGTTTTTTGTCAAAAGGCTTTGCAGCCTGTTGTAGTCTAAATTTGGGCTGGAGTCCACTATTTGGGAACCCGTGACCTCGATGAACTCCTTAAAACATGTCTTTTAATTAAGTTATGTTATGAATACAAAAGTTATAGTTGGGTATTTTCCCAGACATCCTCCTCCAGTGCAGATGTTTACAGATGACACACCTAAGACGTCCTCTACTAGAAATTAAACTTCTTTACCACTGAAATAGAGGAAATTATATTTACATATTATCTGTTTTTGCGGTGTTATAACAATGGCTCACAGTGCTGTTGTGATCAGCAGTTCAGACCTTGAGCCAGGTGAAAAAATTGTGTTGGATAACTGCACAGATCTGCGTTACCTCTAACTAGTGATGTAACAATATGAAAATTTCATATCACGGTTATTGTGACCAAAATTATCACGTTATCATTATTATCGCAGTATTGTTGAAATGTGCTCAGAATATTTTAAAAAGTACTTACACACACTGAAATAATTTAACCAAGTTGTATTTTGAAAAAAAAAAACCCAAAAAAACAAATAAAATAACACGCATAATGTACTTTCTGTTGGTGGAAACATTCAAATATTAACATGTAAACATCAAACATACAAATGTGCATTAAAGATGGCACCTCATGGCCAGAAGAGATATCTGCACTGGGGTGGGAATTGACAGGATTTGACCGATATCAGTGCCATTGTCAATTCTTCTTACCAATCCAATTCCTTATCAATTCTCCTATCGATTCCTGAGTAGTTTTTTGAGTGGGGAAAAAAGTAGTTGGACAGGTCATAGTGGAGCTTGTTTGACCATTTTCCATATCAAATCCTTCACAATGTTAAAATGAGAGAGAGAGCGAGAGAGAGAGAGAGAGAGAGAGAGAGATGTATGGGACGGAGGTGCACTTGGACTAGGTCCGTACGGGAGTCTGCTGTCCCTGGATCTCTGCAGCGCTGTCCGTGCAGCTGCCTTCAGCCATGTTTTCTCAGGCCAAACACTGCAAACTGCATGCGTGCCTGGAGTGCCGCTACTTCTCCGGCAAATGAGCGGCACCACCGGGAGTTTTCAAAGTGCGGCAATCAAACACGATGATAATTAGAACTGATACGGTAATACTAACCATCAGGGATTTTAGTGCGGTTTATCGTCATACCGGTAATCGTTACATCCCCACCTCTAACATGAACTCTATAATTTTTGCTTCTTTTTATATGTAACAGACACAGGCGGCATCAATAGTCAACAGATTATTTTTAGCCACTGACAGCTGACTGTTGTGTTGTGTTTTTATGTGCGTGCAGATGAGCTGCAACAACTGCACTCGGAGTTTGATATCACTTTAATCAGTCTGGACCACATGCACTCACATTTCCCATCATCCCAACAGGCCACTCTGACGCGGATCATACCTGGGAGCGGCTTGGCCTTTCAGCCGATCCGGTGCTCCCTTTTCCCCTCAGAGCGCGGTAGACCGTCCTCTTATGACTGAACCATCACATCCCAGAGCAGGGTGGGGGTTTTTTTTGGGGGGGTTGCATCAGGTCGTCCAACTCAGATTAAGATACATGAGTCTTTGGCTGCGTTTCAGAATCAGTTTTGACACCGTAGTACTGAACAGCTGCACAGACACGGCAACATAAACTCACACGGGTGCAGAGTCAGGTGTCTCACTGAACCACGCAGTGACATAACATAGAATCTGAAATTGTCATTATCAAAGAATAGAATCACAAAAAATAGCAGCTTCTAATATAGTCGAATTATTATCTATAACCAATCTCACACCTCTTTAACCCATACAGCGCTACTTTTGTGGTAGTTCCCAAATGATTTTTTCTCTATTTTTAACCATGTGATTTGACACCATTGATTATAATATTATCCTCTGTATTTTGCATTTTTAAGTGAAAATCATGTATTTTCCTATATTTGATTTACTGATCATGTAGATGTTCATAAAAGCTCAGATTAACCCATAAAAACCCAAACATCCACCGGCGACCAGAAAGCATCGACTGATCTGAACTGTTTAATAACTTCTGATCCACTAATCCGATCAATCTATGCAAATAGTTGGTGTTAAATACAGTTTGTCATCTTTTCATGGTCATCAGATATGACCCATTTGGACGTTCAGGGGCTCTGTAATTACCATGGAAACACCGTCATCTTCTACAACATTGATTCACTAGTAAAACCCATGGAGTTGGATCAGCGACAGTGGATGGAGACACTTGGTTTGTGTTCAGTTGTTGATAGATTTGCTTAAAAATTCAGTTTTTCTTCAGTTTTCTCTGTTTCGGATACAATAACCCTGAAGTTTAATCTGAGCTTTTATGAAGATCTATATGACCAGTGAACTAAACATAAGAAAATACTTGATTTTCACTGAAAAAAAAAAGCAAAATACAGAGAATAATATTACACTAAATGGTGATAAATTACATAATAAAAGGTTAAATAGAGAGAAAAATTAATTTGGGAACTGACATAAAAGTCACACTGGGTCTTTCTGGGTTAAAGTTGAAGGTTATTATATCAAAAACAGAGAAAACTGAAGAAAAAGTGACTTTGTCAGTAAAATATATCATTAACTGGACACAAACCCAGTGTGTTCATCCACTGTCATTGATCCAACTCCATGGGTTTTACTGGTGAATCCATGCTGTAGAAGATGACGGTGTTTCCATGGTAACTACGGAGCCTCTGAACATCCAAATGTGCCATATCTGATCACCGTGAAAAGATGACAAACTGTATTTTACCTGAATTATTTACATGTATTGATAGAATTAGTGGATCAACAGGTATTAAACAGTTTAGATCAGTGGATGGTTTTGGTCACCGATGGATGTTTGGGTCTTAATGGGTTAAATATGTAGATTTGTATTCTGGATAAGCTGCAAATAGCTGGAATTTTCTTTTTTTTTTTTTTTTTATGGTGTACATTTTTTTTGTTTGTTTTGCACTTTAACCCATTTCATATATACATGTGTTTACAATATGTATAAAGTCAGCGTAACATAAAAAAACAACACATACACACCTTTATGTCAGTGATGATACACATAAATCTAAATGGTTTATAAATAGAGATTTTACTTGTACGTTATTTCTTTTTATAGTATGGTGCAGTTTAATATCCTGGTGAAGATGATACATCAGGCGTGGCCAGCCAGTTGGTGTGTAATGTTTGTCACCTATCATCATCAGAGGTTTCATTTCCTCAGAGTGAAGCCTCTCGGTGTCTTCACATACCTCTGTGCTCATGTCATGGACTGGTTCGCCAGTTAGAAAGTCACATGGAGTTGATTATTTGCATGATTTGATAATTGCTGGAGCAGCTTTTTAATATTAGTCTATTTGAGCAGCTGAAACTAGTCATGATTTTTTGGCATCAGGATGAGAATACTGAAGGTGTGGTTCAGACTGAAATGTAATGAGCGTCAGGTATTTGCAGAGACGCGTGATTAATCAAAACATCAACTGCTGGCATTTAATTAAAAACGGTCATGCAAAGGTGAAACTCTATTCTCTGGCTTTTTAAAAATGTATTAGTACGCATATGATAAAGTCCTGACTATCATGTCCCTGTTTAGGCAGTGATGCTTATGCAGAATATGTTTTTTTTTTAACCATATCAATTCCTAGTTATTTGGTTATGCTTTGTTAAATTACAACCCCCAATAAGAAGCAGCCTGGACATGAAAAATAATTCAGCAACATTAAAATGTACTTTGGAGATGACAGTATAAACACAGTATAAGCATACACTGCAAAAAAGGGCTATCTAAAAACAAGATAAAAGCACTACATTTGAGGGAAAAGTGACTCAGAACAAATGAATTATCTGTCCATGCAGCAAGAGAATTCATCTTGACAAGATTCTTGAATTAAGCTCGACTACAGATGTATGAACACGTAAAATAAGAAATTAACTCTTAAAACAAGATAAATTATCCAACTCTTCTAAATCTAAGTTGTTTGTTTTTTTTTAATCCTGGTAAGAACCAAACAATTTGCATTGTATTTATATTTCATGGGTCAGTTCAGGACTAGCAAGGTGATTTGATGAAGTGATTATAATTATAATTTGGTACAAAAGCAGCATCCAGGAAAGGTTTAGTCTCTTAGGAGCAAAAATCGTCTAAGGATACAGTTGTTGCTCCTCCTTTGTTAAGAATCTGTATGTATTCCAGTGCATAAAAGGCGAGGTTTCATGCCGAACTTGAACCTCTGATTCCTAATTCCACCACATCAATCATTAAGCGATAAAGAGTTTCAACCGCAACTACCAGAAATAGGTTTTAATGAAAAACACACTGCAAATGCTTTTATTTCTTACCAAATTATTGCAATTTTGCAATATTAATCATCATTACACAGGCAGCACAGCGGTGCACTGATGAGCACTGTTTCCACACAGGAAGGGGGTCCTGGGTTTGATCCAGCATCGGCTGGTGTGGGCTTTTCTGTGTGGAGTTTGCATGTTCTCCCTCTTTGTCTGCGTGGGTTCTCTCCAGGTACACCGCTGAAAAACATGCACTTTAATAGGTTAACGGGTCTGTTTAAATCAGTGATTCTCAACTGCTGGGTCATGACCCAAAAGTGGGTCACAGAGCTGTTTTCAGGGTGGCGGGCCTTTGCTTGGACAAAAATAATGTTATTAAACCAATCCTTGCTTTATTTTTTATGGAGCTGAGTACTGTCCATTCACACCTCCCAGCAGTAGGTGGCAGTAATGCGCTGTAATACTAATTAACACCAAATGTGTCACAGCATAAAAGAAGACCCAAAAGTTTCATATCATGGCAACACTCAACAACTACATCAGATATGGTTTGACCTGCACCGAGGACAAAAACCTCAGTGTGTTTAATTCTTGAATAAGTGACTGAATGCACTTTTAATTTTTAACCGAGTGATAATTTTTGGTTTTGGTTAAAATGTACCTAATTTAATGTCAAAGGGAGTATTTCCCTCTTTAGCATCACTACCTGCTGGTCAGTTTGGTTGATCACAGAACCTGTCCTCTGTGTTTTCATACGGTGATATTCTGGATTATCTCAGGTTCAAAACACACTATCTTTTTATTAAATACATTTGAAAAATTAACTGTTATAAATATGGACTTGTCATAGAGGGGCGATAGTGGGTCCTGAAGCCTGGCCAGTTCAGAACCACTGGTTTAAATCCCTCATAGGTGTGTGTGAACATGTATGGTTGTCCGTCTCTATAGATCAGCCCTGTGGTGATACCTTGTGTAGCCTGCGTTTGCCCGGTGGCACCAGGATGGACTCATGACGACCCCTGTTGTGAAAATGAATGAATGATAATCATTACAGCTCACATTTTAGATCCTCAGGTAGAATTTATTTTTTGTCAAAATACTGTTTGTCATTTAGGAGGAATAGAATCGTGTTCCCTTTTGTTGTCTTTTATAGTAAGTGCGCCTTGACGCACTGTATAAATAATGTATGTCAGCTGGTTTCTCAAAAAAAACCCATTACAATCAAACCTGATTTCGACCCCTTCTTACTGTAGCTCACATCTATATCAGACTCATAGTTTGTTGAAATTAGATCTGAGCAGTACTGTACCTTCAGCCTGACAAGCGTTCACTGATTGTACGGTATATTGATCGAGAATGAGGTCATTCCAGCCATAGTGAATTATTTAGTAGTGGTGAAATGTACGTATAGTGTGATTGTGTTTTTGCATTTGTATTTGTGTATGTATTTATCTCTAATTTCTTTTTTATATTATTGTAATTACTACCACATTCAATACTGTGATCACCGTATTAATTATCCCGCCCCCTCAAAGGGGAGGCAAGGGCTATTGTTTTTGGTTCAGTTTGTTTCTTTGTTTGTTAACACTTTAGCAGCAAAACTATTGGTTAAATTCATACCAAATTTGGTTTATAGATTGCCAGTGACCCGGAATAGATCTGATTACATTTTGGAACAGAAGGTCAAAGTTCAAATTTTTTATGAATGTTTCACATCTTTTTTTCTCCCATTTACTTATAATGGGCAAAATTTCAAATGTCTATAAAAAGATCAATTCTGTTTCAAATTACTTCAAACTTAGCACATATATAGAGGCAAGTGATATGCTGACATCAGCACACACATAGACATGATGACATCAGCTGGATCGATGCCAAAATCAGCTACAATACGTGTGAGGGGCGGGGTTTGTTGTGCCTGGCACCACTTGTTCACTCTTGTTTGTGTTGTGTTCGATACCTACATTTTCCTCAGGATTAACCCATAAAGACCCAGTGCTACTTTTGTGGCACTTAAAAAAAATGTCGCTATATTTGACTTTCTTTAAGTGATTTTACACCATTTATTATAATACTATCCTCTGTATTTTGTGTTTTTTCAGTTTAAATCATGTTTTTTTTTTTTTTATAAATCATGTATTTTATTTAATTCAGTGATCATGTAGATGTTCATAAACGCTCATGTTATAGTTGAGAGTTATTGTATCAAAAACAGAGAAAACAGGAAAAAGTGACTTTTTCAGTAAACTATATCATTAACTGGACATAAACCAAGTGTCTCCATCCACTGTCATTGATCCAACTCCATGGGTTTTACTGCTGAATCCATGTTGTAGACATAGAATGTTGATGCCGTTTCCACGGTAACTACGAAGCCTCTGAACGTCCACATGGGTCATATCTGATGACCATGAAAAGAGGACAAACTGTATTTTACCTGAATTATTTACATGTATTGATAGAATTAGTGGATCAACAAACAGTTTGGATCAGTAGATGGTTTAGGTGGACGGTGGATGTTTGGGTCTTTATGGGTTAATAAAATACTGATTTATTCATATCTACATCACTAGCTGACATAACCATAGGTTAGGTTGTCGCACATCTGTGACTAGAAATGTGTCGACATCATGATGCTATTTGTTATGCAGGTGTTCTACGCTGCTTACATGTATCCCACCTGTGTTTTCTCACAGTTGGACTAATGGTTTGGCAGCTCCGTCGGGCACAAGCACAAGATGAAGGATCAGCGTGTGAGGGAGGGTTCGGTCAGAGACTGGCTGTTGAATTCAGCAGCTCTGTGTCAGGAGAGAAAATATGCCTTTGTAACCCAGGTGGCTTTTGTAAAGTTGTAAAAACAAGACTTATGTGTACGGCTGTTTTCATTCGAGCCAAATGAGTTCACATTTGCAGCTTTGGGATTTTAAGGTGGAAACCCCTTTTGTCTCTTGTCCATTATGGTAATAGATTTGTGGTGTTTTTGATTTAGCTAATAAAGGGAGCTTTGTTTCATTTCAAGACTAGACTTTCTAAATTCTATTTGCATGATTTAGAGTCTTTACCAGGTTTGCAGGCAATGTCAGCTATTTAAGTTATTTACCTACTATAACAGAAAGCTGCTGTCAAAGCTGTGCTGTTTGGATCCATCTGACATGCAGAAGAGCTTAAACTCCTGCTCAATGAATTGTAAATGAGCTGTTCTTTTAAGTAGTCTAACCAGTGACCACTTACTTAGGCACAAGGAGACGCTTTTTAACCCAAACTTGGCCAGTTCGCCTCAACATTTGTCCTGTAGATCTGAGCAAACAGCCCAGGAAAGACATCATATTAGTATTGAGCCTAAACAAAAAAAAGTTCTATTTTACCAAGTATGAGCCTGTTACAGTCATATCTGTTCTGACTTAGTCCTTTGTGATGTGGTTGATCCAGAGGAGGTTGTATCGTATTGTGAAATCCAGTGTTTGAGCTGATTTTCCCTGCAAGCTGTTATGATCCGGTATCAGCTGCAGGAAGAAGTGCTGAAGTCGAGGACAGTGCAGTAAAAGTCCCAAGACTATTGAGGCTTTTATTCTGAAATGAAGGGAAAGAGTATAATTGAGTTGTTTCTTCATTGTTTTCAGTTTGACATTGAATGTGTTTGACTTTGATCTCATCTCTGCTTTTTGCGGATGATGTGGTCCTCTTAGCTTCATCGAGCAGTGACCTCCAGCTCTCACTGGGAC
>JAPQRP010000003.1:30745428-30761931 GCA_037367295.1 Apogon hyalosoma
CCTCCCGGCCCTCCCACCTGCTTCTACAGCCCAGGACTCTCCACTTTGTACCAGGCCCGATGCCGGCAAGCCCCCCTGGAAATGTGTTCCCGGCCCTGGTGGTTGTGGGCCACATTGTTACCTTAATCGTTGCCTGGCAGTGGAGAATACGCAAGAAGCAAGGTAAGAAAAGCTGTAAAACTTATCGCTTACAGGCTTAAATCAGGAGACTTGATGTTGTTATTCCCAGAGTCTTACGGGCAAGACTTTTGTGCGTAAACTGTTTCTTTGCCGGCTGTCCTCATCCATCGTCTCCGCTCCCTCTTGTCCTGTTCGTTCTTATGGCGCACACTTCTCTCTTCCTCTTTCCCCCCTCCTTTTTTCCACACACGTCTCAGTTTCCTGTGGTATGGAGTTGTCGATGTTAACCCTGTAAATGCCGGCTTCAATGTGATGATGTCAAAGCAGGGGAATTCTGGTCGACTGGAGGGTTTTTGCTTAGTCAGAGCCCAGACCTGCACACCTCAGCGTCGGCCTCTAACTCCTCTGTCGGGTTTTCCTTGGATAGTGACTTTAAGAAACGCTCCATCATTTCATTGAAGTTTTATCTTTGCAGACATGTGGGCTGAGGTGTGGCTTTTTGATGTGACTGCTCTTAACCCTTGATAAAACACTCAGAGGAATACTCTGAGAAGCTACATTTCAACCTCAATGTGTTATGGGAGGACATAACAAAACTTTATTACTTTTGTCAAATTTTTCTACATTTTTTTTATTATTATGTAGAAAATCAAGGTGAATGAAGTTACCATATTTGGTTTCTTGCCCATAAGTGGCAAAAAAAAACAAAAAACAAGAAGTAAATACAAAAATGACAAGAAAAGCACATGTAAGGTGAAAGGAACACGTATTTTTGAACATTAGCGCATCATTTTTAGAACATTACAACAACATAAGTGTCCACATCCACTTTATCCCTTTGAACATCATTCCTTACATTAGTACCATTACTTCATGGTACCTAACAAAGCAGGTCCACTCACTGTTTATGCAGAGGTGGACCTTACAGACCCTGTAGACCACATTGGACCTGAGACTGTTGACTCACTGTCCTCACTGGAACTGTTGCTGTCACTGTTTTGTAATGTATGCGGAAATCATCCCAAATAGCCACTTGCATGATAAAAGGTTAATGCAAGTTGTGGTTATTCCCAGGAACTTAATAGACTTGACTAACTGGATTCCCTTTTTTTAATACTCATTTTTAAAGGTTAGGCTCGTTCACATACCAGTTTGACCCTCTCAAACAGCCTGAAGGTTATCTCCAGGTACCTGCAGCTCCTAATGTCACCAGACACACCTCAGCGGGGCTTATTTTACTGTTGACACAGCCTGTCACAATGGCGACAGTCAAATACACCTCTGCGGTCGAACACACCCTCAGGCAAATTAATGAGAGGTTGACTGACAGGTGTACAAAGACGGCAGCTGTTGTTTCTACCTTTGTGAAACCAGTTTGTCTACATGGCTCTGTAAAACAATTTAGCAAAGTAGAGTATAGCCTAAAGTCACATCATAATTACACGGCCAATAGAACATGCATTTGGCTTTAAATGATAGAGTGCAAACTTTTTCTAGAATCTAAGGATATTTATGTTGTTTTGCTAAAGCCAAGCACTGTACTTTGTCTTTATTGCTCCCATGGTCGGGGTAAGATAATAAATTGCAGGAAGTCAAAGAGCACACACCTCATGTAGTTAGATGTAGATAAATAGTTTGATTTGCCATTTGTACACATTCATGTACGTAGGAATTATTATGCAGAGATTTCTCTGAGTCCAAGTATAAAAGATTAAAATATACAATCAAAATAGAAGTTAGATATAAGCAGTATAAAAGTATAATAAAAGTATAAAAGCAGTATAAAAACACCAAGTGGTGCCAGGCACAACAAACCCCGCCCCTCGCATGTATGTCACCATTATAAGTAAGCTAGCGCATTGACCCGTGAGGATCCATGGGTTCTAGATGTCGGAGTTTTTATGCTGTTGTGTATTTGTGCATGCTGTACCACAGTTGTAAGGGTATTGTATTTCAAAGTTACTAATATCCCCCAAAATATTGGTCGTATCAGCTTGCCGTTTTCACTAGTCTGTTCCTTGACCAAAAATACTTAAGCATGCCAAACTGCAGCGGTCAGCTCTTTCTGGATTTTTGTGAATCTTGAGACGCACACACATACACGCACACAGAGGCTACTTAGCTTTTATAATATAATTTGGAAGATTTTTGAATATCCTTAAAAATGTTAACTTTGACCTACCTTTCCCAAAATGTAATGACATCTATTCTGGGTCACTTGCAATCTATAAACCCAATTTGATATGAATTAAACTAATAATTTTGCTGCTAAAGCACAGTGACTTGTAATAAATATCTAAAAATAAATACTATCCACAAATTGCACTTATGGATATTGCACATGAGAACTCTGCGCATTCCCTTTCCTTTTATAGTGTCCGTGAACAGAGGTTGGTAGGACAAACTATCAGTATTTTCCTCCTGCCATCAGTCTAACTGTGGCAGAGAAGAAGCTATTGTGATAAGTAGATGAGTTTTCACAACGCTGTTTGTTATGAAAAGAAAGGATCACAGCAATGACAATAATACAGAGGTACTTCCATGCAGAGGTTAAAGTTCCTCCTCTACATGCACAGATGAAGCGCTGATCAAATAAAGGTTGCGTGGAAAAGTGGTTTGACTGGTAAACTGCAGGCAAACATGGTGTTGGGAAACTAGGCCATGCACTATCACTGCCGTCTGTCAATATCAGGCTGATTTGCATTTGCAGAGATCTGCTTTCCCCTCTGTAGTCGCCGCAGTGCAGGCATTAACTCAACACCCTGTACATCAGCAAAACGGTCATATTCCCGTTTTCCCTCAAGGTCTGTTTGTTTCTAATGATGGGTTTTTTTTTTTGTTTTTTTTTTTTATCAGAGGAGGGAGGTGTAGCTAGTGATATCTATCCGTCTGGAAGTGTGCTCATTGTTTACATTGCAAGCCCAGTCCAAATCAGCGATCTACACAGTCACATGTTCAATGGAAGGCCACAGCTCACTCGTGGATGTTCACCCGTAGAGTTTGCTGTAGCAACAAGGTGCCTTTGACACAGTGGGACGGTGAAAGTAGGTAAAAGGGGTTTTACCCAGAGCCAGGTTTAAAAAAAGCTCACGGAGTGCCACACATGGAGTCTGGCTAACGGTTGTAAATTTGACACCGTGGAGGGTGGGCTGCGTCCTGGATACGGTCATAACAAACTGGAGGAGGGGGCAGAGGTTTTCCTTGACCGGGCCTCATGTTGATCCTCGGGACCTCAGAAGAATCTCAGCTGTGTGTTTGCGCTCGGATAATTAAAGAGTCATTTGCACGAGTGAGGATGTGCTTTCGTAACTTATAAACAATTATGAGTTTTGCCACAGGCTTCTGTTCATTTTCACCTGCCGTTCAGTGGTGGAAGATGCAGATCCACGAGTAAAAGTACTAAAAAGTAAAAGTTTTAATTACGTTACAGTATTTTGATTTAGCTAAACGAACATTAAGCATTTAACAAGTACATTAACAAGTAAAAGACGTCACTGTGCAGTAAAGTGTTCCCTCCCGGTGTTTTACTTTCTGTATTTGCATTACAACTGTATTAATTCATGTTTTTGTAGAGTTGTTTCTGTCAGAGTTACAGTTCTCTAAGAAAAATCAACTTTTTATGAGCTGAAAGCAGCAGAAAATAGCCTGTTTTCAAGAGAGTTTATATCATTTATGATGCAGGGCAGTTTTTTTTTTACCCAATAAAGGAACATAATATTTAGTGTAAACATTACAAAGAAACACATTTTGAGATAGTTTTAACTGAACAGGGAGATGGAACATGTAATCTGATAAAGGAACTAAAACTGTCAGACACACTAGTATATTTACCTCTGAGAATCAGAGTCAGAATAAGAGACTTTATTGTCATTGTATTTTCAAACAATTAAATTTGAGTGCACCTCCATAAAAGATACAATAAAAAACATTCACAACTCATATAAAACAAGTTAAACAAATAAACCTTATTGCACATCATACTTTGACTGTCTGTTCTTTAAGTGCAAAGTTCAGTGTGGTCTAAGATGTAATGGAATATAAACTTACTTAAAATTGAAGCGCTCGTGTTTTATACTTGAGTAAAAGTACTTTGTTATTTTGCGCCACTGCTGCTGTTCTTGTGTATCGTGGATATTTTGCTTTGAAATTCCCACTGATAATTAAGTACGACGCTCTCTAAAGACTTAAAAGAGAGGAAAACCCTATTGAACTAAAAGCCCAGTCTTAACACTAAATCTGTCTAATCCATACAGGAAGCCACACCTATATCTTCACCAGTATTCATGGAAGGACCCAGTGGACGGGTGTCTGTGTCTGTTAAACCACATGCCACATACAACACACAGTAGGATAGGGTTCAGAATTTGGCTGGTGTTGTGCCGCTGTGACTCACTTTCCTGTCTCCTTTCACTGTGGTGGTAATAACAGAGTACGAGGAGGGAGGACAGCCCGCTCTGCTTTAAATAAAAAACATGCCGAGTCTTAAAAACAATGCACGCCCACCCTGTCCCTACATGCCCTTCACAATAAACGAGCACACATTAGTGGTAAACCTCGCTTTATATCGTGGTTCGCCGTGTGCCAGGTGGTACATTGCGTGTCTGTTTGCGGGTTGGTTTCACGTTGGGGGAGCTGCGGCTGTCATCTGTTTATGTTTCAGAGGGCGAAGGACCGGCGACCGCGTCTCCTTGACACGTTTTGTGTGACATTTCGATCGCACCTGTCAGAAGACTGGTGCTACCAATCCAGACGTTTGACACGCATCCCCATAAACCTATTTATTTAAGTGTTGATCTTACTGTCTGTAAATCAGCTGTTATTCAGGGAATTATTGGTTTTCATTTTAAAGGCTGTTGTTTGCTGGAACTTTTAGTTATTCCGACTTTTGATATCACTCGTAACAAAATAATTTAAAACTGAATTAAATGCATAAGTTATAGCTAAAATAGACATAGACAGGCCAGTGCAAAAAAGACGTAGGCTACGTTCAGACAGCAGGTCTTAGCCCATAAAGACCCAGTGTTACTTTTGTGGTAGTTCTGAAATGAATTTTTCCCTCTAACTTTTCTTAAGTCATTTATCACCATTCACTATAATATTATCCACCGTATTTTGCATTTCTTCAATCAAATTTTGGTATTTTTCTCATATTTAATTTAGTGATCATGTAGATCAGGGGTC
This sequence comes from Apogon hyalosoma, assembly GCA_037367295.1. NCBI lineage: Eukaryota > Metazoa > Chordata > Actinopteri > Kurtiformes > Apogonidae > Apogon > Apogon hyalosoma. The sequence goes on from JAPQRP010000003.1 coordinate 30,750,730, forward strand.
ACCAATCCTGGTCCTCGATATCCTGCAGGTTTTAGATGTATCCCTCTTCCGACACACCTGATTCAAATGATCAGCCTGTCGTCAAGCTCGGCAAAAGCCTGATAATGACCGTCAGGTGTGCTGGAAGAGGAAACATCTAAGACATGCAGGATACCGGCCCTCGAGGACCGGGACTGGTGACCCCTGATGTAGATGTTCATTAAAGTTCAGATTATAGTTGAGGGTTATTATAGCAGAAACAGAGAAAACTCCAGAAAAAGTCCAAATCTATCATTGACTGAACATAAACCCAGTGTGTCCATCCACTGTCATTGATCCAACGCCATGGGTTTTACTGGTGAATCAATGTTGTATAAGATGACGGTGTTTCCACGGTAACTATAGAGCATCCAAATGGGTCATATGTGATGACCATGAAAAGATGACAAACTGTATTTTACACCAATTATTTACATGGATTGATAGGATTAATGGATCAATAGTTATTAAACAGTTTATAATGGTAGATGCTTTTGGTCACAAGTGGATGTTTGAGTCTTTATGCACAGTTTGGATTTTTTGGTGAAATCTGATTTTTGTGTGCATGTTCATATTACACATTAAATGTGACTTCTATCTGTTTTGAGTATGAACTGAATGCGACCCTGAAGTGACCATAAAAGAGGTCCTGACGTAATATACGACCGCACAGGCACGCACTGTGTTTAGGGAAGTAAATATGGAGGGATGCAGAATTGTGACGTTTGTCGTATTTCAATGGCGTAAAGGTCAGATAAATGCGACCTGGCCATTCAGACTCAAGTCGAACTGCATAGGACCACATATGAAAGTGGCCTGGGTCGGATTTGAGAAAATCAGATTTGTGCCGTTCAAACTGTCTTTAACAGATGGGAGACAGGTCACATATGGGCATAAAAATCAGATATGGGTCAGATTCGCCTGCAGTCTGAACGTAGCCTTAGTCCACGTTTAGCTTTGTTGCATTTGCAGCATTGAAATGATCATATTACTCATTTGCTTTTCTTCAACTTGAACAAGAAAATACAGGAAATATGTGCATAGATGTATAAGACAATTTAAAAAATAAACTAAATAGATTACAATTGTTAAAGTCATTATTTAGTTTGACCCCTGACCCCATGACAAGATGCACAGACAATTAGAAACATGACGTGTTGAATGAAACCTGGTAGAAAACATCAGAAAGTTAATACAATAAATATTATATTGTCTGAACAAAAGGGTTAGACATATTGCAACATATTTCCACACTAAATATGATGTCTGTGGTTTATAGGAGCTGTTTTTTTCCCCCTGAAATGCATATGTGTGGTCTTTCTAACTTTACTAGACCAACAAACCTAATGTTGGACTTGGACTTTTGCACACAGGACTAGATTGTTAAAGAAGAAAACTACTTTGGAGCCAACCCAGTTAGCAGCATAGAAAACATGTAAATATTTCAGAATATATAAAATCCACATTCAAACAAGCCCAAGCATGTCATACACTTTTCCACATATGCATTCACACCAGTGTACTGTATTAAGAATGCATAACCTCCTGAGGCCTAGCAATGCATTTTTGTCTTCTGTAGGGAAAAAGTTTCAGTTTTACTTTATAAAAAAAAAAAAAAAAGCTGTGTATTGCAAATGATATTCCATTAAGAAATGAATTTATAAAATCTATCTGAAAAAACAACAACAACAGTTGAATCAAGACAATTGTTTAATGAAAAAAGCTAAAACTTTAACTTTCTTGGGTCTTAGGAGGATAATAATATTTATTATGAGATGCACATATAGTGTATAAGTTGAAATGTGTGAATAATAGCTCCAGCTAAGACTTTGCTGTTCAGTGTCTGCTTCATACTATGGAAAATTCCCCACTCCCACTCCTTAAAGGACACGCCACCTGCCATGAAATAAAACGTGTTTATTATCACGCAGGGAGTTGTTTTTTTTTTGTTTTTTTTTAATGTAGCCTTGACTTAACAATTAACCCAAACTCTCTCCACAAAGTGAAGTATTTCTCAATGTTGCGCAAAAAAAGAGAAAACAGACCCTTCTTTTCTAGTGATTTATGACGCGCAGCTGTTGTGGATGGAAGGTTGGTTTATCACCGGCGGGCAAACGTTGCATATGGGCGCAGTCACACTTACGCATGTAGAGAAAAAAAAATGCTGTCATTCAGAATTAATCACTTATGTGATGTGTTTACTGAGCTGGTCTAGTTCCTGCTTTGCATTTAGGGGCAGTTATGTAAGCTTCCCACATGCTAAAATAGACACATCGGGTGTAGTTCTCAGCAGTAGCCTATGCAACTCTCCGCTTAGTGAATTTGCGGTAACGTTCCGTCACCGGTGCGTTTTAATGGCACGTGTCGTTCGTTTTTACGCGTGACGCACGAAGGCGACAGTGGCGTAGACTGAAGGATGGAGCGGACTTCTCTTGTTCTTCTCCCTAAACTACACAAAAGTGGGCTGGGCTTGTGACAGTGTCTGCAATCCGACCCGGCCCTGTGTTATTTTTTCTCTCACATGTGGATCTAGTAGAGGAGAGAGGAAAGTTTGGAGGGGCTGCAGCGCGCGAGAAAAAAAAAAAAAAAAAAAAAAAAAAAAGCGAATTTGGGGGCGTTTATTAAAGTCCCGGCGCGCTTCTTCTGTTTTACGCGCCGTGCAAATGCAACACGATGGCCGAAGTGGAGGAAACCGTGCCGGCTCCTCTGCCCTCCTGGCACCGCGGGCTGGATTATGACATTTTCTACCGACGAAATAATTACATCCATGAAATGAGCTGCGGGGAGGTCGGCTCTCATCTGTACGGACGAATGTGCTGCGCAGGTACGTCCGCGCGCCGACACTGTCTCCATCTCTCAGCCGCTTGTAAAAGGAGGAGGTTCTGGCAGGGAGGGGCTGCGAGGGTGCTGATGGTGATGATGTTAACCTTTTCCATGCCTCCACCCACGACACGGGCGTTTAGGGTAACAGCTGGGATGCGCAAAAGGAGATCTGTGCGTAAAAGTGCATGAATGTCTATGTTTACAGCCGGGGTTAAAGGTTTTGGGAATGACAAACTTTGCTGGGTCAGTTCTTTTAGAGTTTTGTTTATGTTTCTGAGGTGCATTGAAGAATAACTGTTATAATTTTATAAAGTTCCCAAAATATTCATTGACAGATAAATCATATTTACGCAAAAAGTCAGTTTGTGTCACTGCTAAAACTTTTTATTGGTAGAATACAGTAAGTTTTAGCCACTTTACAGAAAAGATAAAACATTATAAGTGGTATCAATTAATACTAAGGTAACGCTCTGAGCAGATAATTATGTTTTTAATATATTCTTTAAAAGTTCTCCAAATGATTATGTAAGTGCAGTTTTGTTGTGGTCTTGGATGAAAATGTAAACTGTATCAGCTTTATTTACTCGACTGTTCACATTTGCATACGCTAATAGTCAAGGCATGAATAAACATGTTTGTGAAAAAAAAATCAACTGAAATATAGCCAAATGTACTTAAACAGCATTTATTCACTGATCACACCCTTTGTTCAGGCTTCTAACATAGTCTGTCATCTTCCCGTTCTTCCAAAAGCCTGTGTTTTGATGGACTTTGACATTTCAAAAGCTCTAAGAAATCACTTTTTTTTTTTTTTTCCCCCTCCTTGAACCGCATTTCTCCAGAGTTTTGGGGCCAAAACCTCTCCTCTGTAAACACTAATAGACTCATAGCTTCTGTGTGTTTTTGCCCGTTGCCATGGCACCCGCTCTCACAAATCACCCTTCCCACAGTCAGCCGCGCCAGGCCCCGGGTGACCTTGGACTTTCTTAACAGTAGTTTGTCTGATTAGTCAAAGCAAAGAAAGTCGTCAGCTACTAGTTAGACATTAAATGGGATTATAGTCAAGTATTAGTGTTCATATCGAGGCTTTTCCCTGGTTTGTAGTGCACGCGGTACAACAGAAGAGGGAGACAAACGGTGTTAAGCTTCAGGCCTCTCTTCACTGTTTTTTTGGCCACATCTGAGGACCATAAATCCAACAGTTATCCAGTTTTCATATTTTCCTCACCACAAGATTGTAAACACCATGTGTGGCCGATTTCATGTGTTTTCTATTCTTGATTTCTGACAGATGTACCTTTATAATACAGCTTTAACCCATTAAGACCCAAACATCCACTCAGTGGTAACCAAAATAATTTATTGATCTAAACTGTTTAATACCTGTTGATCCATTAATCCTATCAACCCTTGTAAATTTGTCTAAAATACAGTTTGTCATCTTTTCATGGTCATCAAATATGACCCACTTGGACGTTTAGAGGCTCCGTAGTTACCGTGGAAACACTGTTATCTTCTACAACATTGAGTCACCCATAAAACCCATGGAGTTGAATCAATGACAGTGGATGGAGGCACTTGGTTTAAAGTTCAGGTTCTGAGAAGTAACTTTTTCTTCAGTTTTCTCTATTTCTTAAAAAAATAAAAATAAATAAATACAAATTAAAAAAAAATTATAATAACCCTCAACTTTAATCTGAGCTTTATGAACATCTGCATGATCAGTGAATTAAATATAGAAAAATACCTGATTTTCACTTAAGAATATAAAATACAGAGCATAATATTAGAAAAAAAATGTTGAGAAATCATTTAAGAAAGGTTAAAAATAGAGAAAAAAAATCATTTGGAAGCAGTCACGAAAGTATCACTGGGTCTTTACGGGTTAAAAGTAAGTTTGACTGATGAGCATTGTATATTTGGCAAAATTTGATAGTCCATTATAGCTCTATCTTACTTGTTTATATTGTTTTATTTTATTTTATTTTTTACTGCATGCTTCTCATACCTACGCCATGTTCTATGTATGCACCAAACCACTGAAGCAAATTCCTAGTAATGTGACCCCAGTTTACTTACATGGCAGTGAACATGATTCTGATCCTGGACTGATGAGCTGGAGAAAACAGACTGTGGGAGGTGTGGCTTAAGCCTTTATCGGGCAGGTGACTATTTTTGGTCATTTCTGTACACATTACAGTTACAGTGAGGACAGTGAGTCAACAGGTCCAATGTGGTCTCCAGGGTCTGGAAGGTCCACCTCTGCATGAACAGTGAGTGGACATGCTTTGTTGGTACCACGAAGTAATGGTACTAATGTAAGGAATGATGTTCAAAGGGAGAATGTGGATGTGGACAGGGGTCTGGATCAGCACTGATGTTGGTCTAATGTTCTAAAAGGGATGTTCCTTTCACCTTACATGTGTTTTTCTTGTATTTTTAATATATGCTTTTTGGATTTTTTTTTTTTTTTTTTTAACCCCGCCCCCGAAGGAGAGGCAAGGGGTATTATTTTTCGTTGGGTATGATTCTTTATTTGTTCATTAACACTCTAGCAGTAAAACTGTAGGTTGAATTCATACCAAATTTGGTTTATAGCTTGCCAGTGACCCAGAAAAGATCTCTTTACATTTTGGGAAAAGTAGGTCAAAGTTACAATTTTTTAATGAATTTTTTCAATCTTTTTTTTTCCCCATTTACTTATAAAGGGGTGAAGTTTCAAATGTCTGTAGCAGTAACACTATTTGTTTAATTTATACCAAATTGACTTTGTAGATTGCCAGTGATCCAGAATAGATCTCATTACATTTTGGAAACAGTAGGTCAAAGTTCAAATTTTTTATGAATTTTTAAAATCTTCCCATTTACTTATAATGGGTGAAATATGTGCAAGGGGCGGGGTTTGTTGTACCTGGCAGCACTTGTTTTTTTTGTTTGTTTGTTTTACCAGTTACAGGTAAGGAACTAAATATAGTAACTTCATTAACCTTGATTTTCTACATAACAATAAAAAATTTGGAAAAATCTTACAAAAGTAATAAAGTCTTGTTATGTCCTCCGATAACACACTAAGGTTGACGTTTAGACTTTCAGAGTATTTCTATAAAGGGTTAAAACGAAAGTAGAGCGAAAGTGATGTTTATCTCCTGCTGCCTGTCAACACCTGAGTTTGTTTTTCACAGGGACAGATTCCGCAGTTACACCAGCAGATACCACTGTCGTCTTCTTCGTGCGGTCACGCCTTATCTACCTCCCACCAGCTTCTCTTCAGATTCACCCCTAATGCCCTGCAGCTTCCATCCCTCACTTTTGGCGAATCTCCCCAACATTCTTACCACAATTCCTCCTCCATAAACCCCATCAGAACCTGCGAGCCAGATGATGCCCGGTGTTAATTAACATTCCTGTCTTCTGTCGGGGCTGACATCGCATGCTGTCACTTGCACAAATGCACAGGCTGGGGTGGCGTTATCTCCGAGAGGCAGTTCCCCCGTCTGTGAGGAGGGTGGGCGCGCCCTCCGATGGAATGTACCGACCTAAAATGCTTCTCTTGGCAGAACTGTCATCATAAAAAACATAGCAGCGCTGGCTAATCAGGTTTATCACTGCATGCAATCAGTAACAGGTGGGGACACAGCGCTGCACTGTGTACCAAACAGACGCCACAGTCTTATAGAGGAGCCACGGGAAACACAAATCCATCATTACACTTTTACCATATAATTTAGAACCTTTTTTTCAATTTCAGTCAGTTTTCAATCAATTTTTGTCATTTAGTTGTTTGTAAACTTTGGGATGGCGTGGATATACTGAGATATTGAATATAAAAATTATGCACACGTTATACGCACAAAAAAGTCCCAGATGTGCAGTCCATATGTATAAGTAGACGGATAATTGAAGACGCAAATGTAAACACTGTGAAAGTTAAGTTATGCAAGTAAGTGACTTATCGACGTATTATTTAACTGTATTAACCGTTTATAGGGCACTCATAGGAATACGCTGAAGTTCAACATTTCAACCTTAGTGTGTTATTGAGAGCTGATGTCTATCCATTTTCCATGTTTTTTTTGATAAAAACCAAAATCACTTCAGTTCTTACATCAATATCTATGGCATTGTAATAACAAAAACAGTGCTTATATTCATTCCATGTTTTCTTTTCTGTCTGTTTTAGTCACATGATCCACACAGGAGTTGGTATTTGATTGCATAACGATTGTTTTCGATGACTTTTGACGGTCTAATAGTTTTTTCCATGACTGTAAATATAGATGACCTGCTGTTATGGAAAACTGAGGCGAGTTCTGGTCAATTATTTTTAATTACAGCTGCAGATCAGCGTTTTTAACCTGCCTGCCTCTATAAAAACACCTGTGATTAGACAAATTCTGCACCACAGGGTGTATTTTTTGTTTTTACAGGCTGAAAACAAGCAAAGCAACAGAGTCTCATGTTCACTCAGATGACTTGAGTTACAATCTGCAAAAGGATAATTATGAAATTTTTGCCCAATGACACTAATAAACTATACAACGCTGCAGCTTTAACAGTCTGCATCAGAGTTTCTTGAAACGGCTTCAACATTAGTCTCAGTCAACTAACTGAAAATAAACGTTATAATGATATTTCCCATTTTACTAAATAATATGGGAGTACTGTGGCAGCTCTGGGGGATTTGTTTAAGTCTAGGGTTGTATTTGTTGCACAAATGCAGCTTATGGGATTATGTTAAGGTCTGTTAAAGGTTTAACATCAGTAACTTCACTGTCTCTTGCCCTGACAGGCCGCCTCCCACTGTAGGCATCTGAAGAATTCCTCTCTTTTATGGTCTTGTGTCAGTATCGGTGTGGAAAGTGAATGCAGCTGAAAGGTGTTGCAGGTATTCAGGGTAACGGGACGTTTATGAGACAGCGTAAGTTACAAGTGCAAGTTAGAACACCTGAGATTTAAAGACAAGTCTGCAACTTTCCTGCATAAAAGATACGCTGTGTTTTGCTGAAATCTCACTGCGCATCAGATTATTTATGCAGATAAACACAGACAGCCGAACACTTGAGTTATTACGTAACAAAGACGCAAATGCAACAACTGTCCTTTTATATTTTCCTGCCCATAGACGCATACTGTTCAGCCGTCCAGACACAGAAACAATAGCTGCTTTGTGTCTGGTTAATGTTCAGCAGCAGTGTGTACTATGAGCTTCTGAAAGCCCAGTCTTTGTCGTCTTTTGTCTTTTTGTCCATTCATCCTGTTTCCACGGATGCTTTTATACAAGCCTGGAAATGTATCTAAGGAAAATAATCTCAACCAAATGCTTCCAATTGGATTTCAGTCCTGCAGGTTGTTCTCATTATACTTTGTTAAATGCTTCTATTCTCCTTGCTGCTGGATGTGCTCCTGTAGACACCCCCCCCCCAATCCCACTCCCACCCAAGGAAAGCCTATGTTGTCTCCTTCGTGTATGGAAACAAAGCCCTCAGTGCTGGTTTCCCTGTAATTGCGTCCTGATGCAGGAAGAGTGTTCAGAGCCTGAGGTTTTCTTGTGATTGTACCATGTCGAGAAATGGCTGAGGACGTTGTTTCCACTGTCTGTCCTGGTCTCCTCTGTGTTCAGGAACAGGCGTCTCATTGAGTGTGTGGCGTTGTGTGTCCTGTTCAGCCCTCCCATCTCTGGCCACACACTTGCATCTGCTGGCTTGTGCAGGTCGGGTTCAGCTGGGGTCAGCAGGCTCCACTGGACCACTTCTGTACATCTTGGTCTAAATGAGGGACGGTCCGTTTTTCCAGATTAGTGACCTGTGCGGGTCTTTAATTTTCAAATTCTTTCCAAGATGACCCGAGGTGTGTTTTAGTGTATGAGCTGCAGGAGGCTGCGCTCATTTAGACACAAGTTTTCATACAGTCGTGGCCAGTTTTAGTAAGGACACAAAGGGACTTTTTGCATGAATGGGATTAATTAACTTAGAATTATTCTTCAGTGTGTCTCAGAAACATATTGCAAAAAAAAACAAAAAAAAACCAAAAAAAAAACCAGCACTGTAAACCTGGATTAGGGCTGGGCGATAAAACGGTAACGATATATATTGCGACATAACTTTTCCTCGATAGAAATATGAGACATGTTCGATACAATTTTGATAGAATTCATTCATCCATGTTTTGACAGATGTGAGAACAGCCAATCATAATTAATTTCTTAATTAACTTCTCCATAAGCACCACAACATATGCATTTCTTTCTCTCTCTCTCTCTCTCTCTCTCTCTTTCTCTCTCTCTCAGATATCTTCTGAGTAATGGAAAATTTAAGCTTGACAACAAACAGTGATTTGATTTATATCGTGATACATATCGATACCGTCTGATATTAAAAAAAAATATCGTGACATGATTTTTTGCCATATCGCCCAGCCTTAGCCCAGATGTCAAATATAATTAAAAAAATGAATTAGAATGCACTTAAAATTTTAAGTTCGATGACATTGCTAGAAAATATTATGTATAATCAACTCATTTGTAGATATCGTCAAATGTGTGAATACATTTAAGTTAAATGGATTTAAATTAATGCATTTTAGTTGTGACCACATCTCTGTTTTTTTTTGTTTTTTTTTTTGTTTTTTTTTTATCATGTAAATTGTTACCTGCCCATGGATGTGTGGACATGCCAGTCTCAGGGCTTTTGGTTAAAGAGTAGCTGCTACAGGAGTTTTAGCGCTTATCGTACAAGATATACTCAAAAAGTTCAAAGCCGCTGACAGCTATCGACAATTTTTTGTTTTAACCTCGAGAGGAGTGTTTTGTTTCATTGTCCAAAATATTGTTTTGTTTTATTGTCCACCAGTTCCATTGACCTCGTCCACGGACATTGTTTAGCTAGGTGTCCGCTAGCTGACTTGCTACTTTTCTCAGTGGGGGTGGTGGGGGGGCTGTACACTGTAAGCCTGGATAAGTTGAGTTTACTTAAAAAAATTGAGAAAAGTGATTGTCTTAAAAAAAATGAAGTAATGATTAAGTACATTTAATTTAAACCCTTTTAATATTTTTAGTTAAATCAATTTGGAATTCAGTGCATTGAACTTAATCATTTAAGTGTAATAACTATGCAAAGCAGTTGATATTACAAAAGATTTTAAGTTAAATGTACTTAAAAAGTTCATTAATCATTACTTAATTTTTTGAAGGCAACCACTTTTCTCAATTTTTTTTAAGTAAACTCAATTTATCCTGGACTACAGTGAGTTTGAGAAAACCAAAATTGTGTCACTAAAAAAAAATCTGAAAAAGTTTTATTATCCTTTGCACGAGCTGCGGATTTCCATCTTTAATGCTGCTCAGTCACACACAGAATAAAAACTTAACTTAAAAAGCACAAAAACATGAACATCACACTGTCACTGGATGGTTTCCATGCATGAATCCATCTAAAAACTCAAACTTCAGGCTTCAAATTCATCAAAGTGAGAAGATAAGGTGAGAAGAACAGTATCTTAAAGGTTTACATTCAGTTTTTTGACCATTTTTTTTAATAAACTGGCTGAATTTTTGATATGTTTGCAGCTGCAGTAAGGTTTGAGGCCGCTGTTTTTTGGCGTATCCAGATTGTATCCAGATAAAAAGACCGACCAACGAACAAACCACATGAAATGATTTTTGCCAACTCAATCCAAACCACATTAATGCTGGTTTGACATGTAATTTCAACTGATGCATCTCAGTGCGGATGCTCCGCCCGCTCACAGTGGATTTCAAAGTATTTTTTCTGTCTCTTGCAGCACAGCAGACACTAGCGACGTCGAAAATAGTTAGAGTCCATACTTGAGCTTGCAGGGTGCTGTCAATGACGACACAGAGAACAACAGTGTGGACAGACGATAGAAATAACGTGTCACTGGAGGACGGAGGCTTCTGTACCGGCAAAAATGGAAAGTCTGACAAAGAAATTGCTACGTTAGAAATTAGGGTTCTCATTTGAACATACCACCTGCTGTGGTCGATATAATCTCACTTAAAAGATGAATGCATACATAAGCAAAACATAAAAATGGCTACTGACAATTGGCCTTACATGGTGTCGACCCAGTGTTTAAAAACCCTTATATCAGTGATTCCCAACCTTTTGTGGCCCGTGACCCCATTTTAACATCACAAATTTCTGACATTCAAAACGGAGATTTTTTTTTTTTTTTTGCTAAAATTAATTTGTTTTTAATCATGTAATAGTTTACTATGTTGCAAATAAATGTTAATTTTAGATGACATTAAGTCTGTATATTATTCTGGATGGAGGCAGAAAAGCCAGGTGTAGATTACTGCACAAAGGGAGAATTAGATTTTCCTTGGTCAGGATATGTACA
>JAPQRP010000003.1:30809184-30836612 GCA_037367295.1 Apogon hyalosoma
CATGATCCACACAGGAGTTAGTACTTGATTGCATAACCATTGTTTTTGATGACTTTTGATGGTCTAATAATTTTTTTTCGTCACTGTAGTCTTAGTTTTACTTAATCCTCTATATTTATCTACCAATTTCTAGTTTAAGACTCTGAGGGTGGAGGAGTACCGGCTGGCTCTCAGGAACCTGGAGCAGCACTACCAGGAGTTCTTGAGGGACAGTCAGGACTCCCAGATGTTCGGGGCCGAGGATCGAATGCAGGTGGAGTTGAACTACAACAAAGCCAACCAGCATTACAACACACTGGTCAGCTCTGCAGAGCAAGGTGTGTACCGTTCACTCTGTAACACATGGCTTCATTATCCCCACCGTATGTTTAGACAGATCATATTCTCATTCAGACTTTTATTTTGATTCATTCATGGTCATGTGTGTAAGTTGACTGTTGGATTCACATTACAGGCTATGAGCCTCCCAAAGCAGGTAAGGGGCTTCAGTTACAGCATCAGATGTGCAGTTTAACAGCTTCTGATTGGCTGAACTGGGCTGTGTGTGTGTGTTTGTGTGTCTGTGTGTGCACTGAGGGCTGTTGTGCTGTTCCACTTCACGTCATCCATTAACTCAAGCATCATCATAATCATCCTCACTGATTGTAGTTTTCCTCCTAACGTCACTTATCACTGCACTGTCCTTTCTGTGCATGGCAGCAGATTTACAGCAAATTAATGAACCATTTATTCAAACTAATGAGAGACAATCAACAGGAAGCTATAGAAGCATGAAAAAAAACACTTTGATGGTGTGAAATTCAACACAGACATATTCACAAATCATCTGCAGTGTTGCACTAAAGGCCAGAGCGACTTTCTAAACTGTCTTTGAAATCAAGGACTTCATCTCTGAAATTTCACTGTTAAACAAATCAAACATTTAACCCTCAAAGACCGAGACCGTCTGTGGCTAAAATGTCCAGTAACATTTAAACCACTAATCCTAGATATAGGCTTTAAGAAGCCAGGTAAAATGTAGTTTCTCAGTTTTTTCAGGGGTACTAAATATGTTTTAATTTGATATTTGGGTCTTTCTATGAAACTAGTTTATTTCGGTACCTGTCACTTTTCCAGCTTTTTAGACCTGATAATAAAAGAGAAATTTAGACGTATCCCCCCAGGATGTACTTAATGATGACCTCAGATAAATGCAAAAAATATATATATATGTGTACTCTTGCTCTGAGCCATTCCAAAATTAATTAATTTTTAATAAAATATTGGGACCAAAATTGGGACATGAAAAGCTACTTGAGTGTCAGTTTATTTGATCTGGAAAACATGGCTTGAAATGGTTTTATATACCGCTATAAATAAAGACACCGTTAAATTTGGCGATCTTAGTGGTTTTTCTAATCCAGACATGTGGGTTTTTCATGAATCTCAGTCTCATTCCAGATTTCGTGCGTAACCCATCGTGTCCACTTGCGTTACATGCAGAACCTGCCCATTTAAACACAAATAAATCGCAAGTGATTTTGCAGCAGTGTTCATTTATGTTAAACACTCTGCCTTGCATAATTAGTTTGATTCCCAAAATATACCTATGAGAGAATGAAAAGATATTCGAAAAAAATAATAGTGCGTAATTTCTGTGTCCTTTTTACCATGTTACATGTGGATTTTTGTATAAAAATCATTTTAAAATGTGTTTTATCTGAAAAATTGTTTCAGTCAAAATAGTTTATTTTTAAAATAGACCCAAAGTGCTTCCAAACTTCCTTCATAACATTAGTCTACATCTTGTTTTAATTTTTAGCCCCCATGTCCTGTTTTCAGGGACCAGTTTCATAGAAGCACCTGTTTAGACAATGTGTTTAGGCCTTGACATTGTGCAGAATTAACGCATAATTTCTTAATTCGAGTCAATAAATATCTGTTATTAACTAGATGTAGACAACAATTCTGGAATTTGGAAGTCTAAATCATCTGCTGTATGTTCAAACAAACCACCTACAAGTAACACATTCAAAAACATCATCTTTTTAAAGTATTTTTTCCTCATAAATTCATTCATTCTCGCACAAAACAAATGTAAAATTATGACTTAACATGAATCAGATGAAATTAAGGTTCTGATGAATACGACTGATACCACAGACGTACTTTAGAAAAACTAAACAATCTAGTACAGGTCAGGTACCACAAAAACTGTTCCAGGTCTCTGAGGGTTAACTAGTATCTCCTGGATTCTGCTATGGTTTGTACGCAGCTGTTCCACCAAAGGTACTTCTATGTACAGATAATACGAGCTTTTTCTAACAAACAATGCCAAATGCAACTTAGAATAATCTAAGCTCTGCTTTCAAAAATATAACATGGATTCATTAATTTATCAGGAGAGCAAGATGAGACGGTTTGTAAGACGTATCTTACCAAGATCAAGGACCTCCGTCTGAGACTGGAGGGATGCGAGAATCGAACGGTGACCCGCCTCCGTCAGCCTGTGGACAAGGAGCCGCTGAAGGCCTGCGCCCTGAAGACCGCAGAACAAATGGTAACATCATATGGAAGAATATACGACTGAAAAAGGAAAAAAAACACTGTCTGGATAGCAATGTAAGAGGGCTTAATAGTGATAAATAACAGTTTGAAACAAATTCTTTTTCTTTTTCGTGGCGGCAGAAAGTCCAGTCAGAGCTGGAGGGTTTGAAGAAAGACCTGAACTCCATCGCTGAAAAAACAGAGGAGGTTTTGGCGTCTCCTCAGCAGTCGAGCTCTGCCCCGATACTGCGCTCGGAACTGGACGTCACACTGAAAAAGATGGACCACGTCTATGGACTCTCCTCCGTCTACCTGGACAAGTAAGCTACAGAGTCTCTGGGAATGTGCTCCAATGAGTTTGTATCGTTACTGTGGTGTTTTTTATACACTGTGTCTCTTGGTTTCAGGCTGAAGACCATTGATGTAGTGATTAGAAACACTACAGATGCAGAGGACACGCTGAAGGGTTATGAAACTCGTCTGCGTGATGTTAACAAAGTGCCTGCTGACAAGAAGGAGGTGGAAGAACATCGCAGTCAGCTGAAGGTATTTTCTCTTTCTGGAATTACTGCAGATTCTTGTCATTGCTTGCATTCCTTTGGCAGAGCTTTTAATTCTTCTGTTTTCCTCTTTGACAGAAAATGCGTGCTGAGGCAGAGGCCGACCAGGTGATATTCGACCGCCTGCAGGACGAGCTCAAGGCGGCGACGGCCATCAATGACAAGATGACCCGCATCCACAGCGAGCGTGACTCCGAGCTGGAGCATTACCGTCTGCTGGTCAGCAGCTTCCTGGAGCGCTGGCAGGCCCTGTTCGCACAGATGGACCTGAGGCAGAGGGAGCTCGACCTCCTGGGACGTCACATGAACTCCTACAACGACAGCTACGAGTGGCTGATCCGCTGGCTTGGAGAGGCAAGGACGAGGCAGGAGAAGATTCAAGCAGTTCCAGTTGGAGACACCAAGGCCCTCCAGGAGCAACTGGTAGAGGAGAAGGTACTGCACATAAGAACACTGTTTCTGAAGGAGTTTCATTACAGCTGTGGGCTTAAAGCAGCTGTGTCTGACGTAGGTTGCTGTGTAGGTCTTCCACACTACCTTTAGTTATAGGTAACATTAACTAAGTTGCAGTGTTTATATGTAATGCAGCAGTGGTAATTACATATAACGTTTTTAATTTACTTTTACTTATTTACCTTACTGACACCTTTAAAATGTACATAATCTCAAATATTACCCTGAAATATTTATGGAAAAATCCTTTTTGTGCTTCAAACGGTGTGACTGCATCAGACAGACACAAACAAATACATTTTTAAAAATAAAAAATGTATTTAAAAAATAAGCAAACTAAATTCTTGGTTGTTTCATTATCTTGCTGAAACATCCAGTTCTGACCCCGATGTAATAGAGCAGGGGTCTCAAACATGTGGCCCGGGGGCCAAAACTGACCCCTGCCAAAAGGTCCAATCTGAATTTGGGAAGTGCAAAAATTACACTGAAGATATTAACAATCAAGGGTATCAAACTCATTTTAGTTCAGGTTCCACATACAGACCAATATGATCTAAAGTAAAATAGTAGCATAATAACCTATAAAAACTCAATTTTTGTAGGTTTTAGGTTCAATTGGACTAGTTTTGCTTCAAAAGAGCAAAACTAGTCCAATTGAACCTCGAAGAACTACTAAGAAGAACAATGACCTGGATAAATGAGAAATTGAATGAGAAATTGTTCTTATTTTAGTTTCAAACTTCAAATTTTTAACAATATTATGCTTGTTATCAATGTTTGTGTAACATTGTGCGTAACGCAAATGTATAAAGGATAAGTTGAGGCATACTATTGTAAAAACTGCACTTATTTTTCTTGCAAATTTCAGTTTTTGCAGGTTATTCACATTTTTTGTTAAAGGATATTTTATAAATGTAAGTATTTTTATAATTTAATGGTTTTTTTTTTAATTGCACTAAGTTGTCATTATTTATACTTTATGATGCTATTACTTTACTGGTCTGGCCCACTTCAGATCCAATTGGGCTGAATGCGGCTCCTGGAAGAAATGAGTTTGACACCTCTGTAACAGAGCGCATGCAGAAGGGAGCATGTGGGTTTGGAGAATGGAACAATACTTGGTAGAGTTCAATGACTCAAGAGTGATTATTAATGCAATATATCACAAATGCATGGGTGTTGAAAAGCTTTTTTCCACCACTGTATGAAGTATCGATTATTGATACCTACCAAACCAGTTATACCTTGGGCCAATTTCCAATGTCAGTCCCTCAGTGAGCTTTGAAAATATATAAAGCACAACCTAAAAACTCTGTAAAATACACGCATGATCACAATACTAAACAGCACAAATTAATTTTTAGTAAAATACAATACAACACAAAAGAGTGAGTTACTAATGACTTTAAAAACAGGTTATAGTCTGTATCCAGTTTGAGTTCTGAAGGCAAAGAGTTTCACACACTGATTCTACGAACAGTAAAAGCAGTAAATATACTGAGGATTTACCTAAATGAACCACACAGCTCCCACTGGATGTTCATTGTGTTATTGAACTTATTCTTTTTATTCAAGGACACTGAACAATCACATATTAACCTCAAAAATAGGTCAGATGCTTGTGCCAAAACTGCAAATTTCCACTTTTCTGATTTATCACTTACATTTGGGAATTAAAGTTAACATACTTATGGTAATAACAGTGAGTGTGATAGTTGTGGCTTTTTCTGTTTATAGTACAAATACATATTGTAACACATTACATTTCCAAACAAGTGTGTGTTTTAATTTGAATTCACAGAAACTCCTTGAAGAGATTGAGAACAACAAGGACAGGATGGAGGGCTGCCAGAAGAACGCAAAGGCCTACATCGATTCAGTCAAGGTACAGCGTCACATCGAATACTGAAGTTTTCAGAACAACAGGAGAAAACCACTTTCTGATTTTACCAACAATCGTCTTTTTTAGGATTATGAACTTCTGCTTTTGACGTACAAAGCCCTCCAGGATCCCATCGCTTCTCCTCTGAAGAAACCCAAAATGGAGTGCGCGTCTGATAATATCATCCAAGAGGTACGTTTTGTAGGTTTAACAGCATCCAGTTCGGTCTGACATCCACCTGCATCGTGTATTTTCATTCAGATGTGTAACGCATGTGCTTTAGCTTGTGAATTTAACGTCACTATATTGTTAACTACTCTGTTTCTTCCAGTATGTTACTCTGAGAACTCGCTACAGTGAGCTGATGACTCTCACCAGCCAGTACATTAAGTTCATCATAGACACACAGCGCCGCCTGGAGGATGATGAGGTAATTACACGCACTCTGAAGTTGCAGCTTCTTCCTCGAACAAAGACACCTCTTCCTTTTAACCGATTAGTGTATGGGAAATCATGTCATCAAATGTCTATAAAATGTTGGCACCCAAAAATCCGAAAGTCCAAATATTTTCAGGCTGGTAGGACGGCATACAGCTGTGATGCAAACTGTTTCATCAAAGTGTTATGGCACATCACATCCCCACAACAGTATGTGTCTCTCATATCCCTACAATGTGTATTCAGCCAAATCATATTCAGCTCCTGACTAGACTGTACACACGACTGATTTGGATTCAGCTCCCCAAAAAATTCACATTTTACCACTCCTCAAATCCCGATTTAATTTAGTCTTTGCTTCTTTGTTTCTCCTCGGCGTCCTCGCTCTCTCAGATATTTGTTAAAACTACCACAACTTTACTTTCTCCCTTTCCTTTTCTAACTTTCTCTTGTTTGATCCTCCTAAACTGCTCGCCCATGCTTTGCATTGATGAATATTAATCACACGCTTAAAGAGATGACTAGAGATTAACATCAAAACACCAGGTATTTAAGAAAAAAAAAAAAAAGTCCATCAGTCCATATCCATAACATTCTTCTTTACATTTGACGCTTGGCTGTTCTGAAAAGAAGGTTCGGGATTTTTTGAGTTCCTGAGTTTATAATTTAGTTCCACATTAATCTAAAATGTAGGGTATGGAAGCATCCTTTAGTGGTTACACTTCCTAACAAAGTAGACAACAATAACCGCTATATTTACAGACACACTTTAATTTCAATACATTCTTTCCAATTTTATCAATGTTTCCATATATTTTTCCGTTAACGTCCACGAGAATTGCTGTAAATGGATCCTAGAGGCTGGCGTTAAAAGACGAACCAGAACTTAATTCCATTTTGACATATTTGTAAAACTTTGAACCTTCTTTGCAGTTACAAGTCATCTGTGCAATTGACCTCGTCTGATGTTTGTCCTGTTTTCCTTGGATTTCTGTCCTTTCACTCGCATTTTAGTCCAAGCTCATCTCTCGTCTGTACTGCATAAAATCGAGCTGTGTTTGCTGCATCACTATGCTCTTCATACTGAGGATAACCCAGTCTGCACACTTGCTTAGATGCAATTATACATTTTACCTGTTTTTATTTATTGTTTCTGAACATGCAGTATTTGTAAAGCGGATACTTTTGCCTGTTCACTTAATGCTTTTTCTGGCTGCATTTATTCCCCTTCTTATTTGCTCTACCTCACACATTTTATTGAAAGCTGCATTATTATGTTATTGTAAAAATTAAGAGACTCAACCAACCCCATGATACAAAAAAGGACCTGATTATGCAATGAAGTTCCCAAATTCAAGCAAATATTATAATTTAGTCCAAATATACATACTACATAGATACATTAACTAATATTACAACTGCCTACACATATTTTTAACAACTCAGGTCATATACAGTAAAATGAAGATGTATAAAAATACTTTGACTGCATGAATGCAAACTGAAGTGTCGTGCTGTGTTGTGAAGTTAAACCATTCTGTGTGCCATACATTGATTTAACATGACAAGAATTTCCCCATACAGTATTTACCTGTAGTTTATTTACCTGTGTATTTGTTGTAGATTTTGTAGAGCTGTAACATTCTCATGTATTTACATTTATATGTATTTACATGTTTTGTAACTGCTTGAATATTTAAGGTTTATTTTAGAGTCTAACACCTTTCTAAATATCTCTCAATTCCCTTTACTCCTTTGCTTCTACTAATACAGAAAGCTTCTGAAAAACTTAAAGAAGAGGAGAGGAAAAGGATGGCAGAGATACAGGCTCAGTTAGATAAACAGAAACAGTTAGCGGAGGCTCATGCTCAATCTGTGGCCAAAGCAGAGCAAGAAGCTCAAGAGCTGAAGTCCAAGATGACAGAAGAGGCCAGCAAGAGACAAGATGTGGCCGTGGACGCTGAGAGGCAGAAGCAAAACATACAGCAGGAGTTGAACCAACTAAAGAGTCTGTCAGACCAGGAGATCAAGTCCAAGAATCAGCAACTCGAGGAGGCACTGATCAGTCGCAAAAAGATTGAGGAAGAAATCCATATTATCAGGCTCCAGCTGGAGACTACAATAAAGCAAAAAGGCACAGCTGAGACTGAGTTACAGAACCTGAGGGACAAGGCCGCCCAGGCTGAGAAGCTCAGGAAAGCTGCTCAGGAGGAGGCAGAAAGGCTTCGCAAACAGGTGAACGAAGAGACTCAGAAAAAGAAAAATGCAGAAGATGAGCTCAAGCGTAAATCAGAGGCAGAAAAAGAGGCCGCCAAACAGAAGCAAAAAGCCCTGGATGACCTGCAGAAATTCAAGATGCAAGCTGAAGAGGCAGAACGGCGCATGAAACAGGCTGAGGAGGAGAAGGTGAGGCAGATCAGAGTGGTAGAGGAGGTGGCGCAAAAGACTGCTGCCTCACAGCTGCAGACGGCTTCATTCAATGAAAAGGCAACAAAACTGGAAGAATCACTGAAGAAAGAACAAGGCACTGTCCTTCAGCTGCAGGAGGAAGCAGAAAAACTCAGGAAACAGCAAGAGGAAGCTGACAAAGCCAGAGCACAAGCAGAAAAAGAGCTGGAAACATGGAGACAGAAAGCCAATGAGGCTCTTCGCTTAAGGCTACAAGCTGAGGAAGAAGCCCAAAAGAAGAGCCAGGCTCAAGAGGAGGCAGAAAGGCAGAAGAATGAAGCAGAGAGAGATGCAAAGAAAAAGGCGAAAGCTGAAGAGGCTGCACTTAAACAGAAAGACAATGCAGAGAAAGAGTTGGAAAAACAAAGGACTTTCGCTGAAAAAATAGCACAACAAAAGCTGTCCGCTGAACAAGAATGCATTCGTTTAAAGGCTGACTTTGACCACGCTGAACAGCAGAGAGGCCTGTTAGATAATGAATTACAGCGTCTCAAAAATGAGGTTAATGCTACGGAAAAGCAGAGGAAACAACTGGAAGATGAGCTGGCTAAAGTCAGAGGTGAAATGGACGCTCTTCTTCAAATGAAGCTCAAAGCTGAGAAAGAGACGCTGTCGAACACAGAAAAGAGCAAACAGCTTCTGGAATCTGAGGCAATGAAGATGAGGCAGCTTGCAGAGGAAGCCACAAGGATGAGATCAGTTGCTGAAGAGGCGAAGAAGCAAAGGCAGATTGCAGAAGAAGAGGCAGCTCGGCAAAGAGCTGAGGCAGAAAAGATACTTAAGGAGAAACTAGCCGCCATTAATGAAGCAACGCGTTTGAAGACTGAAGCAGAGGTCGCCCTGAAAGCTAAAGAAGCAGAAAATGAAAGACTCAAAAGACAAGCTGAAGATGAAGCTTATCAGAGGAAGCTATTGGAGGACCAAGCTGCTCAGCATAAACAAGACATTGAAGAGAAAATCACACACCTGAAGAGCTCGTCTGACTCGGAATTAGAGCGACAAAAAACTATAGTGGAAGATACTCTGAGACAAAAGAAGGTGGTTGAAGAGGAAATTCATATAATTAAGATTAACTTTGAGAAGGCATCCAAAGAGAAGTCAGACTTGGAGAAGGAATTAAAGAAACTCAAAAACATTGCGGATGAAACACAGAAGAGCAAGGTCAAAGCTGAGGGTGAGGCAGAGAAACTGAAAAAGCTTGCTGCAGAAGAAGAGAGGAAAAGGAAAGAGGCTGAGGAGAAGGTGAAGAGGATTACTGCAGCAGAGGAAGAGGCGGCTCGACAATGCAAAGCTGCTCAGGAAGAAGTCGAACGGCTAAAAAAGAAGGCTGCTGAAGCGAATAAACACAAAGAAAAGGCTGAGAAAGAGGCGGAGAAGCAGGTGATTTTGGCTAAAGAGGCGGCACAGAAATGCAGCGCTGCAGAGGTGAGAGCGCAAGATGTCCTGAGTAAGAATAAAGAAGACATTCTCGCTCAACAAAAACTCAAAGAAGATTTTGAAAATGCCAAGAAACTTGCACAAGCAGCTGAGAAAGCCAAAGAAAAGGCAGAGAAAGAGGCTGCCTTGCTGCGCCAGAAAGCTGAAGAGGCTGAAAAACAGAAAAAAGCAGCAGAGGATGAAGCCGCTAAACAGGCCAAAGCTCAGAAAGATGCAGAAAAACTGAAGAAAAGCGCAGAAGAAGAAGCCTCCAAACGTGCAGCAGCTGAGGCTGCAGCTCTAAAGCAGAAGCAGCAGGCTGATGCAGACATGGCCAAGCACAAAAAGGAAGCTGAACAAGCACTTAAGCAGAAGTCGCAGGTAGAGAAAGAACTCGTAGTGGTTAAACTACAACTGGATGAGACGGACAAGCAGAAAGCTCTGCTGGATGAGGAGCTACAGCGAGTGAAGGGTGAGGTAAATGATGCAGTCAAGCAAAAGGCACAGGTGGAAGATGAACTGTCCAAAGTTAAGGTCCAGATGGATGAGCTCATGAAACTGAAGCTTAAATTTGAGGAAGAAAATAGGCGCCTGATGAAGAAAGACAAAGACAAGACACAGAAATTACTTGCAGAGGAGGCGGAGAAAATGAAGAGTCTAGCGGAAGAAGCTGCCAGGCTTAGTGTGGAGGCTGAAGAAGCAGCCAAACAGAGACAGATCGCAGAGTCTGACTTGGCCGAACAGAGGGCTCTTGCAGAGAAAATGCTAAAGGAGAAAATGCAGGCCATCCAAGAAGCTAGTAAACTAAAAGCTGAAGCAGAGGAGCTCCAGAAACAAAAGAACCAGGCACAAGAAAAGGCCAAAAAACTACTCGAGGACAAACAGGAGATACAGCAGCGACTCAATAAGGAGACAGAGGGCTTCCAAAAATCATTAGAGGCTGAACGCAAGAGGCAGCTTGAAGTTTCTGCTGAAGCAGAGAAACTGAAGCTGAGAGTGAAAGAGCTCAGTGATGCTCAGGCAAAAGCTGAAGCAGAGGCAAAGAAATTCAAGACACAAGCCGATGAGGTACACGCTCGTCTTCAAGTGGCAGAGAAACAAACTACAGAAATAGTTGTGCAAAAGTTGGAGACACAAAGGTTACAGAGCACCAAAGAAGCCGATGACCTGAAGAAAGCCATCACTGACCTCGAAAAAGAGAGGGAGAAACTGAAAAAAGAGGCAGAGGATCTTCAGAAAAAATCTAAAGAGGTATTGTACAACAAATTAACAGTGTCAGTATATACAATCCCTTGCAATTAACACAATCCTCTGACAACACGCTAACTCAGTATTTGTGGGACACGTTACAATACATGTAAATTGCAGATCCTTAAGAAACATCCAGCAATTTATATGAATGTCCAATAAACACACAATACTGCTTAGTTTTAGCCATAATATAGTATTTCCTTAAATAGTGGCCTGAGCCTTTATTTTCCATATCTGCAGAAGGTACCAGGCCTGTATTTGAAGGATCCTTATATTAGAGGCAGCAGGCCTTTATTTCTAATGTTCTCTTTTTAATAGGCTAGAAATGGTCCTGTTTAGTACAAATCCTCATTTTAATCCACTGAAGTCAATATTAGAACTGCAATGATTAAAAAAAAACACTTCCTCAACAGTTACAGAATAAAAGCTCCAGCATGTCAATGGAACGACACCATTCATCGCTTAACAGAGCTTTTATACTGTAAATGTTCTTTTCCTGTAGTTGCAATTTTGCAAAAACAAAATGCAGGACAGTCAGACACAATCAGACATTTCAGGTGAGTGATCCAGAGGTGAAACAGCCACATTGCTGAATGTATTTAACTAAACATTAAGAAGTGAACATTGTGCGTAACTGGCAGCAGCACATTACATGACAGGCACCAGAAATGTACCTATATCATTTCATATCCAGCTTGAAGTTGACTCATTGTCTTTATTTTAGGAAATACGGTAACATTTCCACATTTAAGTGTTTAAAAGTGATTAATTTGGTGTTATATAGTTTGTTGACCCTGTGCACTTAGGTTTCATCAAGTTTTAAATGTTTACAGAGAAATTTAATGTATATTATAATTTTATCTGGTTGCCCAACAATGGTATCGTAGTCTGTTTACATGGCAGATTTTCTATGGCAACTGTGGCAAAACTGAAATATCTGTAGCAGCACAAATGAGTAATACATTAAATGATTAAGCATCTATGCCCATACTTCTACAGTACAGCCATAGCTTTAGAGCAATAATTGAATGATGTTATATATTAATGTCTGAAGTCACTGTCTTGCTTTCATTTTCCTCACACAGATGGCAAATGCCCAACAGGAGCAGGTAGAACAACAGAAGGCCATTCTGCAGCAATCTTTCCTTTCAGAGAAGGAGCTATTGTTGAAGAGAGAAAAGGCTGTGGAAGATGAGAAAAAGAAGCTTGAGAAACAGTTTCAGGATGAAGTGAACAAGGCCAAAGCTCTTAAAGACGAACAAGAACATCAGCACAAGCTCATGGAAGAGGAGAAGAAGAAACTTCAGGCCATCTTGAATGACGCAGTGAAAAAACAAAAGGAGGCTGAGGCAGAGATGAAAAATAAGCAGAAAGAAATGGATGTGATTGAAAAGAAGAGGCTTGAGCAAGAAAAACTTCTGGAAGAGGAAAATAAAAAGCTGAGAGAAAAACTTCAAAATCTTGAGGGTCCATCCAAACAGGGAGCATCGGCCACAAAAGAAATTGAAGTCCAGACCGACAAAGTTCCTGAGGAGCAGTTAGTTGCAATGACAATGGTGGGAACGACAAGGAAGGTATTTAATGGCTCTGCTGAAGTGGATGGTGAGAAGAAGGATAGAGAATCTCCATTATCATTTGATGGAATAAGAGAGAGAGTTCCAGCTGAAAGGCTTCATGATATTGGAGTTCTTACCAAAAAGGAATATGAAAAATTGAAAAAGGGAAAAACCACAGCACAAGAGCTTGGAAAGACTGACAAAGTTAAGATGTGTCTTAAAGGTCAGAACTGTGTCGGAGGTGTCTTAACTCCATCCAAAGAGAAAATGAGTGTCTATCAAGCCATGACAGAGAACAAAATTACTCCCAACACTGCCACAATGCTTCTGGAAGCTCAAGCAGCAGCTGGTTACATTGTAGATCCAGTGAAAAATAAACTGCTTACTGTAGATGAGGCTGTTAAAGATGAGTTGATCGGCCCTGAGCTCCATGACAGGATGCTTTCTGCTGAGCGGGCAGCCACTGGCTTTAAAGACCCTTTCACTGGAGATAAAATCTCTCTTTTTGAAGCCATGAAAAAGGGACTTATTGAAAAGGAGCAAGCCACCAAATACTTAGATGTCCAGCTTGCAACTGGTGGCATCATTGACCCCATCAATAGCCACAGGGTACCTCTACAGACAGCCTACAAGCAGGGTCAGTTTGATGCCGACATGAACAAGAAACTTACTGATCCCAGTGATGACTGCAAGCTATTCATTGACCCCAGTACTCAGGAGCAACTCACTTACAAACAACTGCTTGACAGATGTACCAAGGATACAGAGACAGGCCTGTTGATATTACCAGTGACAGAGATAGCTGCTCAGAGTGAGAGAACATACACTGATGCAGAGACACAAGAAGTGTTCAGTAAATCAAATGTTGATGTGCCTTTTGGTAGATTTAAAGGAAAGACTGTCACCATTTGGGAAGTCATAAATTCTGAATATTTCACTGTAGAGCAAAGAAGGGAACTGATTCGCCAGTACAAGACGGGCAAGATCACAGTGGAAAAAATCATCAAGATTGTCATCACTGTTGTGGAAGACAAGGAGAAAAATAATGAAAATGTGTTCAATGGTTTGAGGGCTACAGTTTCTCCCAATGAACTTTTGGAGTCAAAGATCATAAACAAAGACTTGTTCAACAAGTTAAGCAATGGCAAGATAACAGTTAAGGAGGTTTCTGAGATGGAGCCTGTGAAGAAAGCACTACAAGGAACACCAAGCATTGCTGGACTTTTGAACGAACCAACTAAAGAGAAAATGCCATTTTATCAAGCTATGAAAAAAGAATTACTTTCTCCAGAGATGGCTGTGAACCTCCTTGAAGCTCAAGCTGCAACTGGATTTCTAATTGATCCAGTCAAAAATGAGCGAGTCCCTGTTGACGAAGCAGTCAAATCAGGACTTGTAGGCCCAGAACTGCACGAACGACTTCTCTCTGCTGAGAGAGCTGTCAGTGGCTATAAGGATCCATACACTGGAAAGAACGTATCCCTGTTCGAAGCCATGAACAAAGGCCTCATAAAGAAAGAGCATGGAATCCGTCTGCTTGAAGCACAACTCTCAACAGGTGGCATTATTGATCCCATGAAAAGTTATCGCATTCCACATGAGGTTGCCTTCAAGCGTGGATACTTCAATGAGGAAATGAGTAAGAACTTGAACAAGAACACTGATGAAACCAAGGTCTATTATGATCCCAACTCTCAAGAGGATGCCACCTATGCACAGCTTTTGAAGAAATGTGTCATAGACAAAGAAAGTGGACTCCCACTGCTTCCACTTTCTAAGAAAGCTCCAAAACCAAAAGAGGAACAACAGATTACAGAGGCAAAGACTAAAGAAGCCTTGAACCAGACAACTATGGAGCTGGAATATGGACCATTTAGAGGCAGAAAAGTCACCATTTGGGAAATCATACACTCTGAATACATCACTGAGGAGCAGAGGATAGAGTTAATTCGTCAGTACAGAATGGGACAAGTGACCATTGAGAAGTTAATAAAGATTGTAATAACAATGGTGGATGAAAAAGAGGACAAAGCAAAAGAAGCCTGTTTTGATGGCCTTAGAGCACCAGTTACTGCCAGCTCTTTACTTGATTCCAACATCATTGACAAGGCTACGTTTGATCAACTTCAACAAGGTAAAATTACACCTAAAGCAGTTAGTGAAACTGATGTGGTGAAGAAGTACTTGCAGGGCACTGACCGCATTGATGGTATTACAATGGGAGAGACAAATGAGAAGCTCAGCATATATCAAGCAATGAAAAATAATACTTTACAGCCAAGCACTGGACTGGCACTTCTTGAGGCCCAAGCTGGAACCGGTTTCATAACTGATCCTGTCAAAAATCTGAAATACTCTGTAGATGATGCTGTGAAGGCTGGAGTTGTTGGTCCAGAGCTTCATGAGAAACTTCTCTCAGCTGAAAAAGCAGTGACTGGGTACAGAGATCCTTATACAGGCAATAAAATATCTCTGTTACAAGCCATGAAGAAAGAGCTTGTTTTAAGGGAGCATGCTATTCCTCTCCTTGAGGCTCAGTTTACTACAGGAGGCATCATTGATCCAGTCAGCAGCCATCGTGTTCCCAATGATGTGGCCATTAAGCGTGGATACCTAAGTAAACAAATGGCTAAGTCTTTTAATGAACCCTCTGGTGATGTGAAAGGCTTCACAAATCCCAACACAAATGAAAATGTCACTTACAAGCAACTGCTGGAGAAATGTATAAGAGATCCAAATTCTGGTTTGTGCTACCTGCCCCTGTCAAAGGCTGAAGGTCCTGCTCCTGTTGAGAAATCCTATCAGATTACAGAGCAGCAGGCCCAAACAGATCTTGCTAACACAGCAATTGAGATACCACATAAGAGCTTTGCAGGAAAGAGTATGACCATTTGGGAGGTCATGAATTCGAATATGCTTCCAGAGGAGGAGAGGCGTCGCCTCATGGAACAGTTTCGCTTGGGACAAATCACAAAGGAAAGAATGCTAATCATCATTATTGAAATCATTGAACAAAGGGAAGTTCTACAATCAGAGCAGGGCATGTCATGTGACGTTATCAGAAGAAGAGTGACAATTGAGGAGCTTTACGCTGCTCGAATTATTGACTTGCACACATATAACCTCCTAAAACAAGAAAAGATGACAATACGTGAGGTAATGGAAATGCCATCAGTCAAACAATACCTCTTTGGCACTGGTACTATTGCTGGAATTATGTCAGACAATCCTCCAAGAATCAGCATTTATCAGGCCATGAAGAATGGACAGATTAAGCCTGAAGTGGCTTTGAATCTCCTTGAGGCCCAAGCAGCCACCGGATTCATGATTGATCCAGTAAAAGATGAACTTCTAACAGTTGATGAAGCTGTACGAAAGGGGCTTGTGGGCCCTGAACTTCATGACAAACTTTTATCTGCTGAGAGAGCAGTTACAGGTTACAAAGATCCTTATAGTGGAAAAGTGATTTCTCTCTTCCAGGCAATGAAAAAAGACTTGGTTCCAGAGGATTATGCCTTGAGGCTTCTGGAGGCCCAGAATGCCACTGGAGGGTTAATGGATCCTGAATACAACTTCCACCTTCCCACAGATGTCGCTATGCAGCGTGGATACATCAATAATGAGACAATGGACAGAATCTCTGAGCCAACTTGTGATGTGCGAGGTTTCACTGATCCAACAACAGATGAGAAACAGTCTTATGCTCAACTGCTGAAAAGAAGCAGAGTTGATAAACAAACCGGTTTGCGACTGCTGTCACTTGCAGATAGAAAACTTCTCTTTAAGGGTCTCAGAAAGCAAATCACTGTGGAAGAGCTGCTTCGTTCACAGATTATTGACCAAAAAACTTACAACGAACTCACTGAAGGTGTCATCACGGTGGAGGAGGTCAGCAGGGAGCTCAAGAAATATCTTGAAGGTACCAGCTGTATTGCCGGTGTGTATGTAGAATCTAGCAAAGATCGTCTCTCTATTTACCAAGCAATGAAGAAGAACATGATTAGACCAGGCACTGCCTTTGAGTTGCTTGAAGCTCAAGCTGCCACAGGATATGTAATAGACCCTATTAAAAACCTGAAACTTAATGTCGCTGAAGCTGTTAAGATGGCTGTGGTTGGCCCAGAGTTCAAAGACAAACTTCTGTCAGCTGAACGAGCTGTAACCGGTTACAAAGATCCTTATTCTGGAAAGGTCATCTCTCTGTTCCAGGCGATGAAGAAGGGTCTCATCCTGAAAGACCATGGCATCCGTTTGCTGGAGGCTCAGATTGCCACTGGTGGAATTATTGACCCACAGGAGAGCCACCGTCTGCCAGTTGAAGCAGCGTATGAACGTGGCCTCTTTGATGAGGAAATGAATCAGATCCTCACTGACCCGTCTGATGACACAAAGGGCTTCTTTGACCCCAACACTGAGGAAAACCTGACCTACCTTCAGCTAATGGAGAGATGTATGATTGATCCAGAAACTGGCTTAGCCCTTCTGCTACTGAAGGAGAAGAAGCGTGAGAGGAAAACATCTTCCAAGTCATCTGTTCGCAAACGTAGGGTCGTCATCGTTGATCCCGAAACAGGAAAAGAGATGTCTGTGTATGAGGCGTATCAGAAAGGCCTCATTGACCACCAGACATACATAGAACTGGCAGAGCAGGAGTGTGAATGGGAAGAAATTACAATCACCTCATCTGATGGAGTTGTTAAGTCCATGATCATTGACAGAAGGTCTGGCCGGCAGTATGACATTGATGATGCAATTTCAAAAGGCCTAATTGACAAGTCAGCTCTTGATCAATACAGAGGAGGAACTTTGTCCATCACAGAGTTTGCAGACATGCTGTCTGGAAACATGAGTGGTGTCAGATCACGGTCATCCTCCTTCGGCTCCTCCTCCTCTTACAATATGAGCCCGATACCAAGCATAAAAACACCAGCAACCACATGGAACGATCCAACAGAGGAAACCGGCCCTGTAGCTGGAATTCTAGACACAGACACATTGGAGAAAGTGTCCGTCACAGAGGCCATTCACAGGAACCTTGTGGACAATATAACAGGTCAAAGGTTACTGGAAGCTCAGGCTTGCACAGGTGGCATCATTGATCCAAATACAGGAGAGAAATTCACTGTTGCAGATGCAATGAACAAGGGGCTTGTGGATAAAATCATGGTTGACCGCATCAGTCTTGCCCAGAAAGCCCACAATGGATTTGAGGATCCTAGAACCAAAACCAAAATGTCAGCAGCCCAAGCCCTAAAGAAAGGATGGCTGTACTACGAAGCTGGACAGAGATTCCTTGAGGTTCAGTATCTCACTGGTGGATTAATTGAACCAGATGTTACCAGCAGAGTCTCTATAGATGAAGCTGTAAAAAAAGGCACCTTAGATGCACGCACTGCTCAGAAGTTACGAGATGTTAGTGCTTATTCCAAATACCTCACATGCCCCAAAACCAAGCTTAAAATATCTTACAAGGATGCTATGGACAGAAGCATGATAGAGGAGGGTACTGGTCTACGACTACTTGAAGCTTCGTCTCAATCCAGCAAAGGCCTGTACAGTCCCTATAGCATAAGTGGGTCAGGCTCTGCTACTGGGTCAAGGTCTGGCTCGAGGACTGGTTCCAGGTCAGGCTCCAGAAGAGGCAGCTTTGATGCCACAGGATCAAGTTTCACAACTACCTTCTCCTCATCTTCCTATAGTTCACCAAGCTACACCCGTCGATACTGATGAGTTGAGGAATGATTTTAAGGGAAGGATACACTAAAAAAACCACAGAGGTCACCAGATGCCTAATTCTCAGTGGAATAAAGACTACCTTTATTCTGCTCTGCATATGGTCATTATTAAGAGTTTTAATGTTTAATTTTATACAAGTTGAATTATTTTGGTAACTGTATATTTCATATTTACTTTTAGTCATGTTTATGCTTTCATATCAGATCAGACTTTGGGATTCCTGTACTGTAAGCAGATTACATACAGGGCTGTTTAGCATTTACAATATGTACCAGAAAAATGTACATGATATTTTTAAGTTGCAAGCATTAACTGTTCCACAAACAAGACTAAGTTTTAATATTATGATTACTTCCTTATAACCGTAAGTCTTATGACTATTGAACCTGAAGTGGAACCAAAATTGGGTGTACAAAAACATTTTTCTGTACATGTATATTTTTATGAATATTGAACATTTTCAGTAAAGTGAGATAAAAGCCACTCTGCAGAGCAGAATTAAGAGTCTCCTTAAAATTAAGAATACCTGCTTTAAAAAAAAATGCCAAGCTTCAAGATCTTTTCTCTCCTGGGATACAATGCTGCATATTCTCTGCCAGTATGTGAATTCCACTCCATTCCCAGTCATTTTCTACAAAATCTGGAGTTACAGTGACAAGTGTGCATTATGATAAACTGTAAAAGAACAAGCTTCGACATAAAGGAAACTGAATGGATTATACTTAATATGATGAATGACTCCGTCTGACAGTTCTGGATATTACACACTCAACCTTAAGACCAACACAAACAAGTCCCTGTTTCACCAAACATTTGAAAAGGTAAAAGAAAAATTCATTTGTTTGATGAATATATTACAAATGAATGTATGTAATTTTATAAGTCAAAGTCTCATTAAGTGTTTATTCTCTTCTTTTCAGATGTCATCTTCAGTTTATCGCCTCTCCAGGTTTTTGCTCAGATGTCTTCCTGAACCCTTGGCATTTATTTTATTCTCCATTTAAAGTAGATATTTTATGCAAAATCAGAGAGACGCACTAGCTCATACAATATTTCAGTCGATTTTCTTTTTCCAATGGACCATTTTGAAACTTGCATTTTATCCTGAAATCCTACAAAGACCTAAAACGTGCTTTTGTAAGTGCCTGCAAGATACTGTAAAACACTTTAAAACAAAGTAAATATTACAAGATGGTACAGTAGTTATACTGTAAACAGACTGATGCATGAAAGAAAGAACAATGCTATCCACACTTCTGAATAGCATAATTACTGTGTTATCAGGTTGTCAAGCCTTTTTACTGTCCAGGTAGTTCACAATTTAACTTTAGTTTCAGTATCAAATCCAATAGTTTCACAGGGCTAAAACCAATGTTTTGAATGTTTATTAGCTAATATTTACTGAATTGTCTTTTCCCATTTTAGTGGGAATATTCACAGACAAGTATTGTACTGTATATCGATGACTATATAGAGCACTATTGCTGAAAGCCATTAATTAACATTTCTTTGAGAAAGATCTTCAAGCTTTGCCACCAGTATTTGTATTTCACCACATATAATTGTTCTGATTATAATGCTCCTTTGTAAAGCAACACATTCAATCTATATCGTTTTATTTTCATACTCTATTTCTGCTATGCATGATTTACTAACATTTAAAGGTTGCAAAACTGAAATAGTTGTATCCATTAAAGCATTTGTTTATTATTACGTTTCAAAAGGTTTGAAGGATGTATTTTAATGAGGGTTATCAAGCCTTGTTTAAAATGGTGTATTTATAATAAATGGTGACGAGGAATTTACTGTAACACCTTATGCTATGTAAATAAAAATGGAAATGAAATGCTGGCAGTCTTGATTTTCATTAAGTCATTATGGAACACATGCAGAATTCAGTTACTAAATATTTGGAAGTCATACCACTTTGTATTGTGGAGTTTGGTGGTGGGAGAATGTATATGTTTTACTAAAATCATAAATTCTATGACAAGGGGTCTTCAACTGAAATAACAAGAGGTCTGCTAAGTCAGCCCTCAACTAAGGTCCAAACAAGTACAAAAATAAACACTAATACTTTCTGGACATTTAAAGCATTGAGAAATTTTACTGAACAACTTAGAAATGTTTTCAGTTTTAAAGAAACATGTTTTGGTTTGACATTAATACACCTTAACACAAGGTATCTGGTTTTGAACAATCCTCTCTTGTCCTGTAGTCAGTGCAATAGACAAAATACAGGAAATATAAACACAGTATTGAAAACACACAGAAAACACAAGTAAAATGCCTCCAGAATAAGAGTAGTAAAACTTTACAAATTATAAAGAAAATGATGTCAAAAACGCTGGTTGGCTGTTGTTTCCAAAATACAGTCTTGGGTCAAAATGTGAAATTCTGAGAATTAATGACAGAATGGGTTTTATTCAAAAAGAATGTCTCAAAACTACCAGATCTAATTCAAAACACTGTCTGCACTTTACAATACATGCACTTTTAAGGTTCTTTCTGGTGGACACTTTATAAATCTATTGTATAAATGTACATAAACCAATATGGGTGATAAAACATCAACAAAACGAGCACTTCTGTCGTTTGTTTTCCATTTCATCTTAATAAAGTACAATTTATTACATTTAATGAGGCAGACAATTTCTAAAACATGTTATTTATGCCACATTGTGCAGTTATTGTTTATACGACTTATAAGCTAAAACTAATGTAATTTTTATCCATGTGTTCCAGTGTTGGTGATGAATGGCTTCCATCATCATTAATCATTAATGTGCTAAAACTATAACAGCCAAAGAACAAAGTTGCATTTTTTGGAGAAAATTTAAAAATATAGTATTATTTCCTTGCAGAATACTATTTGTAAAAAGTAATACAGTCCAAAAACTTTGTCATACATGCATATGCACTTTATTTTGCTCGGCTGCAAGGGAATGTCTTAAATGGAGATATGCATGTGTTTTTTAAATACTGTTTTATCTTATCGCTTAGCTTAATGCACTGGGACCTGAGTACACATTTCAGTCTTTTGTGTGCAACATGGATTGAATGACAACAAAATGAACCTTGAACTATTTACTGAGTTTCGTTACCAATTAACATTCAGCAAGAAAACAGCAAGTTTTGGGGGGTTTTTTTCTCAACAAAGTACATTTTTCAGATAGGAGGTTTTGTTTTCTGGCCATCATGCTGCACAAAATGAGAACTTCTGTTTTAATTCCAAAAGTTTTGTTAATTAAACAAATTAATTATTTGCTTAAATGTGACTTATTTGTCATTAAATTTCTATGAAGCCTATACAGTGATTTAAATTGTTCTTCAATGTACTCCAAAAACAGTATCAGTACTTACAGCAGGAGGTCCAGGTTCAACTGGAGGTGGAAAATGCATTGCAGCTGGTTGGAAATGGGGCATGATGACGGGTGCAGGAGTGGGCTCATTGTACAGCCCAGCAGGCATGTGAGGCAGCCATGGCAGGAAGTTTGGACATGGAGCGTAGCCGGATAAAGACCTGACATCGTAAAGGGGAAGTAGAAAACAGGCAGAAAGGTCAAAGTCACCAAAGAGAAGCTTACCTAGAAAAACAGACAAAACAGTACAGATGCTAAAATCTCAGTAGAAAATATCTGTATTAAATAGGAATTACACTGTATTTTTGACCTTCTGAAACAATCTGAACTCATATGTTTTTCACATCAGTAGAACTAGATTGCATTTTATAAGTCATTATATTGTTTTAGGTGACCTTTAAATGAATCACATATGATCATCCATTTAATCTAAAATAATTAATAAAAAAAAAAAAAAACTCCAAAACTGGCTGTCGTTTCCTACATACATAAAGCATCATAAAGCAATATACACTGCCCAGCCAAAAAAGCCACACACTAATATTTTGTTGAACCAGGTTTCAATAAACTACTGCAAGGTCATGAAATTTATTTCCATCCAGAGCTGCATTCTTTTTTTTTTTTTTTACCAAAATCTTGTATTGATGACAGTCAGACCACTGCACCAAGTCTTCTCCAGCACATCCCAAAGATTCTCCATGGGGTTCAGGTCTGGACTCTGTGAAGGCCAATCCATGTGTGAAAATGATGTCACATGCTCCCTGAACTACTCTTTCGCAATTTGAACCCGATGAATCCTGGTATTTGTCATCTTGGAATATGTCCAGGCCACTGGAGAAGAAAAAAGTCCACTGATGGAATAAGCTGTTCATTCGATATTCAGGTTCAGCTCACCTCATTCTTTGAGCACGTTACTGAACCTAGACCTAAACAACTGAAGCAACACCCCCCCCCAATCATAGCACTGCCCCCACAGGCTTGTACAGTAGGCACTAGGCATGATGGGTAGTCTGTTCTTACCCTGATGCACTCATCACTTTGATTTCGCCAGACGTTTAAATGTTTGCCAAACACGATCATGATCTTTCAAGATTTTTTTCTACCACATTTCCTCCTCAAAGATGATGGTTCCCCTCTATCTGTCTAATTTTTAATAATTCTTTGTGCAGTTTTTAGCCAAATTTTAATAGTTTCAGCAACCTTCTTGGATGTTTTCTTTGTTTGATGCATGCTAATAATTGGACTCACTGGAAAAAAAAATCAAAATCTTACCAAGTGTATTTTTCTCATTTCTAGTCAGAATATCTCATCACACTTAAATAAGACATAATCACCTAAAGAGTAACTTTTCAATGAGATATAAGAACTCATTTTTAGACAACAGAGCTGGAAAATCTTATTTTAACAAATATTACCAAGATGATTTTCACTTTTTTTTGCTTGAATTATATTACCAGTCATAAGTTTGGTCTCACCTTCTCATTTAAATGACATGAGATGAACCTCAGATGGCCAACAAGTGCTCAGCATCTCTAGGAACTACTTCAAGACTTTTGGAAAACATTTCAGGTGACTACCTCATGAAGCTCATCAAGAGAATGCCAAGAATGTGCAAAGCAGTAATAAAAGCAAAATGTGTCTGTTTTGAAGAATCTAAAATATAAAATGTGCTTTGAGTTATGTCACACTTTTTTAAACTACATAATTCCATATGCGTTCATTCATAGTTTTGATGTCTTTAATGAGAATTTACAATGTAAATAGTCATGAAAATAAAGAAAAACCGGGTGAGTCCAAACTTTTGACTGGTAGTGTAAGCAAAAAAAAATCTTGAATTAAGCAAAAAAAATCTGCCAATGGAAAAAATGAAAATTATCTTGGTGAGGTTTCCTAAAATAAGATTTTCCAGATCTATTGTCTGAAACTAAGTTCTTATATCTCACTGAAAAGTTACTCTTTAGGTGATTATGTCTTATTTTAAGTGTGATGAGCTATTTGGACTAGAAATGAGAAAAATACACTCGGTAAGATTTAAATTTTTTCCAGTGCTCTTCTGAAACTGATTAACATCTTTTCCAGGACCACAGGATGCATCTTTCGACATCATTGTTTAAGAAATGAGAAGCTACTCAATGCATCAGTTAGGGTTAAATAACTGTTGTTGTAGCTGAAACTTTATCACATATGCAGTAATTATCCAACGGGAGTCATTTACCTTTTTGCTTAGTTAACCTATAAAGACCCAGCGCTACTTTTGTGTCAGTTCTCAAATATTTTTTTCTCTCTATTTAACCTTTCTTAAGTGATTCATCACAATTTATTATAATATTATCCTCTATATTTTGCATTTTTTCAGTCAGAATCAGGTGTTTTCATGATTTAATTTGCTAATCATGTAATTGTTCAGAAAAGCTCAATTAAAGTTGAGAGTTATTATATCTGAAACGGAGAAAACTGAAGAAAAATTCATTTTTTCAGTAAAATATATTGTTAACTGAAAATAAACCCAGTGTCTCCATCCATTATCATTGATCCAACTCCATGGGTTTTACTGGTAAATTAATGATGTAGAAGATGACGGCGTTTCCATGTTCACTATGGAGCCTCTGAACGTCCAAATGGGTCATATCTGATGACCATGAAAAGATGACAAACTGCATTTTACATCAATTATTTGGTAAGATTAGTGGCTCAACAGGTATTAAACAGTTTAGATCAGTAGATGGTTTTGGTTCAGCAGTAAATATTTGGGTCTTTATGAGTTAAATCTATTTAGTGACTTTTTTTTTTGTTTTTTTTGGCTGGGCACTGTAGATGTGTAATAAAACTAAAAAAAAAAAAAATGTCATCATTGAAAACACTAGCTAGCCAACACTTAGTTTTTTTTTTGTGTGTGTGTGTGTGTTTTTTGTTTGTTTGTTTTTTTGCAATTCATCTACTTAAAGTATGTAACCCTAAAGTGTCTGGAGCCGACATTTTCTAAAACTTGTAAATACAATAATAATAATAATAATAAAAAAAAAGTACTCCAGTGTATTTTAGCACTTAAACCCAACAGATGTTACTGAGTGATGAAAAAAAATCATGACTTTTCTGCATGTAACATTAAGACAGTGTAGAAACAGCGGTACATTTTTAGAGTTTATAAAAGCTGCTGTGAATACTGGGGCTGTACTAATTTTCCCTTCCTGTTCTCAGCCGCATTCGAATAGAGTTCTTATTCAGAAGTTCAGATCTGCACTGTTTCTTTTAAGCTTAAAGTTTTTATCTGTTTTATGTTTGTTTGTTTGTTTTGTATTGCTTCCCCTGCACCCTGCTGTAATGCTTTTCATGTTTAATGTGAAACACTTTGAATTGATGAAATGTGTTATATAAATAAACTTGCCTTGCTGCCAGCTACTACATCTCAAGAAATAAATCACACTGTAGTCTACAGCCAAAAATAAGACTTTAATATGTTGGTTAAAATAAAAACTGAAGACTTAAATTGTCTCCATGTGATAAGAAGTTTAGCATTTTCCCACGCTCCAAAAGGATACATTTGACTAATGAGGCACCTGCAGGTGCTCCACGGGGGGAGGGGGAGGGGGGGTGGGCGTCTCAACGTGTGCCTATAAATACAGCCACATACTATTAGAGTGTTTAATTCATTAAACGAGGACAGGATGGACGCATCTGAAGAAGCGCGACGCCCGAAGTGCAGGCGATGCAGGAACCACGGGGTCATAATGCCGCATAAAGGCCACGCCAAGCTCTGCCCTTTCCTCAGATGCACCTGCTGGAAGTGTTACCTGGTCGTGCAGAGGACCCGGATCGGACTTCAGCACAGAAGCCTGCAGAAAGCCCTGAATGAAGAGGAGTCCGCACGCGCAATGGCCGGACACGCGAGGCTGCTGGTGCCGGGGGCCGAGGAGGGAGGCGCACGTGCCACAGGTGGGCTCCGAGGGGTCCCAGACGGGGGACCCAGCACCTGCAAGGCCAGCACGGCCCAGGTCCCACATGGTCTACAGGAACCTGCGGGAGGACCGAACCAGGCTATGCGTGTAATGATGCCGTATAGGATGCCACCAGCGAGTAAGTGGAATATTTACAGGACACACTGTGCCTCTGATCACGTGACCAGTGTGCGCCTCTGATCACGTGACCAGTGGACATTTTGCGGGGGACGTTCGAAAACTCTTAACATAAAAACACTTAACGTCGCTTAATTCCCGAAATTTGCTTTCAGTCATATCTGCGTTTCGTGTGAACATCTCCACTCATGCCCACTTTCACTCGATTATTCGTAGACATTCGTGGAAGGAGCATGTGTACAATGTAGGAACCACACACCATACGTTTACAAAATCATGAGGGTTTTTTTTTTTTTTTAAATCTTCAGTGAAGAACAATATACAAACAGCATATACAACAAGAAAAGAGTACATTTGCCAGGGGGAAGGGTTATATAATTACCTTCCTCCTTATTCTTATTTTCATTAGCCTTTTTTATCTACAATTTTATGTCCAAACATTGTTGCATCACTTATTTCACCCCTTTCTTATGCAAATTTATGAAAATTTAATTTTTATTTTGTGTACTTTTATATAATTTTGTGTGTAATCAAATATTGATTTCTTATATTACCCCTGTCTTAAGCCTTTTTATGAGAATTTCATTCTCTTGTAAATTTTAACTGATGTGGAGCACTTTTGGTTACAATTTTTGTATGAAAGGTGCTATACAAATAGTTTCTTATTATACAGTGTTTACATCAGAGCAAATACTGACGGTTTTTATAGCCTTTTTGTTTTCAGATTTAACAAAAAGCTTTAAATAAAGTTCAACATCTTTCAGAAAGTAAATATTTGGTTTTGTGGTACAGAACTTACATTTGTGAATGAAGAATTTTACAAATAAGAGAAATAAATAAATTATAAAAAAAAAAGTATTTTTCTTCCTTTTTGGGGTTCATTTTTCTGAGACCAGATGTTATTTTCAAGGAAGTAGCACTAATACCATCAAGGTTAAAAAGATTCTTACGAACAATGGGTTTGTACGAAATCTGGACATCGTAGACATGCTCCATCCATGAACGTCTACAAATGTGAAATAATAACTTGAAAGTGACAACATCTGGTCTCAGAAAATGACAAAACCAGGTGTTTTTGGTCAGTTCTTCCATCTTTCAGGTGGTGACTTTCTTTTTTGTTAGAATTTGATATTAAAATTTGCTTTATCTGTTTTGACACTGAAAAACAAAACGCTTTGAAATTTAATTTGGATTCTTCTATTTTAAAATGAAAATCAATTAACCACTAGTTTTTCTTTTTTCAGATGCACTGATGCTTTATGTACTTATGATGATATGAGAGAGAGTGAGACTAGTTAAATGATGACATCCTTTTGCTATTTCTCAAAAGAAATTAGTTGAATATAGACATAATACAATAAAAGTAAAGTAAATAAAAGTTCCACCAGTCTGCACATAAAGGATTGTAGAAACATTTTCAATCTCCTGACTTAAAGGGAGTAATAACAAATCAGGTAATGTTGGAATTGAAGAAATATACTGCTCAAAAAAATTAGAGGAACACTTTTTAATCAGAGTATAACAACCCATCGGTCAAACTTCTGGGATATTGATCTGGTCAGTTCAGTAGCAGAGGGGGTTGTTAATCAGTTTCAGCTGCTTTGTTTAATTAAATCAACAACAGGTGCATCAGAGGGGCAACAATGAGACGCCCCCAAAACAGGAATGGTTTTCCAGGTTGAGGCCACTGATACTTTTTTCCCTCCTCATCTCTTTTGGCTGATTTT
>JAPQRP010000003.1:30836712-30847060 GCA_037367295.1 Apogon hyalosoma
TGATCATTTTCATTTCTATCAAATTATGTGGCATCATTTTGTTACTAATACATCACCTACTTATTATCAGGAAAGATTTTCAAGATCATTTTTCCCCCCATTTAGATCTGATGTGTTTTCGAAGTGTTCCTCTAATTTTTTTTGAGCTGTGTGTGTGTGTGTACAGAGATTTTTTTTTTGTATTAATTCTAGATCTACTAGTGTAAAAAATGTGACTTCAGATTGTTTCAGAAGGTCAAAAAGGAAATGTAATACTGATATTTTCTATTGAGCTGTTTTTTCAGATAGACCTGTCTTTGGTGACTTTGGCCCGACTGCCCCTCTGCCTGTTTTCCACTTCCCCGCTACGATGCCAGAGCTTTACCCCGGCAGCTACGCTCAATGTCCAAACGTTCTGCTGTGTCTGCCTCGCATGCCTGGTGGGCTGTGCATTGAGCCCATTCCTGCACCCGTCAACCAACCAGCTGGAATGCATTTTCCACCTCCATCTGAACCTGGACCTTCTGCTGTAAGTACTGATAATGAGCCAGCTTTGTTTAAATATAACTGCTTACTGGAACTCTAAATGCTATAGAGTTCTAAAGGCATTTGTAGGTCAGATGTTTTGGGAATGACAAGTTTTGCTTTTCCAAAATATGCTGCATGCCCATGTTTTTGTTTTTTGTTTTTTTTAAATGTCCACATTTCTGAGGTACATTGAAGAACAATTAAAAGGGTTGTTATAGGGTTCAAAGAAATTTAATGACAAATAAATCACATTTAAATAGAGTCAATTTGTTTCATTCCCAAAATGTTTGGAACTAGAACAAGTTTTCATTTTGTGCAGTATAATGACCAAAAACAAAACCTCCTGTCTGAAAAATGTAAAGAAACTTGTTGTTTTCTTGCAGATTTGGTAATGAAACCCAATGAATAATGCACTGTTTTTGGACTATTAGTCTTTATAAATATCATCCTGCAAGGAAACAACAAAATATTTAAAGATATTTTTCTCTTGTCAGACAGATCGAAAAAGTTGGGTTTTTTTTTCCCCTGACATGTTTCAGTGTTCAAGGTAAAAAAAAAAAAATCAACTTTTTCCATCTGACAAAAAGAAAAATAAATCTTTAAGTTCAGCAGACAGTATGAACCTAATTGGACTACTAAGATATCTAAAATTTAAAAAAGCCAATGTTTGACCACATTATAGTTTTTTCACATTAATGATGGAAATTATCAACTCTGGAGTGCACAAATAAAAATCCCATTACTTTTTGTCTTGTATGCCTTACAAACAATAACTGCATTGTACAGATGTGTAGCTTAACTATACAAAGACATTATGAACAGAACTAGGAGAGGTGCACCATCTTATATAAACAGTAGGTGGCAGTAATTCTCCACTCAAATGTGATCAAAGTACAACATGAATTGGACTCAAAATAAAATCATTAGAAAAAGTGGAATTTCATATTAGTTTCATGCAGATGTTTTTATACAACTGACTATAGATTATTATTATTATAATTCTGCAAAATAACTGACATGTTCAGGTGCGTCCTGTGTTTTGTCAGGATAGCAGATGGGTTTTCACCGCTCGGCCTCCCCTCCAACAATCCTCTTCAGAAGAGCCCCCAGTGCTGACGCCTCATCCAGCCACACCCTCTGAGGAAAGCTTGGATATGGAACAAATAATAGTGGATTAGTGATGAAGAGCAGAGAAATTTCCGCTAGCTCTGGTGTGTTTCAGTTCTACTGTTTGTTTGTTTACATTAGGGATGAATGTTTTAATTACTTTCTGAGGCTGAATAATCAAACCATTTTAGGCCATTTAGTCGTGACTTCATAGTTAACATGTGCCCGCCACCCAAGAGACAAAAATAGTAATAGGAAAAATATATGGCGAATCAAAGAACGGGTGATCCACAATTATACTATTTTATTTTGATTTAAGCAACATTCAGGCGGAAGCAGCATCATGAAGTAAAACGTAAATCTACTCCCACTCCACCCATGAATGAAAATGAGGAAAATCTTAATAAATTAGGTCGACTATGCTTAACATTTTCCATGAATTGACTTGCTGATTATTCATTCACATCCCTAGTTTGCATGATACCACCTTGTTTTATTCATAATCCACTCACATACTTGTATGTATAACTTTACTGTTCAGATAAGACTGTTGGCATTAATGTTCACACTCACTGTTGGTGGTTAATGTACTAAAAGTATACTGATACGTGAAACTATAAGGTTTGTACTTTTAAGGTTGTAAAATGCAGCTAACGGTTTTCTACAAAGCTGTTTTCACTGTACCATTTTATTAGAAATAAATAGGTTCATAAGCATGATTGTGTTGTATCGTGGTCATTCTCATTGTTCCAGTTTTTAATTGTCATACATGCCAACAAGAGCCAAAGACCGTAGTGCATTACCCAGTCTTTCCATTTTCACTTTTAGAGTTCATCAAAAATATACCAGTGGTCAAAGTCAGCATGAGCATCCTCCTGTGGGCTGAAATGTGCCACAAGAAACTGAATTTGAATCATGAAATCCGAATAGTACAATTTGAAATTGAATTTATTAGCTTCGAACTGAAATCTAATAAACTTGAAACTGAATGTAAGATTATGACATTGAATTTAGTTTATCTGAAATTATATTTCATCCTCACTGAAAATTCAACTATACTTTCAAATTCATCTCTCAAAATTCAGTTTCAATATAAGTGGTCATGATGTGTTAAATATGTCTGCACGATGAGAGTTAAACCCAAAACCTAAATGTAGATCTATTCATTAACAGTTTGGCACGGCTCTGCCTGTGCTGGTTTATTATCAGCGGTGTGATCTGCCGTTGAAGTGTCAAAGCTTTAAGAGGAGCGCCCGGACGCCACACCCCCAGCGCTCACAACGCCAGAGGGTTTTTTTCATCAGCTTGAGTAATGTCAGCATCTTTATGGATAACAGTGTGGAAACTGACTTGGTTTCTTCGCTGGAGTGTCTGTGCTTTATGTCCTCACAGGTTTTCCCTGGATCATCCCTGAACCTGCTGCTGTGGTCCTCCTCTCCTGCCTTCATTGTCATCACTCACTTATCCAGATAGTTGTGATGGTGTTTATTATATACAGTTGCAGAAAATTATTAGACCATCAAAAGTCCTCAAAAACAATGGTTATACAATGAAGTACTAACTCCTGTGTGTATCATGTGACTAAGACAGAAAAGAAAATGTGGAATGAATAAAAGCACGGTTTTTGTCAGTACAATGACATAGATATTGATGGAAGAACTGAAGTGATTTTGGTTATCAAGAAAACATGGAAAATGGATAGATATCAGCTCTGAAATTCAACTATGAGCTATTTTTGTTATATTTGTCCAAACAAATGGACCTTTAGTTGTACCAGGCATTAAAATGAACAAAAAATGGAAGAAAACAAGGGGTGGTCTAATAATTTTTTTCCACGACTGCAGTCATAGATGGTAGAGGTTTCTAGGAAAGGCAAGTTTATTTGTATAACACTTCATACTCAGGGCAATTCACAGTTCTTTACAAAAATGGAAAAGAGACAAATCCAAAACACAATTAAAACATAATCAAAACATAAATAAGAATCAGTTAAAGTAAAAGGTCAGAGTGCAGATGGAACCCTTTCAGTAGTTCTATGCACAGTTGAACAGAGCCGTTTTCAGCCTGGACATAAACAGTGTCAGAGTAGAGGTCTGTCTGACGTCATCAGGACGACTGTTCCACAGTTTAGTTGCATGGAACTGAAACGCAGCTTCATCCAGTTCAGTCCTGACTGGGCACCAGCAGAAGACCAGACCCTGAGGTTCTCAGGGTCCGAGATGGTTCATAGAAGACCAACATGTCAGAGATGTACTTTGGTGCTAGACCATGCTATTATTTATCCTAACAGTTAGTGCATCCACTGTTAATACTTGGATTTGTAGTTGTAGTATTAACAGTGATGGACATTTGTTCTAAATATTGGTAATTATACCAGCACCAGCTCTTCTACTTTTTCACATTTCTAGTTCAGTTTGCTGTGCATCCATGTGTCTCCCCCTACTTCCCCCTTCTCCCCCAATCTCTCTTTTTCTCTTCCTTTAGACTCTCTCTAACCCAGACTGGTCAAGGCAGAAGACCGTCCTCCAGGAGTCAGGGTCCGCTCCAGGTTTCTGCCTGTTAAAAGGATGGTTTTCCTCACCACTGTCACCAGTCACAAGTGTTTGTTCCTGGAGGATTCTATTGGGTGGCTGTAAACTGGCTTGAGAGTCTGGTTTCGCCCGGCTCTATATGTAAAGTGTCATGAGATAACTTTTATGATCTGAAGCTGTATGAATAAAATTTGATTTTATAAAAGCTCTAGATAGACTAACATTTTTCAATTTTATTATTTTTTAAATAACGTGATCTACCTGCACTACCTGTGTGATCTACTGGTTGATTGCCATCGATGTATTGGAGACCTAAAACTGGTTCAGGTTAAATTTTGAATTCAGTCAGACTTTATGACCATCTAGTTCTTGCCTTTAAGACTTTGTTTTATTTGCTATTGAACAGTTAAGATAATTTTGATTAAAACCTCTGAATGATTTTGACACTGTTGACTGTAGTATCTTCAGGGTAATTTTTACACTTCGCCAAATCATCCCATCTGCCAGATTGGACCCTTTGGGCTGATTTTGGCCTGTGGGCCATATGTTTGACCCCCCTGAGCTGTACTGTGGTTTTTTTTTTTTTTTGTTACAGATTCTAGTGATTAGCTACAGCAGACTGGAACAACAACAGGCCAAAGGATGGAAAAAAGATTGTTTTAGGGGCTTTTACATTGATGAGACTGCACTTCTCTACAGAAAGTGGCTGCAGTAGCTGGTTGGAACAAAGGAGTGTTTTTCAATTCAAGTGATATCACATCATTCATTCATCAAAAATGAGAAATGTTGCTGCACAATGCAACTTTTACCCCACAATATGCAGGTCTGAGTTGTACTTATAATACACTGGAGAATGTGTAAAGTCAGTGTCCCATCTGGGCTGCAGATTTACTGCTGGCCTGGATTACTGAGAGAAAAAAAAAACTGGGAGGAGAAAGAAAAGTACTTTTCAGTCAGCACAGGGATATACTGACCCAGCCCTGCTTTTTCAGTCAGATGTAACCGTGAGAGGATTTTGTCATAGTTTTCATGCTTGAATAGATTCACTGAAGTGAGTGAAAACATAAAGATGGGAGTAGTTCAGTGGGTGATGACACTGTTTCTTAAATCTTGAGTTTCTGAGAATCTGGACATCAACAAAAAGGTGCTGATTCAGATTCTTAGCCTTTACTGACAGACATGAAGGGTAACCTAAAAGAAAAAAGTGTTTAGTAGAGTTATGTAATAGTACTGAAAATATCCAACCTGTTTTAAAAATGTAAGGTCTATAAACACTTTCACATATTTATTTTGTTTACATATTCATCAATAAATCCAGTTGTTGAAATGATACAAACGTCACATGAAATAAATGTATTATCTAAATCCAGTGAAGCGTAAAACAGTAACACTCATCACTTTAAATGGATGTGGACGTGACAGTAAAATATGGAGTAAAACTGTGTATGTAAATGGATGAAAATGTTATTTGCAGTTAAAATACATATATCCTAATTACAGTTACTATACTACTATACTATTACTTATACTATTATTTACTTACTACTTGCTTACTTATTACTTATACTTATACTATTACTATACTATTATAGTATTACTATACTATTGAACAAATTAATAAATAAATACATGGTAAGTACTCCCATTTTGTGTTGTGGTGAACTAAGGAACTTAAGTGATAAAATATTCTAATGAGAACTGAGATGGAGCTGTTACTGTTTATAATAACTTGTAT
Organism: Apogon hyalosoma; assembly: GCA_037367295.1. Lineage (NCBI taxonomy): Eukaryota > Metazoa > Chordata > Actinopteri > Kurtiformes > Apogonidae > Apogon > Apogon hyalosoma. Next base: position 30,842,593 of record JAPQRP010000003.1, read on the forward strand.
AGACACGTAAACTGGAGTCAGTGAGTCTGGCATAATATGTCACAATTTTATTATCTTATATTTTCATTGGTATCATGTTACAGAACAACGAACATTTCACAATGACAAGATGAGTGATAGATATGTTAAGCTCTTATCTTTGACATTTCCAGCAGAAAATGTTTATCACATCTTAACCCTTAAAGACCCAGTTCTACTTTTGTGGCAATTCCAAAAAAGTTTTTTTTCCTCTATATGTTACTTTTCTTAAGTGACTTATCACCATTTATTCTAATATAATGCCCTGTGTTTTGCATTTTTAAGTGAAAATCAGGTATTTTCCCTTATTTAATTTAGTGGATATTGATTGAAGCTCAGAATTAAAGTTGAGGGGGTTTATATGAAAAACACAGAAAACTAAAAAAAAAAAAAAAAAAAAGTGACTTTTTCAGTAAAATCTATCATTAACTGAGCATAAACCAAGTGTGTCCATTCACTGTCATTGATCCAACTCCATGGGTTTTACTGGTGAATCAATGCTGTAGAATATGACGGTGTTTCCACGGTAACTACGGAGCCTCTGAACATCCAAATAGGTCATATCTGATGACCATGAAAAGATGACAAACTGCACTTTATTCCAATTATTTACATGGATTGATAGGATTAGTGGATCAGAAATTATTAAATGTTTTAGATCTGTAGATGCTTTTGCTCATCAGAGGATGTTTGGGTCTTTATAGGTTAAATATATTTGTATCTTAAAATTAGTTTGGAGGGAGTTTGTCAGAATTCACCAGTAGAGGTCACACATTATAGAATCAATGCCAGAAACTAACAGTCATTATCAATCGGAATAAAAAGCCTCAAAAAGAAGAGACTGAAGCAGAAGGAGAATAGAACCTTTAACAATCAATTAAACAGCAGAATATTAACAGGCCAGTTTGGTACCTACAGTTGAGGAATAGTTCCATCTCCACATTAAATATCTCAGCAAGTTGATAAAAACCAATATTTTGGGTGATATTAGTCATTTTGAAATACAATAGCCTGACAATCACGACCGGAAGCGCAGTATTACATTTTAGGAAAATGAAGTTAAAAACAGGAACCACGCACTTACCAACATGATATCATGAACTGCGTAAATATATACTCCATAAACGCCACTTTTAATTGGTGTGTTAGCTTTAAGCATTATAAGCTTTCTGCAAGTATGTTCACAGTGCATCAAACACCACGTGATTAGGTTAAGGTTAGGGTAAGGTTTAGGGTTACGTGTAGGGTTAGGGTTAGGTGTAGGGTTAGGTGTTAGGTGTTAGGGTTAGGCCTAGTGTTTGGGCTAGAGTTTGGGTTAGGGTTAGGTGTAGGGTTAGGGTTAGGTGTAGGGTTAGGCCTAGGGTTAGGGTTAGGGCTAGGGTTACGTGTAGGGTTAGGGTTAGGACTGGGGTTTGGGTTAGGGTTAGGGTGAGGATTAGAGTTAGGTGTAGGGTTAGAGTTAGGGTTAGGTGTAGGGTTAGGGCTAGTGCTTGGTCTAGAGTTTAGGTTAGGGTTAGGTGTAGGGTTAGGGCTGGGGTTAGGGTTAGGTCTAGGATTATGGTTAGGTGTAGGGTTAGGGTTAGGGTTAGGTGTAGGGTTAGGGTTAGGGTTAGGTGTAGGGTTAGGGGGTTAGGGTAAGGGTTAGGGCTAGGGTTTGGGTTAGGTGTAGGGCCAGGGTTAGGGTTAGGTTTAGGGTTAGGTGCAAGGTTAGGGTTTGGGTTTGGGCTTGGGTTAGGGTTAGGCCTAGGCCTAGGGTCAGGGTTAGAGTTAGGTTTTTGGTTAGGGTTAGGGTTAGGTGTAGGTTTAGGTCTGGGGTTAGGGGGTTAGGGTTAGGGCTAGGGTTTAGGTTAGGTGTAGGGCCAGGGTTAGGTTTAGGGTTAGAGTTAGGTGCAAGGTTAGAGTAAGGGTTTGGGCTTGAGTTAGGGTTAGGCCTAGGGTCAGGGTTAGAGTTAGGTTTTTGGTTAGGGTTAGGGCTAGGTGTAGGGTTAGGGCTAGGTGTAGAGTTAGGGTAAGGGTTAGGGTTAGGGCTAGTGTTAGGGTCAGAGTTAGGGTTAGGTTTGGGGTTAGGTGCAAGGTTAGGGTTTGGGCTTGGGGTAAGGTTAGGCCTAGGGTCAGGGTTAGAGTTAGGTTTTTGGTTAGGGTTAGGGCTAGGTGTAGGGTTAGGGCTAGGTTTAGGGTTAGGGGTAGGTGTAGGGTTAGGTGTAGGGTTAGGGTTAGGGTTAGATGTAGGGTTAGGTGTAGGTTTAGGTCTGGGGTTAGGGGGTTAGGGCTAGGGTTTAGGTTAGGTGTAAGGCCAGGGTTAGGTTTAGGGTTAGAGTTAGGTGCAAGGTTAGAGTAAGGGTTTGGGCTTGAGTTAGGGTTAGGCCTAGGGTCAGGGTTAGAGTTAGGTTTTTGGTTAGGGTTAGGGCTAAGTGTAGGGTTAGGGCTCGTGTTAGTGGTTGGGTTAGGGTTAGGTGTAGGGTTAGGGTTAGGGTTAGGTGTAGGGTTAGGGTAAGGGTTAGGGCTAGTGTTAGGGTTAGGTGTAGGGCCAGGGTTAGGGTTAGGTGTAGGGTTAGGGTTAGGTACAAGGTTAGGCTTAGGGTTTGGGCTTGGGTTAGGCCTAGGGTCAGGGTTAGAGTTAGGTTTTTGGTTAGGGTTAGGGCTAGGTGTAGGGCTAGGGTTAGGTGTAGGGCTAGTGTTAGGGCTAGGTGTAGGGTTAGGGTTAGGTGTAAGGTTAGGTCTAGGATTATGGTTAGGTGTAGGGTTAGGGTTAGGTCTGGGGTTTGGGGGTTAGGGTTAGGGTCAGGGTAAGGGTTTGGGTTAGGTGTAGGGCCAGGGTTAGGGTTAGGTTTAGGTCTAGGGTTACGTGTAAGTTTAGGGTTAGGGTTTGGGCTTCGGTTAGGGTTAGAGTTTGGTTTTTGGTAAGGGTTAGGGCTAGGTGTAGGGTTAGGTCTAGGTGTAGGGTTAGGGCTAGGTGTAGGGTTAGGTCTAGGTTAGTGTTAGGGTTAGGGTTAGTGTTAGGGTTAGGTGTAGGGTCAGGGAAAGGATCAGGGCTAGTGTTAGGGTTAGGTGTAGGGCCAGGGTTAGGGTTAGGTTTAGGGTTAGGTCTAGGGTTAGGGTTAGGGTCAGGGTTAGAGTTAGGTTTTTTGTTAGGATTAGGGCTAGGTGTAGGGTTAGGGTTAGGGTTAGGGCTAGGTGTAGGGTTAGGGTTAGAGTTTGGGCTAGGTGTAGGGTTAGGTGTAGGGTTTGGGCTAGGTGTAGGGTTAGGGCTCGTGTTAGGTGTTGGGTTAGGGTTTAGGTTAGGGTTAGGTCTAGGGTTAGGGTTAGGTGTAGTGTTAGGGTTAGGGTTAGGTGTAGGGTTAGGGTTACATCCTGGGTTAGGGGGTTTGGGTTAGGGTAAGGGTTAGGGCTAGGTGTAGGTGTAGGGTTAGGGTAAGTGTTAGGGCTAGGGTTAGGTTTAGGGTTAGGTCTAGGGTTAGGGTTAGGTGCAAGGTTTGGGTTAGGGTTAGGCTTAGGGCTAGGTGTAGGGTTAGGGTTAGGGCTAGGTGTAGGGTTAGGGTTAGAGTTTGGGCTAGGTGTAGGGTTAGGTGTAGGGTTTGGGCTAGGTGTAGGGTTAGGGCTCGTGTTAGGTGTTGGGTTAGGGTTTAGGTTAGGGTTAGGTCTAGGGTTAGGGTTAGGTGTAGTGTTAGGGTTAGGGTTAGGTGTAGGGTTAGGGTTACATCCTGGGTTAGGGGGTTTGGGTTAGGGTAAGGGTTAGGGCTAGGTGTAGGTGTAGGGTTAGGGTAAGTGTTAGGGCTAGGGTTAGGTTTAGGGTTAGGTCTAGGGTTAGGGTTAGGTGCAAGGTTTGGGTTAGGGTTAGGCTTAGGGCTAGGCGTAGGGTTAGGGTTAGGGTTAGGGCTAGGTGTAGGGTTAGGGTTAGGGTTAGGTGTAGGGCCAGGGTTAGGTTTAGGTTCAGGGTTAGGTCTAGGGTTAGGGTTAGGTGCAAAGTCAGGGTTAGGGTTTGGGCTAGGGCTAGGGTTAGGCCTAGGGTCAGGGTTAGAGTTAGGTTTTTAGTTAGGGTTAGGGCTAGGTGTAGGATTAGGGTTAGTGTTAGGGCTAGGTGTAGGGTTAGGGTTTGGGCTAGGTGTAGGGTTTGGTGTATTGTTTGGGCTAGGTGTAGGGTTAGGTGTAGGGTTTGGGCTAGGTGTAGGGTTAGGGCTCTTTTTTGTTGTTGGGTTAGGGTTAGGTCTAGGGTTAGAGTTAGGTGTAGGGTTAGGGCTAGGGTTAAGTGTAGGGTTAGGGCTGGGGTTAGGGTTAGGGCTGGGGTTAGGGTTAGGTGTAGAGTTAGGTCCAGGATTATGGTTAGGTGTAGGGTTAGGTCTGGGGTTAGGGGTTAGGGTTTGGGTTGGGTGTAGGGTCAGGGTTAGAGTTAGGTTTTTGGTTAGGGTTAGGGTTAGGTGTAGGGTTAGGGCAAGGTGTAGTGTTAGGGTTA
>JAPQRP010000003.1:30880796-30906090 GCA_037367295.1 Apogon hyalosoma
AATAATGGATCTACTGTACGCGCTTTGAGTATGCGTTCATAGAAAAGCGCAATATAAATCTAATCCATTATTATTAATACCATTTGTATAGAGATCTGATCTGAAATACTCCATCTACCTTCAGTTTAGGGCACGCTGTCTGCAGTCCCTGGATGCAAACTGGAAGTTCACAGTCTTTACTGTCCAGCTTTTTATTAACCTCCAAGAACTCCAAGTCAGGACAGCATCCCCTCTGAAAAACAAACGTAATGTTATGTGTTGTCATGTGTGCTTTTTACGTTAATACTCAAATTAAGAAAGTATGGAGAGAAAAGGGGTCTTACAGTGATTGCGGCCAAAAGTCTGTCAGTCTTTAGCCCACGGGTGAACAAAAGTTGTCTGAGTTGCCTTCCGTGTCTTTCGAGGAAGGTCAGGAGTCCCTCAACCTGAAACTACATTAAAGTGTGTTCTCATCTGAGGCAACAATTGCAATATTTGGCATTACATCACATTCTTTTCTATGGGCGGAAATATGTGCCACCAGAAACTGAATATGAATCATGAAAACTGAATCTGAATTCTATCATTTAAAATCTAATTTATTAGTTTTGAACTTAAGCCCAATAAACTTGAAATTGAATGTAAAATTATGAAATTGAATTCAGTTTATCCTCAATGAAATTTCAACTGTGTATATTTCCACATTCTGTTCTCTCAATTCAATTTCAATTTACTGCGACAGACATCCGGGTAGTTGAGGAAAAGCAATCGAGCGCGGATACACATGACTCCTCTTCGGCCAATCAGCACCTACGTTTCTGAGCACGTAACGTAGTAGTTGTCAAGGAAACGGAGAAAGGAGTGTTTGGTGGTCCAGAAGTGTCACAGCAACACAGAAGCCGCAACAACATACAATTAACCACAACACTACACAGTTAACCTCAACACAACGCAATAAACTATAACGGAAGTTTATCCCACAACGGAAACGGGTGTTGACTCAGTGAGTAAGTAAGTAAATCGTTGTTCATAAGTTTTTAATGAATGCTGTCGCTAATGAATAATGTTGATATTTACAGTTGTATTTCTGTATTTTGCCGTCTGGCCTCGGACTATTATTATAATTACACAGTTAATTGTTAGCTGAACGTACTTAGCAACATTAGCTAGCACTGCTGTGGAGCCAATCCAATGACAGTAGGGCTAACAGGCTCATACAGATGAGAATGATACCGGTATATGTTTTGTTGGAACTAACGGTACTCGTCTCAAGATGTGAAAATAAAGAAAACTGAATGTACTCTTACAGTATTCTTCAGTTTAATCCTCTCCTCGCTGTAACTACAGCCTACCAGCTCTGATCTGACAAAGCCTATGCTGTATTTATCGAACAGATAAACATGTACTGTGGACATGAACTTGTATGAGCCTCCACTTTCTGTGTTGTTGTTGTTTTTTGTTTTTGTTTTATTTATTTTCACAGCTTGAGACAAATACCGTTAGTTCCAACAGAACATATAACGGTATCATTCTCATCTGTGTGAGCCTGTTAGCCCTATTTTCACTGGATTGGCTCCACAGCAGTGCTAGCTAATGTTGCTAAGTACGTTGCTAACTCTTAACTGTATAATTACAGTAACAGTCCGAGGATAGATGGAAATATACGGAAATACAACGGTGAGTATCAACATTATTCATTAGCAACAGCGATCATTTAAGACTTATGAACAACGAGTCCACTCCTGTCAACACCCGTTTCCGTTGTGGGATAAGTTCCGTTACAACTTATTGTGTTGTGTTCAGCTTTTGTGTTGCTGTGACACTTCTGGGCCACAAAGCATTTCGTCCTTCGTTTCCTTGACAACCACTATATTACCTGCTCAAAAACGTAGGTGCTGTTCTGTGTATCTGCGCTCGATTGCTCTTCCTCAACTACCCGGATGTCTGTCGGTAAATTGAAACTGAATTGTGAGAACTGAATGCGGAAATATATAGAGTTGAAATTTCATTGAGAATAAATTGAGTTCAATTTCATAATCTTACATTCAGTTTCAAGTTTATTGGACTCAAGTTCAAAATACAATTCAGATTCAGTTTTCATGATTCATGTTCAGTTTCTGGTGGCACATATTTCAGCCCATACTTTTAATTTTAATCAAAAACATAAAAATTTGATTGCCTTTACTACTCTTCTAGCTCGGAGACTAATACTCCTTACATAGAAAGAAAAACACCCTCCAACATTTAAATCCTGGTTTCTGGATTGTTTACATCATTTAACAATGGAGAAAAAATTATATTCTATAAGGATGTGCCAATAAGTTTTTCAGTACCTGGGAACCTGTTCTGAATCACACAAGAGCTACAAGAGGTAGATCCCTCACTTATTCCAGAGTAGTCTTATTAAAACTAGTCTGTGATTAGTATGTGAGTCTCTTATTTTTGTATTTATCCTTTTTTTTTTTTTAAATGGTGCAACAGGCAGTGTTCATCAGTTCAGATATAAAAAAAATGATGACTTGCATTATGCTTTGGTGGATGACTCAATGTGTAATAAAAACACTTTGAACAAAAAAAAGTATGCATGTACATTATACACATCTGCACAAACCCCACTCATTAACTTTTTCACAGTGAAATCCTGGTTACATTTATCACTTAGCCCAAAGACCTATTCTTGTAGTACTCATAATTGTATATCACATACCAACAGCTGTATTGCCCTCCGTCTCGTGTGATAAACATGGGATTGTATTTATTTATAAAGCACACACTGATCTTTCACCTCCCTACATCACAGAACCACATCAGAAAATAAATAATAAAAAGCTTTATTTCACTTTTTTCTTCTAGATGTTCTCACATTTTTTCCATTCCTGTTATGCATCTCATAAAATATTTTATCACAGAGCTGCATGATTTACATGGAGCACAATTTCAGCTCAAAATCATGACTTTATCTGGAAAAAAAACATTACTGCATCATTTGGCGCACAATTTCAGCTCCTGTCCCGATCGGAGAAGAGCAGATATAAATACAGATAAATCACTATGTGGTTAAATATAATGTTGAATTGTGCAGTAACTGTTTACTGCTGTGGATTATTAAGTATCCCACCTCTGAATACTGGAGGTTGATGCTCTGCAGGGACCGGCTGTGCATACCCAGGCTTCTGAAGACGTGCTCTGTCAGACCAGAGCAGTACGAGAGTGTGAGGGAGTGGAGGTGAGGGCAGAACCGTGATACAACCTAAATCAAATCACACATCAACAGAAAAAAGCATATAGTAAATACAAATGTATATGTTAATTGAGAAAACACATAATCTGCAATGTCATAAATGTAATATTAATCCTAATATCAGCACTGACCATATTATTTTATTTCACAATTGATATTAGTTGTTCGATAAGCTTTTCATTACTATTTAAGAGACCATATTTTGCTCTCCTCTTGAAAAGTAATAAGGTAGAGGCCTCATTTATAATATAAACTAAGTAAATAATCACAAAAGAAACTTGTATAGACAACAGTGTTATTTTATCCCTATTAACAAGAGAATGCATTTCAGTAAAACAATAAAACCTTTGGAATAGTTGACGTAATTAAAATATTAGACAAATGAATCAACCAGAAATAAAGTATAATTAAATACAAATTTTAAATTGCTGAGAAAATAAAATGAAGCAAAGCTAATTTTTTCTGAATACTATTCCCTGTTGAAGGTACATAGTGTATGAAAGTGGATTTTCTGAGATCAGCTGCTCTGTTGGGGCCTATATCGGAAGACAGTAACAAGGTGACGGCCACATAGGTAAGAGCACTTTGTACATTTTTAAAGAGTAACTGTAGCATGATTTGAAAAAGTACAAAATGCATCTTCAAATGCAGAAATCCTCAGAGAAGAAACCCCAACTTACTTCAACTGCATAGCTGACATTCTTTATCCAGTGACACAGTGAAAATTCTCGCAGCTGGGAGAATCTAAAAAAACAAGAAACACAGTTTTGCATTTCATTTTCAAGTCAATCCAAGACTCAACCACTTACCTAATTGAAAACAAACACAGTAAACTACTACTACTACTATAGTAGGCTATTCAGCCAAATAATTTCAGAAAACCAAAAATACACACCTGTGCTGAGCCAGCCAGTCTATAGTGTCCTTTATCTTTTTCTCAGTTTTAGGCAGCTGGCTCCTCCTCGGCTCAATCCAGCAGTAACCGATAGTGACTCGACGCCAAAGGACTGGACTAGAGGCAGCAGCGTTCCATAAACGACACACGCTTCCCACTCTTCAACAGAAACATGCAGAAAAAAGTGGAGTAGATGAGGATGGATGGTCTGCAGATTAACTGTACTGAAGTGAAATGACAACGCAAACTAACAACCGTCTGACCATTAATTACAATTACGGGTAATGTTATTAATAAAGCAAGAAAAATGCACATAACGTCACATATAATAATTAAGGTGATGATGAATACAATTACATGATAATGATTTAATAACATATTTTTGTGACTTTTGTATCAAACTCTAATTATGATTTGTTTCTACTCAAGAGCAACTGATGTAAAAGCACAAAATTAACTGTAACATGATGTAAAACAACTGACAGCGTATTGACAAAAATTTAAAGAAAGGCTGGTGGGTGATGCTTTGTATAAATGAATAAAAAATGTTTGTAGAACAATACAATGCACATCAAAATAATGAAATGCATAACTATAGTAAAAAAAAAAAGTTTGGTCATTGCATAAATCTTGTGTAATACCAGAAACATTGCATCAAATAAGCATTTATTACCTGCAAAGAAACGGTACAGCACCATCTTGGACAACGACCATCTGAAAAATATTCACGAGCACCTCCTCTGGGAGACTTTCACCCCATCTGTTGTCTGTTGCTTCCTTTGGCACAAAGGCAGGATCCCCTTTCTCCTTTACCATTGGATTATTCACCAGTTTAGGTTTAGGACGGACCGTCTTCTTTTTCTTAATCTGAATGACTTTCTTTTTGTTTTTTGTTAACTTTTTCTTCTTGCTTCCCTTCCTCTGAGTGGTCCAGTTTGAGCTGTTGTACTGAGAAGTGCTGGATATGACAAGAAGCATATCTTCTCCTTCATGAACAGTGTATCCGAGCTGAGCAGACCTGCTAACTCTCTTTTTTGGCTTCTTCGCTTTCTTCTTTTGAGGCACATCTGATTTCCTCTTTAAAGATGGTTTCTGTGATGCTGGTTCATTTGTTCCCTGATCTGCTGCTTTTGATGTGCTGGGTTCAGCCACTTCATTTCCTCCCTGAGATTCTGCTTTGAAGGAGTCCATCGCTGCTGATTTTTAATATTTATCACAGGCCTCATTCAAAGAAAATCAGTGTTTGGGAAAACAAGTAGCATAGTGGAATCTGAAAATGGAAATCATGAAATAAATTTAATCTATAGTTGTGCCCCTGATTTCATCTAATGTCATGGAAAACACAGTGAAGAGAAATGGTCTGTAACATCTTCTGTTTTACTTAACACTTGAATGGTGTCTTACAATTAATAACAAAATTGTAGATGTGGAAACTGTGGATCCTAGACTATATTATATTCATAAAGAACAAATTCAAGATCATTTAAGCTTTCTATGCATTTACTTCTATTCTTTGCAAAACACAGTGCCATATTTGCTTCCAGGAATGACTGCACATATGGCTAACAGACAACTTCAACAATCATCTGTGACTGGTTTCAGAAAAAAATAGACTCAGCTGGGTATTGTAGCATCATCTAGTACCTGCAGAAGAAGGTTCATTCCCAAGGATATCTACAGTATGCTGATAGGGTTTCCACCTTAAAGAATGATGCTTCTGCTTTTAAAACACTTGACTGCAAAGATATGAAAATGGAAATACCTGATTATGATTAGGTCAACATCTGACTTAAAGAAATAAGTAAAGAATGCACTAAGTGACTAGTAATGGTTAAAAAGGAAACAATACATCCACATTCATTGTGTTTGAGTTTCTAAGCTGTGTACACATTCTTAGCTCTATTTTGGAGTGCTTTTCATATGAGGAAGAGACAAATACATAACGGTAGATCATGCACCGACACTTAATGTCATTAAAGGTGGTTTGTTCGTGCAAAAACTGTTCCTTATTTAGCTAAATATTATATTATCGCCTTCATTATCCACATTAGTTGACCAGTGGGCATTTGTCTTATTGTTAAATCGTTAATAAGTCGCTGTACAGGATGATGTTACAGAATAATGCATATAAATGTTCTACGTTATTTATAATAAATTCTGTTGTGTTTTAAATCGGTTTGTCGTATTTTTCTTGGCAGTTCTGGGTTCAACTGCACTTGTCTCGCTTCCGATCTAAGCAAAAAGAACGATGACCAGGGTAAATGAGGACTTACACAAACATCCAGATGAACCTAGAAGAACTACCAAGAAGAAGACCTGCACAAATGAGAACTTATACACACGTTTCTCGTATTATTTTGTGGAATTTTACATTACCTGCTAGGCTACTTCACACACACTGGGAAGAATCCAGCCACAATATAAACCCACAATGCATTTCGCCTTTCCATTACAATTGGTGGAAACCCTGGCAACAGCCCGCCTCCAATAAAACTGTCCAATCACAATCCATCTCACTGTTCCGGCGCATGAGTGTTGTTGTGGGTCGAAAACGCAGTGTTTCAGGAGACTGCGGTTGGAAGGTAAGAAAGTACATGTTAATAACTACACTACGCATTTGAAATCATTTCGATTGAAAACAGCATTTTGCAGCGCTGTTTAATTCTGCTGTTTTAATGTAATTGTGTTGCTTAGCACTTTTCCTGTGTTTAAAGTTGGCGCTAACATTAGCAACCTGGTCATAAGGCTAGTATTAGCATGGAGTTTAACTGTAGCACTAACACTCATTTTCGTAACGATGTGTTCATTTTTCCGAGATTTCTGATCGTAATCTTCCTGTAAGAGACAGGTTAGACCGTGTTTATACGAGAAATGTAAATGTAATAGGTAATAAGGAAAATAAAGCTTTATTCTAACGTATTTAACGCTTTGTTGTTAAGGGAAGCGTGGGCTTTACCTGCAAGTTTGCATGTCCAGCTCCTGCAAATTAGCACTAGAAAACCTACAATTTTCCTGTGCACATTGTCATTTTTTTTTTTTTTTTAAATGTAGGTTGTTGTGTTGAGTGTTATTGCCTGTATGCATTACTCTAAGAGGTGCTTTGTTTGAAATCCAACCTACTCTACAGTGAGTTAGCCTATGCACTACTTTTTGATAACAATACCAATCAACAGAATCACCTAGATCTGTGTACAACATGCTTCAACTGTTGATACCAGATATAGATAAGCAGCATCTGATTTAGTGATCCGTGGTTGTGCACTTCTAGATTTTAACAAACTTTTTCCTTTTAGGTGTCTGCTGAAACCTCTGTACACTGATACCAAAGGGAGGTACATTTTCCTGAAAAGTATGATACTTCTGTTTGCCACCTAACAATCTTTTTCTAATGAGATCACACACTGTATAAGAGACAGCAGTGCAACACACATCTTAGGGTTGATCTTATCTGTTGTTCTTCTGTTTTAAACAGGTAATAATGGAGGAGGGTGAGGATTTCTCTCTTAGTGGAAAAGTGGCTGTAGCTGAGGCTAATCTGAGTAAGTTTGAAAAGATTTAGACAAACTTCATATGTAGTGAATTAGAGAAAGAGTCAAGTCCTCTAATAGAAGCTGTTCTACTGATAAATTCATAACAAAAGGAAACATTTAATCTCTGCATTTTTATGGGATTTATAGTGGTGTTCAAATGTAAAATTCACAAAATGACCTTTCTTCCATCTTGTTTGGTTTTCAGGAGATGAGTACTTCTGGAAACTTATTGCTGACTTCATTGGTCCTCAGACTGGGGAGGGGTTAGAGCTCCATACAGCACCGTGCAAGAACAGACTTTTGATTCAAGTGGGACTCATGAGAGAAGAAAATAACTTTCCGTGGATTGCCATTGTAGAATGGCTTAAGAAACTTTTCCCCAGTCATCAGTCAGCTGACTTTCGTCGTTTGATTGAAAGAGGCATTGCAACAACATTGAGCCTAGGAAGTGAAGCAAGGCTGATGTTTCTGGAATCAAATGTGAACTTTAATTTTGTTGGTCCAATATGTGATAGCATAGGAGTGGAACGATCACATCTTCTGGAAATGAGGGATTTTTCAGAGAGGGCACAGTCAATAGAGGTCACAAATGGATTGATTGTGGAATTGAGCAACTTCATTGCTAGGGAGGAAATTGCCCCAGTTATTTTAGTTCACTGGCTTAGAAACTTTAACCCTGACTATTGTAAGAAAGGGGATGTTCAAAAGGCATATAAAGTCCTTAAAGGAAAGCTCAAAAAGTTAAAAATGTGCTGCCGCAATTATGAAACAAGAAGCCACAGGAGGAATGTAGCGATGGAAAATCTACTTCAGACCCCGTTTGAACTGGTGCCAAAGAAACATGATGCACGTAAATTTTTAACCAAGAAACGGATGAGAAAAGATGATGGTAGTTATGAAAAAGTCAAAATTAAAGAAGAATTTGAGAGCTTTGAAATCATGCAAGGTGAAGGTCCTGATATGAATGGTGCAGTTATTAAGAGAATTATACTGAAAGAGACTGTGCCTAGATGTGATGAAAGTGATGAGGATTTGGATGTGTCCAATGAAGAAGAAACATCAGATAACAAAGATGAAGTTTTGACCCTTCTGGACATTGCAATGCTGTCTGTCCAAAAGCTTTCCAGTGTGTATGGTGGGAAGTCCCCAGAATCCAAACAAGTAGCCTTAGAGCTCCTCAAAAATCAATACATTATGACATGTAAGGAGCATCCAGCAATGATAGATTTTGAGAGAAATCTCAACTCACTTTCTCATTCTCTGGCCTCCCCTGTGTTGTTTTTAAACTGCAATGCTAATTTCCTGGTTGACTTGCATGATGCAGTTGAACAGCAGATTATTTGCTTTGAAAAAGAGATCATTCAGTCAAGAGGAGAGAGACTTGGCCGGGATAAGATGCCAAAATTTAGCAAGTTTGTGAATTTCACAGAAAGTGCGACTTCACGCTACATTCACATGGCATGTGATATCTTAAGCCCTCGCACCCCTGATAAGAAGAACCACAGGAAACACTGGGTGGCTTTTTGTGAGGAAAAGAAAAATCCCTCTCGCTTGGCAGTGAATTCATCAAACCATTTCAACAACTATTTCGAAGCAGCGGCGGGTCTTATTCACCATCACAAAGAGATCTCTCTCTTCTTGTCTGATTTGATTTCCCTTAACAATGATGAATGCCCAAACATTATTCTGGAGAGTGTTGCTGCTGATGCAAATGACTCTATGATTCAGAGCTTTGTATGCGTTCTAGCCATCATTTACTGCAAAGTCCTTGGCCCTTATTGGCAGCTACTGAAAAGTGGAGGCGAGTATTCACATTATGGCCGGTACCTTCTCTGTCTTTACCAAAAGTTCCTGGATTGGTCCAAACATCCTGCAACACTACTCGAACCTGAAGAGAGCACAAATGTTTTTATGCAGTTTCCCCTGCAAGAGAAATCCTTCTCGGGGGTTTTTCATTACTGTGGTGAGTGGCACACAAACAGAGACCTAATTAGAGCGTGCTTGAAGAGAGTGATAAAGGTGATAGCTACCGTCACTGATGAGCACCTGAAGGATTTTCTGCCTGGAGGAAAATTTTCCGAAGTCCCCTCACCCAATTTGAGCTTAAAGCTTGAAAGTTGCACATTCTCCGTCTTGATGGCTGAATATCCCTTTAGCCATACATATCCTTACAAGAAGAAAGAATCTCCCAAGACCCCCAAACAGCCCACAAAGAAGGATTTGTCATCAGGTAGCTCTCAGGAAGACAATGAGCTGTCAGGTTCATCTGGCGACAGTTCAGATGAAGTCTCCAGTCCACAAGTCAAAAAGAATGCACATATTAAAAAGGAAAAGACAAGCAGAGCATATAAGAAACAAGGTGTGGAAGAGGTTGAGCTGAATATGGACAGGGATTACATAATCACCACAGTGCACAGGAACGGTGGGCCATGCAGGACCCAGCAGGATGTTGACAAACTGATGTTGCGTTTTGATGGAAAGTCCAGAATTGAGAAACGGGAAGGAATTCGTTGTGAGATACTCTATCAAAAAATGATCCTCAACAACATAGACCCAAACCTAAACTGCTTTTTCCGCAATACCACAGAGATGATGTTGAAGCTGAAGTTGGCTCTTCCACGTATTAAGCCTGGGTATTCTCTTGTCTTAGCCCCTAGAAAGACTAAATCCAGACCTGTGGTTACACAGACTGTGGAAGCTGGTCAGAGCAATAGCAGTAGCACCAAGCAGCCTTAATTTCAGTTTGTTATAAAGATGAACATGAGTGTGAATAATGGATTCAAAGGAGAAGGGAAACTTATCATGTGACTTCCTCGTGATGTTTACAGCGTAAGCAAAAATACATAGTTACTCCAATCTAACCACACATGGAACATTGAACTGTGTACTAAGATGTAGCCTTTTTTTGTGTTGTACATACTATATTTTATGCAAGTAGTTTAAAAGATGGTTAGATCATGTACCGTCTATTTTTTTATGTATGGTATTGTATTATGAAGAAACTATTGTCCGTTTTATACATCATGTACCCATTTTGATCATTTAAGAGAACTCAAAGTGGATTAAACGATTCAACATGAACTGCTTGACAAATTTCTTCCTTGCAGTTTGCTCAGATTTTCTGGAACATTTAACTTTTAGGAAGACTTTAAGAAACTTGATCTTGTTTTGGTTGATAAGTGACACGAGTTCATAAATAAAAAGATGTTAAAATGTAATAAAGAGGTCAGTGTCCCAAAAAAAGTCATCTTTATATATTCTCTTGCGCTATAACTGGGTATAGATTATGTACTTTTGATTATTTTCTTATCAAGTCACTTTATATCTACTACAGTTCATACGAACATATTGTACCCTTTATCCCAAATTCATATTCTACAACTATTGTCAAGACAGATTTCAAAATAAGATTTTATGTGTGCAAGAAGCCTTTAAATCAGCGAATAGCGAGTAAAACTTCACAGCACTTAAGGAAAAGCAATGAGAGTAGAAAAAACTAAATCATAATTTTTGGAAATTAGTCATGAGTTTGTTTTTATAGGTCAACTAATAGGCCTGCATTTTTCAGATCTGAAAGGTATGCATTGCATCACAGCCATGTCATTGAGTTTATGTGCTTACAAAAGACTTTACTGGGAGGGGCTCAAGAAAATAGGGTTATAAAAATAAATAAGGAGGGGCTGGATGAGGTCAGTGGGCCAAGACATAAAGGCATTATTTAAGTGAACGCTAAAGCCCAGTGAAGATGCTGGAAACCTCTGACAATGAGAAAATACTTTTGTCTTTGTTTACAATACTGTAAAAACTTATATCTGGATGCACTTTGACATTTCACAGTAGTCTATCTTGTTCTAGTCTTAAATTGTATTCAATATCAAAGAATGATTTTACTGTCATGTTTTGTTTTTTTAAGAAACCTATCTGGTGTGCCAACAACCTTGAGTATATAGCAGGCCAAGAATTTAATAGAACTGAATAGAATAGCACTTTATTGTCATTGTTATACTACAATGAAAGGCAATTTAAGAGCATCTTCTTGACAAATAAGTAAAAATATATTAGTTCTAACTTACATAAGCATTTATTCTGATAACTGTTAAATGGCCATTCTAAAGATGACTACTTAAAGGTGATTGCACACAGTTATTAAAATCATTTGACGCATGAATACACAATCTGGTCGAAATAATAATCGAAGTAATCACATCATTTTCTGGTGGAAACAAACGCACCTTTAACAAACACTTCAGGATGGTTCCTTCACTGAAGCCGGAAATTTGCAATTTATTACAAACCTTGAGAGAAGAACTGACTACGGGTGCAAAGCTATCACATATATATATATATATATTTTTTTTTTAACGCTTCATCATTTTTGCTGTTCATTACTAATCCACGCAAGTGTAAAAAGTAAAGGAAAATGTTTTCAGAATTAAGAAAAAAAAAAAAAAAAAAAAAAACGGAGCTGTTTCACAACTTTTTGCTAATAAATTTACGAGGTGTCTTGAATGCATCTGAAGGGGCGGGAACTTTGCGTAAGCGTCCACCATTCTTCAGGTTCGTCAGCGCGTGGACGAACATCTAACCCAAACAAAGTCAAGGAGGTGAACAACAAACAAAAAACAACAACAACAACAGCACTGATCCTTCTGGACGGAGGCACGATGTCCGGCAGCTGGTGGAGCGGTTCGGCGGTGACCCACGGGCTGATGGCTCTGTTCGCCATGGGCTCCTGGATCTCCGTCAACAGCCTGTGGGTCGAGCTCCCGGTGGTGGTCAGTGTCCTGCCCGAAGGTCAGTGGAGGCTTCCCGGGAAAAGAATTTGTCCGAATCTGGCTTTTGTCCCGAAAGATCCAGACATGTATTGGACGAAGCCACGTATTTTCTGTCTGACAGCTTTTATTAGTAGGTATTTATTGGCTCTGGTGGGGCAGGTTAGCTAGTTATGTTAGCTTACATGCAAAACACAGAGAGCAGAGTACAACATGTTATAAGTAAAGATAATAAATACATGTAGTACCACCAGACCTCATACACCCACACTAATACACACAAAAATACCCATTTTTCTTTGCAATCTATTCTTACAATTTGCAAATATTAGACTGTTGTAATACTCCATACATTGCTCTTTTACAAATATGTACAATATACAAACCTGGACTCAGAGCTGATAAATATTATTAATATTTTGCATTTATATTGCATGTATACTTTTTATATTTCTTACTTTAATCCTTACTTTTAACATCACTATCCCTATGCTGCTGAAAATGATATACAGTGGTGGAAGGAAGTTTTTGGACGCCCCATGCATTTGTACTATATTCCATTCAGAATCCCTCTTCAGTCATTGAAATTTATCCAGTTTTATTCCATTTTCCAAACCCACATGCCTCCTTCTGCATGTGCGCTGTTCTATCAAGGTCCAAACTGGATGTTTCAGTAGATAATGACACACATCTAGGACAGGACATGTTGAAACTGTCAAGAATTTAGTTTTGTGATTTTTTTTTCTTATCAATAATTAACAAAAAAAAACAAAAAATTGTTTGTGTCTGTTTGATGCAGCCACGCCTTCTGAAACACAAAAAAGGTTTTTATGCAAATATTTCGTGATAATATTTCAGATTGTGTAAAATTTTAAGGGTGTCCAAAAACTTTTTTCCACTGCTGTATGTGATATATGTACAGCAGTAAAAACAAACGTTTCAGGGAAAAAGCTTCTATAAACCAAAGTGGTAACAGTATTTAGTGTGACTTCCCTTTGCACTTAATATGTCTTTAACCGTTTTGTTCAGACATCAGATTAGTTACAAATTAATTTATTACTAATCTATTACTAAAAAGGGTTTTCTATTTAGTTATTTTAAAAGTAATCAAACAGCATGAAAACTAAAACTGTGCTTAAGTTGAATTGAACAGTTTTATTAATAACTAGTCTTTGAACCAAGTAAATACAGTACTGTGCAAAAGTCTGAGGCTACCTTTAGCTTTGTTTTTTCTGCAGGGTTGACATGAATGACATACATATTTATTTCTCCATCTCCCTTCTTTGCATACAACAAGAAAATACAGGAAATATGTGGTCAGCTTTAAAGAGACACACAAAAAACTGAACTAAAATTGTTCTAAAGGTTAAAGTGACTTAAAGTGACCTCTGATCCCATGACAAGAAGAAGCACACATGGTTAGAAACATCCAACAAGTGTTGAATGGTATAAAGCATCAGAAATTTAATGCAATAAATCTCATATTGTCTGAACAAAAGGGTTAAAGATATGTTAAGTGCAAAGGGAGGTCACACTAAATACAACCACTTTGGGTCATAGAAGCTGTTTTTAACCTAAAAAATGACAACACAGTACATGATGTTTATGGATTTGTATTATTACTAGTGTGTGTGTTACTAAATTGTCACTGTCAACTGTTTATATGATTCCTATTAAACTTAATAAGCAGGAACATTTTCTCACCCCATAAAGAACACTTCATCCTTCAGTTTAACACAGATATTCAACATCTCCACCTTTGGACATGTTTGTCTTTTCACTGGACAGGAAGGAGATGAAAAATTACAACTATAAGTATATATAAAGCTGTGTGACAAATGTAGTGGTGTAAAAAGTATAATATTTGCCTCTGACATGTAGAGGAGTGGAAGAATTTAATTTAGCTGCGGACTTTGCATTCCACGCAGAGGCAGGCAGAAAATTTACATGAAAGCAAAACAAACAAATATAAAAGGAAAAAAAACATGGTAGTCTGAACAGAAATACCTCATATTTCTTGGATGAATTTATAGAATACTTACTTTATCATTACATACAGTGATTAGAATATTTTAACAATATTTTTTTGCCCCCACGTTAAATAAAATTCAAAAACAGTGACTGTTCTTCGGTAAAAATAAAGCTGCCACTTCATAAAGTTGCTTTCTTTTAATTTAGAGGGACATATTACACAATATAACTCAGTATTCACATCCAAAAAATCAGATTTCAAAATCATATTTTAGAATAGTTGTATAATAAGCTTTTAAAGCAATCAAGGATTAGAGCTACTAAATATGGGTTTACTACAGTTATTCGTAATGTTTTATTGTTTTAGTGAATTGCCTTCAGCTCTTTTGTTGTCATTGTCTTTAGGTTTTATGTAAACTGAATTGCCTTTTTATTATTTTACTACCACTGTACTTGTCTATATTGTAAACTAAGCCTCTCCTTTCGTGTAATATCGATAATATAAAGTTTGAATGAATGAAAACAAAGTGTAAGAGTAACAACACATTAAACTCTCAGTAATAATCAAATACAAGTATAAACCACTAACTACTGTTGTCTTTTCTTGTGTTAGGGTGGAACCTCCCCGCCTACCTGTCCGTGCTGATCGCTTTCGGGAACCTGGGTCCGATCGCGGTGACCATCACGCACCACTGCGCTCCAGGGTGGTTGAACGAACGCATCGTCATCCACTGCATCCAGGTCCTGGCTGTAGTGGCGTCTGGTTTTCTGGCCGTTTTCTGGTCACACACTGTCGTAATAGCAGGAGAGGAGAGGTCACTGCCGTTCCTGCTCTTCACCTTTGTGTTGGCTTTAGTTTGTTGTACATCTAACGTCACATTCCTGCCTTTCATGTTCAGCTACCCGCCTCAGTATATTCGTACGTTTTTTATCGGGCAGGGTTTGAGCGCCTTGTTCCCCTGCATCGTGGCTTTAGGACAAGGCGTCGGGAAGGTGGAGTGTAAAACTGTGAACGGCACCGTGCAGCCGGAGTACTTTGAGGAGAGCTTCCCTGCGCAGAACTTCTTCTGGTTTTTGTTTGTCATGTTGTCGGTATCAGCGTTGAGCTTCCTGGCGTTGACGAAAAGACAGTCGACGCTGCAAAACGACTCGCAACCACAAGAGTCCGACAACGCAGCAGCAGAAAAGAGCGGAGAGGAGACGCATCCTCTGCACAATGGAGGGACGCCAGTGTCCGAGGATCAGGTTCAGGTGGAGGAACAACCACCTGCTCGCACATTCTGGACGCCGCAGAACATCTACCTGCTCGCTCTGCTCGCCGTGTCCAACGCACTCACTAACGGCGTCCTGCCATCGGTGCAGAGCTTCTCCTGTCTGCCCTATGGAACCATGACCTTTCACCTCTCTGTGGTCTTGGGCAACATCGCAAACCCACTCGCCTGCTTTCTAGCCATGTTTTTTGTCCTGAGGTGAGAAAATATGGAGGTAATGAACGCAAACAACTCTGGAAAAAATAAGAGACTGGTTGTTTTAACCCTTTAAGATCTAGAACTATTTTTGAGGCAACTTCCAAATGTACTTCTCTCTACATTTAACCTTTCTTAAGTGCTTTATCACCATTTATTGAAATATTATCCTCTTCATTTTTCAGTTTTTAGTGACAATCAGATATTCAGATATTCTATGCTTAATTCACTGATCATGTAGATGTTCATAACAGCTCAGAGTAAATTCTAAGGTTAACATAGAAAAAAGTGAGCTTTTACAGCAAAATATATCATTAAGTGAATATAAAACAAACATCTCCATCCACTGTCATTTGTCAAATTACATGGGTTTTACTTGTGAATCAATGTTGTAGAAGATAACGGTGTTTCCATGTTCACTATGGAGCCTCTGAACGTCCAAATGGGTCATATCTGATGACCTTGAAAAGACGACAAACTGTGTTTTATCTCATGTATTAATAGGATTAATGGTTTTAAAGTTATGAAACATTTTAGATCAGTAGATGCCTTTGGTTCCTGTCAGCTTTGTAGATCTTCAAGGGTTAATGTATGTGTTTAAATAAACTTAGTTTTTTCCCTCTAGAAACTACTGACAGCATTTTTTTCAAATTCAAGTCAAAATACCATCATTTAGGGCATTTATTTGCAGATGAAACTGGTCAAAATAATAAATATTCAGATCTCAGTAAGTTCATATTCACTTTTCAACAATGCAGTGCTCATGTTTCATTTTAGGAGTTCAGATCAAATTTTTGTGGATTGACCCTTGCGTTTCTCTTGTCCACATTGTTTTTGCTGTTGTGAAAACAGAAGCAGCTCAGCTCTGTTTAATCATTTGTGATCGATTGTCTTCCTTGTGACCATATGTCAAAGGTGTTCAGGTCCAGGTTTGGAAATGTGGCTGGTCTCTTATTTTTTTCCAGAGCTGTGCATTGCTTCCTGTCTTATATGAGCCCACCTGGTTTTTCCTACAGCAGATCTGACTTCTTCTAAACCACGGTGTTGGACTTTGTGTTCCAGGTCTTCTGGCGGTCTGGGCTTCCTGTCTTTAGCTGGAGGAGTGTTTGCTGCGTATCTGATGGCTTTAGCGGCGCTCAGTCCCTGTCCTCCACTCCTGAGAAACCCCAGTGGTGTGGCCTTAGTGGTGAGTTTTCCATGTATTTTATAGCTACAGTTGAACAGTGACTGAAATGCTAATCGGGGTAGCTAAAAAAACTCACCCCCACATTTTAACCACTTTACTGTCTACTTTTTGTGATCGAAGTTCAGCAGATTTGGAAAAAATTAAATCTCAAATTTGTAATTCAATGTTATTGACTCATAAATTATGTTAATCAATTATGTTCATCAGCTAAACCATTGTTTTGTGTTACATTGAAATGAGTCTGACTAGAAACAAATGTAGATTGGCTTAAGAGTCTGGTTCTGACCACCTCTGTATGTAAAATGTCATGAGATAACTTTTATTATGATGTGGCGCTATATAAATAAAATTTGATTGATTGTTAATATTGTTATCTATCAATCAAACAAAATACACAAAGTATAACAAACAGCAAAGTGCATTAACAAATGTATTGGTTCAATCACTCTGTAAAAGTCTGTATAATATTCTCCTGAGACCCTCCTGTGTAGGGGACAAGAGTTTCACAGCTTTACTTAAAAAGTAAATGAATAAAAAAAAGGACGTAGGGTCCTGTTGTCCAGCGGCATATTTAAGACATTAATTCACATTTGTTTGACCTTTCAAGGTCAAAGGTCATAGCACCAAATGAAAGCCCATATGTGACTTCTTATCTTTTGCCAATAGTAATTATATCAGGATCTTCAACTGTTTTCAAGTTATAGCCCTTTGAAATGTGTCCCATTACAAACCAATGGGGATTTTTAGAATTTCAAAAATTCATAAAACATTCAAAAATCAATATTTCCCAATTCTTTGAACAAACTTGGTAGCCTTTAGCCCAAAGATGTTCCACAACAAATATCAAGTCCTTCTAAGTGAGTTTTCAGAGAAGAAGATTCTTGAAAAATTGTTTATGGACGGACAGACGCCAACTAATACCAATAGTCCATCAGACCCTTTGAGCCGTTGGACTAAAAACCAGAATCACTGCCCACTGCAAAGGACTTTCCATACATTTTTTTTTTAAATGTGAAAAAAACAGTTGCATCATGTTGTTTCCAATCAAGGTAATTATTTAATGTTAAAAAAAAAAAACAACAGAATCTTTACAGAATCTTTACTTTCCTGGGTCTCAGGTCAAAATCTGGCTCAAAAACATAAATATCTCCTCCACTGTGTTCATCATCGTCTTAAAAAGTCTTAGATTTACCGTGTTTAAACCTTAAGTCATTTGCAGTTGGTCATCGTCTCATGACCTTCTGCCACCATCTGATCTGCTGTGTTCTGTTGTCATGTCAACCACTGATTCCAGTCACTTACTTGCGCCCCCTGCAGGTCATCTCCTGGATCATTTTCACCGGCGTCTTCTCCTACCTGAAGGTGGTCATTGGGACGTTGCTTCACGAGGCCGGACACGCTGCCCTGCTGTGGTGCGGCATCTCCATCCAGGCGGGGTCCCTGGTCGGGGCCCTCACCATGTTCCCTCTGATCAACGTCTACCACGTGTTCGCTCGGGCCCAAGAATGCGTCGACACCTGCAGTTAACAGGAAAAAGACACAGGAAGTGACTGTTTGGAGTCTGTGTTCAGGGTCCAGACCTTCTTCTTGTTTGGCCCCATCTTTGTCAGGGGTCAATCTGCTGATTTAAGGCCACTCAGCATGTGAGAGTAAGAACATTCCCTCATAATGGGAGCATTGTGTCGCTGCACATCGGCTGAGGGCAAACCACAAGTGCTTTGTGTGGTGTTTTAAAATGAATTTCTGTGAATCTGAAGTTTGTTTACAACAGATGAAGGATTTTTCTCACTACAGTATAATCATGTGGAAACTCAGGGACCCCGTCAGTTCATCTTTGGCATTTGTTGTCCCTGTGTGGACTGACAATAACAGCTATTCACAAACAGGAAGTATGCTGTGGATTCTAGACTTAATCCCATTCCCACAGAAAACAACAACACTAGAACAGAGAGTGTTTATTTATACTCAATGGCTGCCTACCTCTCCCTTTGATTACATCTAAATAGAAAATCAGACTTGAATGATTTTACTCCAGTGCACAGTATTATGAAAAATGTACCTTAATTTTTCAACGCATTAACTTGAAACATTAGTCATGGGTCCAGATGGACTTCTCGTGACATTCCCTTAAATGACTAATTTCCTTCACAAAACAATGCTTTAACACATTTCAGTTTCCCATATGTTGCCAAAATGCTTTTTTTTTTTTTTTTTTTTTTTAAATCCAAAATAAATTCGGATCCTTTTCATTCCAAACACAAATTTATATTGTACCTTAAGGGAACCATAAGTGTCTTTATTGATTAATTCATAATATAGAATAATTACTGGTTTTAATAAACAAGGGATTGTGCTGTTTCAGTTTGTAATAAAGTACCATTGTTTGTGTTAAATATGCACTGATACTTTCTAATCCTGCTGCTTAATACACAGATTAATACAACTCATTAAACACTGAGCAGACTACTGATAGCATAGAGCTTGTCTTTTTCTTTCAAGTTTCACTCTGTTGGATGAGTCTTTTAACATTATTTTTATGACTGGACAACACACACACAAAAATAAAAAAAATAATGTAAAATGAAATGGACACTGAAAAATGCTGTAACATAGATGATGAAAACAATAAAATTACTTAAAAATGCATTTTTGATGAAAAAAAGATTAAATTTACGTTAATGGATGAAAAAGGATTAAAAATGATGTAAAACAAAAAAAAAAACAAATGGAAGAAAAACAAAAAAATGTACAAAATGATAAATAATGCACATTACTAAAAATAATGATGAAAAATGCCATTTATGACATGATGAAATATCACAAAAAAATCAATGAAAGAACCATATGTGACAGAAAAACATCAAAATGAAAAAAAATGGACAAAAAATAAATGATGAAAAAAGCAAAAACCAGGAAAAAAAAAAACAGCTGATGCGAAAGGATTAAAATGGTTTGAAAACACAAAACCAACAAAAAATGGCAATGAAAAAAGATATCAAAACAACAAAAAGTGGCACAATTGAAAAATTATTGAAATGGTGTGAAAACACGAGACCCAACAAAAAAACATAAACTGACAATAATGAAAAATGCAAAAACTACAAATAAAAAAAGATGAAAAACATTAAAACTTTAAAAATCAAGTGTGCAACATAGAGGATGAAAAAACAAAAATGACCTAAAAAAAAAATGCATTTCTGATGAAAAATTTGTAAAAATTACAAAACTAATGCAAAAGGATTGAACTGGTGTAAAAACACAAAACCAAGGAAATGTCATAAATTTAAAAAATGTAAAAGACACTAAAATAGACTACATTTTTAAAATGTCATTCCTGTGCACATTTAATTCATCTTAAACTGAGACCAGATTACTGAAGTATAAACAATACATGAGCAGTAAAAGAACACACATCTGAGGCGTTTTGGGTTTTCAAATGTGAAAATATCTGGGCTCTGTTAACCCCCGTCACCTCTGAACCCTGGACTGGACTATGGTTCTGGACTTTTCTGGACTGGACGGTTTGCACACTATCGACTCACTGACTTCTGCATGTTCTACTGACTGTTTATGTTTTTTGTAAAATAAATTCCTTGATTTCATAACTACCATGTGTTGTCTCCATTCTCTACCCCACCCCTTGAGCCCTGATTAAACAATACAAATGAACAAGAGTAAAAACAGTTCACATGTTAAGTCCAGTCTGTTTTTAACTCTGGACAGTGAACAGTTGTTGATGCAACTAGTATTTGGGATTTAATATGTAATATTTAATATGTAATAAATCTGCATATAAATGTATTTAATATTACCTTATGATATCCAGTTTTAGGTATTTCTGTGTTCTTCAGATTCCTGAGATAAGATGCTGATGAAAATGAAAATGACTGGATGGTAATAAGTACGTTTTATTCAAGTAGAAACTTAATTCACTCATGCTTTATTCATTTAATTAACTTACGATCCCCATTGCAAATATTCTCCCTGGCGTCCACACAAAAACAAAAAGATATTATTGACATCTGACAATAAATGAAAAAACAAACAAAAAAGCGTATTATTTCATGTTTTGTTTTTCATACTATAAAAAACTGACAAAAATTATGAAAAACAAAATCTTTAAAAATGATATATGCAAAAAAAAGGATAAAACACAAAAAATGACCTAAATATGCATTTCTGATGAAAAAAAAAAGAGTAAAACTTGTATAAATGATGAAAAAGGATTGAACTGTTGAAAAAACACAAAAGCAAAGAAATGACATAAATGACACAAAAACAAGAGGATACTGAAAAACAAATAAATGGAAGAAAAAACAAGCATATTCATGTTTTGTTTTCTATATATTTCAGTTTAATGACACTTAATACACGTACTCTATTACATCTCAATCATCAAAATATTGTGCTTTTTACTAAATTTGTCTGATGACTTTAGTTTATTCTTCAGGTTTGAGTTTTTAATCCCTTTCTTTCCAGCGAAAAACACATTTTCAAGTGAATAAACTGAAAAATGAAATGCTCCTTCATGTGTTCAGA
Source organism: Apogon hyalosoma (assembly GCA_037367295.1). Classification (NCBI taxonomy): domain Eukaryota; kingdom Metazoa; phylum Chordata; class Actinopteri; order Kurtiformes; family Apogonidae; genus Apogon; species Apogon hyalosoma. Next base: position 30,902,376 of record JAPQRP010000003.1, read on the forward strand.
AAATTCTTCAATAAACTGTTTTAAAGTCTTCTTCAATTTACTGGGAAATACGTTGCCAAAAAGCTGAAACAAGGCTGTGTATGAGCTCAACATGCGTGGACAGTTAAGAGATACGTGGTTCTCACATGACGGCAACACTACAAAGACAAGACGAGCCTTTTGAACAGGGGTGTCAAACTCATTTTAGTTCAGGTACACCCAATGTGACCTCAAGTGGGCCGGACTAGTTAAATAATAGTATAATAACTTGTAAAAAATAACGACAACTCTAACTTTTTCTTTTTGTTTTAGCGTAAAAAAGTATTACATAACATTTAAAAATATTACAAGATTCATGATTCAAAGCGTTTTATTGTCGTGTGTTCAGTAAAGATACTTTTACCCGTACAATGAAAATCTTGCTTTGCCGTCTACACTGAATACCAAGAGCATTTAAGATAAGATTTAAAATATAAACTACAATTATTAAGTAAATATGTTTACATAAATGTGCAACGTATGAGTAATAGTGCAAAGTGTCCAGTTACGATGTGAATAACCTGACATTTCTTAACCCTGTAAAGCTTGAACCATTAAATCATTGATAGAAAATTCCAGTTCTTTGAAACTGGAGCCTTTATTGGTCCTTCTGAGCAACCAAAACTTTTTTTTCAAATATTAATTTCCATGTATGAGTTTCAATTTTGTATCGTATTTGATACATCGGGTCTCAATGCTCAAATATTCTTCTTTTTTGAACAAACAAAAACAAAACATAACACAAGTGTGTCTAACAAATTGTTAATTCCTTTTCAAAACTGTCAAAGTTCTTCCTCCTTCCTCATTAATGACAGTCTTGTAGTGTCACTGGAAAGGCCTCTTGTGAACGAATTCCTCCCCCCTGGTGGATTATCCCTGTATTACATGTATCTAATTGTATACATCAGGTTTTTCAAGACAAAAAAATATCACACTGATCATGTAGAGGGCTTCAAAACTCATGTATCAAATATGCTACGTTTGGTGTTACAGGGTTAAGATAAATAATTGCAATTTTGACCATATTATGCCTCAGCGTATTATTTACAAACAGCGGCTCTATAAATACACAAAACATTTAGTGTCTGGAGCTGAAAAATCTAGACTTTAACACTGTGATCAATACAACTCGATTGTTAATGTCTTTTGTGTAATCTTCGCAAATTCATCCTGGATTTGAGATTGAACCCTTTGGAGGGCCGGTTTGGGCCCGCAGGCCGTATATTTGACACCTGTGCTTTAGAACACGACGCACTGATGTACTGTATATACCATTTTAAAGAGCTAAACCGCAATAAAATGTCACAAAGATATTAATTCAACTGTAAAATGAATCCAAAGACGTTATATATTACAGTAAAACACTAACAGGGACCATTTTACTACACAAGGATTGCTTTTACTTAAATATTATCACTTTACATGTTGCTAATCACTGGTGTAAAAGTAATTAAATTTCACCAAGTTTGTGTCACTAATAAAGAAACATTAAGTCCAAATGCTGGTTGGCTGATACAGTCTTGGATAAAACTGTGAAATTGTGAGAATTAATGATATAATGGGTTTTACTCAGAAGGAATGTTTGTCTCAGATCTACTTGAAAACACTGTCTGCATGTTATAATACACTGACTACAGGTTGTTTCTATAAGTCTATTGTATAAATGTACATAAATCAACATATGTGTGTAATAACACTTCATCATATACCTTGAAACCTGCATTTTTGTCACTTTTGAGATTAAAATTTTTAAGATTTAGCGGACGTAACCTCCAAGGCAGATCATTTCTATCAAGTTGCAGACCAGTTTAATACTTACAGATATTTTCCTTCTAGCGCAGAGTTTTCACAGGGCAGTATTGGCTACTTTTCCTTAAGTAAAGGATCTGAATATTTCTTCCACCTCTTACAGTCCAAAGTGCATCGAAAAACAATGAACCATGTGATCTCAGAAATAAGTAATTAGTTAGAAACGTCAAATAAATGCACACTGATGCATCTTTTATTCATAGAAACTTGCGAATTTGTAAAAAAAATACCTGTAAATGTTCTTATATAATAATCTTTAAACAATGCAATTAAACGTGTCCTTATGTAACATTTCCTTGCTCTTATGATCCCCTTAAGTAGAATTAATGAATTCTGCAGATTCTTCAATGTGGTCGCTCATTCACAAAGTGCTTCAAGGCAAAATAAAAATAAAAATAAATACAAAAAAAACAAAAAAAACTTTCAGGTGATGAGGCTGCAAATTACACCATGTGATGTGCTCTGACTAAAGTCTTGACACTGATGGTTCTTTTAAGACGATGATCGGTTAAACAGACATGTTTCACAGTTGGCTACATGCTTTCACACCCACTCAGCTGAAGGAGGGTTTAATCCACTCACAGTTTACTGTTCAGGACTTTGGCTCAGAAACTCCAAACTCTGCACCAAACAGCATGTGAGTATCTGCAACATCACATTTTATACTTTTAATTTACTTTTAGGCTATAATAATGTAGAAAATAACAACTACAGGCTAATACTTTTCAGGCGTTGATATTTCAGTAATGTTATTTAAATATTTTATATTTTTCTATAATTTAATGTCGACATTCAACAGCTATTATTCCCTTCTATTTTTCTTAAATTGGTTTATTTAGCTTCTATGTTAAATCCTTAAAAGATAAATTCCATCTTTAGCTCATGTCCTGCTGTAAGGATATTAATTTCCTAATGTGTTTTCTTTCATTTATCAAAGACTCCACTGGGTGCCTTTTCATGCTCAGTAAACAATGCACTGGTCAGATGTTTTCTTAGATTATGTAAGAGCCTCATGTGCAGTAGGTGGTCATGTTTTCTTTGCTGTATGTTTGATGTTTTAGAGCGCTTTAACCCTCAGTCTGCCTGGTATGTTTCTCAGATGCACTTTTTAACCTTTGAGTGAAAGTCTGCTCAGCTGCACTGTGACAAGACTTATTAAAAGTACACATTAACCCAAAGACGGAGGAAGCCTGGAGTATCTTTAACGAGAGTCTGTCGCCTGCAAACACACTCCTGTTAATATGCACCACTGACACTACATGAAGTGACACTTTTGATTTGTGTGCATCTGGAAATTCAGCAGTAACTTCATTTAACAGGCAGATCTGGAGTGGATTTGAGTCTCAAACACTGTGTGAAGGTCTCAGACTCAGCTGGAGAAAATCATAAGACTCACGACTTTAACCTGTGACTTCAGTTCAGCTATAAATGACGATATTTCCCCCTCGCCAAACTGAATTCACCATTGGTTTAAGGACGCGATATAACTGTTATCACACATCAACTTAAATCTGGTCATTTTGTTTTGAAAGGTTGTTCTATATCAGGGGTGTCAAACGTACAGCCCGCGGGCCACAACTGACCCGCCGAAGGGTTCAGTGTGGCCCGTGTGGGATGGATTTGTGAAATGCAAAAATAAGGGCATTAAACTCATTTTAGTGGTTCCACAGACAGCCCAGTAAAAAATACTATCATAATAACCTATGAATAATGACAACTCCAAATTTTTCTCATTTTTTTAATGTAAATAAGTAAAATTACATGAAAATATTTACATTTATAAACTATCCTTTCACAAGAAATGTGTAAAATATGAACAAATATGAACAACCTGAAATGTCTTAAGACAGTGGTTCTCAACCGGTGGGAGTGCAGACAATCTCCTGGG
>JAPQRP010000003.1:30932169-30959873 GCA_037367295.1 Apogon hyalosoma
TGAACGTCCAAATGGGTCATATCTGATGACCATGAAAAGATGACAAACTGGATTTTACACCAATTATTTACATGTATGAATAGGATTAGTGGATCAACAGGTATAAAACATTTTAGATCAGATACTTTTGGTCGAAGGTGGATGTTTGGGTCTTTATGGGTTTAAAGAACTGGGACAAAGTGCCATCTATCAACCAAAGCACTAATTTAAAAAACACTTAAATATGTGCTAGTGATGTTGCGCAAGCACATATTACATAAACCAGTCTTGTAGCATCATTGTAATTTAAATTTTACCAACAGTTTTTTATGTTTGTTTACTATTTGTAAAGTTGCCATTAAACTTGAATAAATAGAGGTTTAAAAAAAAAAAAGCACTTAAATAATATATTTGTAATTTATTGAAACTCTAAATAATAATAAGAGGAAGAATCTGCAAAAACACAAAGAATATGTCTGCGTTTGCTCTGCAGTTTCAACAAGAGTCAAGGTATGGTAATAAATAATAAATAATAAATGATAATTCAAAGGAGACTGTAAAATCTTCTAGCAGGGAATTATATGCAATATCTTACTTGGGATAACAGAAAGCATAATTATATATAAAACCATAAATTTCATGTTAAATCTGAAAATGTTAGATTGGTCAAAGATCCTTTTCACTGTTGGAGAGAGTTCTGAACAGCTGTACAAAAAAAAAAAAAAAAAGATAAAATGACTGGTTTCTGTCTGTTCAGCTGCTTAATTGTGTGATATGTTGCGCAGCATTCAACATAAAATTGTGAAAGTGAACTGAAAATGAGGAATATATACAATATAAAACAGCACAACACTTAAAAACTGTCGAGTTTCTCGGGAGTGCAGCTTTATTCACAATGAGCAAATCTTTTCACACTACATTTAACTGTTTTTTTAATTATTTTTTATATAAAACATTTATTCGTGCAGCTTAAAGAGCTGTTTTCCAGCAGGATGGATGCGGCTCTGAGTCACATAGGATCTGTTATTTCCACAAAGTCAGATTAACACAATAACCTCCAGTATGAGATCCCCAGACATTTTTATCAAGAGAGATGATGCAACCTCCTGCTGTCGCTGAAGGATCCAGGTGCACTTGTTTATCTGTTTTTAATCAGCTGCGCTCTTATAGAGGAGGAGCATCCAAGAGCAATCACACAGACTGACTACAGCTAAACTAGAAAAATATATAGATACCAGCAAACAGATAAGAGGGAAAAGGTCAAATCACTCATTTTTTGCTTCGCTAAAGGCTCATTTTTCATGAGCTTTAACTGCTCTTATCTCTCAGCTAATTTATTACTTTGAAGACGTTAAGACCCCACCGTCCCTTCTTACTTTAACCATTTATCGGCCAAGTGACTGTTTTTGGTAATTTCCACACACATTACAAGACAGTGAAAGCAACAGTTACGGTGAGGACAGTGAGTCTCAGGTCTCAGGTCCAATGTGGTCTACAGGGTCTGGAAGGTCCACCTCTGCATGAACAGTGAGTGGACCTGCTTTGTTCGGTACCATGAAGTAATGGTACTAATGTAAGGAATGATGTTCGAAGGGATCATGTGGATGTGGACAGGGGTCTGGATCAGCACTGATGTTGGTCTAATGTTCTACAATACATGTTCTTTTCACCTCTTGTATTTTTTACATTTACTTCTTGGATTTTTTTTTTTTTGCCACTTATGAGCAAGGAACCAAATATGGTAACTTCACTGACCTTGATTTTCTACATGACAATAAAAAAATTAGAAAAATTTGTCAAAACTAATAAAGTCTTGTTAGGTTGAAAGTTTTACTTTCAGAGTACGTGGTCTATAAAGGGTTAATGGCAATTTGTCATTGTTTTTCCACTTCAGTTTGTGTGTGATGTTATATTATCAAAACAAGACAGAATTAAATACAATGATCAAGCTAAATGAAATGAAATAAGATTATATATTAACTGAACTGATGTTGCAATGTTTTAAAAGGGATGTTCTAATGTTCTAAAATAAATGTTCCTTCCACCTTACATGTGTTTTTCTTGTATTTCTATATATATATCTCTTGGATTTTTTTCTTTTTTTTTTTTTTTTTTACCACTTATGGGCAAGGAACCAAATATGGTAACTTCATCAACCTTGATTTTCTACATGACAATAAAACATTTAGAAAAATTTCCCAAAACTAATGAAATCTTGTTAGATCCCCCAATAACACACTAAGGTTGAAAGTTTTAATTTCAGAGTATGTATCCTATAAAGGGTTAATGGCAATTTTTCACCGTTTTTCCACTTCAAGTTGTGTGTGTGATGTTATATTATCAAAACAAGACAGAATTCATGAAAAAAATGAAATGACATAAGATCATTATACATTAACTGAGCTGATGTTGTAATGTTCTAAAATATATGGTCTTTTCACCTTTCATGTGTTTTTCTTGTATTTTTTTTTTTTTATTTTTTTTTTTGCCTCTTACGGGTAAGGAACCAAATATGGTAACTTCACTGACCTTACCAATTCAAAATGTTGAAAAATTTCTCCAAAGTAAAAAAGTCTCGTTAGATCCTCCAAAAACACACTAAGGTTGAAACGTTGAATTTCAGAGTATGTGTCCTATAAAGGGTTAATCATCTTTCTAATCAGGTTCAGGCCTCTTTTGCAGCTCTATCAGGGATGAGAAATGCGAGAGGGGAAGGGGAACACCCCTGACAAAACCGGCCAGAAAGGCCGACGGAGGAATTCCCTCTGACTGGACGCAGCCAGGTCTGGAAAAGCAGCCTGGAAAGCTGAGATTCGCCTCCACACAATAGAATTACATTTTTTTTTTTTCTAGCATTTATTTTCATCACAGGCAGCAGTGCGGCCCTTCCCTTTGCGACCCTGCGCTGGCACAGACGCTTCCTACCACAAATATAACTAATTTCCTATCACGAAAAAGGTGATGTGGTGTACGTGTCCCGCAAGATTTAAAGAGAGAGAAGTTGTTTAGTGCTTTGGAGGCTTCCACGGCGCACAAAAAAACCAGGAAAAATAGCAAAATCCCCATCGACGATAAGCTCTCCACATAGGAAATCACTTAAATTGTGCCTGAAGCTGTTTACAATTACATCACGGAGCGATAAGTCAAAGCCTTTAAGTCGTCTAGACATGAAGTTAATGTGTTTGGCTCACTGATTGACTGCTATTAATAAAGCTACAGGAAGATCTCTTGAGAGGTTTATAACAACAGCAGCGTCACAGAAACACACGAGCACATTGAACCTATTACGCGAAGATGAGGACAAGGTGCGATTCACAGCAATATGTCTTTGTGAAAAACTTGGCGGTGCTGACGTTGCTTTTCAGGTGCTTTAAATCAGCTCCTCTTCAAGCAGCAGAAAGCCAAAAACACTCACGATACAGGTTCACAATTGTGCCGCTTTAAAGAACAGACTTTCTTTTCATGTTTTACCAGACTTATTACATATTATGGATTGGCAAGACATACTGTACCAGACTTTTTAAATTTTATTTCCAACCTTTCAGGCAGAAAACAGTTCCCTCTCGCTCCATTATGGTGTCAAAATCAACTTTGCTTGAGGCGTGTAAAGCAGAACAGTGAACATCTAGGTTTATTTGCTGTTTTCTTTAAATTATTGGTCAAACTTATTATATATGTGGCAACGCAGGGACTGATTTTAAAACCTCAGCTATGAAGGATCCAAGAGAAAAATAGTGGGTAATCAGAAAATGTAGTGCACTTTGTTTTCTTTTGGGCTTTATTTTCCTAAAACATCCGCCATTAATGCAAGTTTTCAGCAGGAAAACTTTACATACGCAAACTATTATGGTTTTGGCTCTTTAATTTAATTTTAAACTAGTTTTAATATGACTGTTTCACTTGTGAATAAAGTTGAAAACAATCATTAGCAAGTTTCAGGTTTCAATAAGCAGTGGAAGAGTTTATACTCAATTAGCGCTAAGTATAAATATGAGGCATTTCCTTTTTATGCAGCTTTACATTTCAAATGGAGTCTGTCTTGTTTCTCGCCTTTGATACAATTTCTTTTCCCAAAATAAGGTCAGATAGAGCGGGACTTCAGCTCTATATTATTGTAAATTACACTAATAAACAAGTTCAAATGAACTCAACCAACATCTATACCTATAAAATACAACATATATATTATATTAATACATAATTGATTGTAAAATATTGATAGAGACCGTTTTACTACAAATACACAGTAAAACATGCAGTGTCAATATTTCAGAGTCAAGCTATTTTAACCTAGAGTATTTATGGCTCTATGGAGAGTAAACCAGTTCAAACAGTAGAGTTAAAAGTCAGTGTAAAGTTATGCACAGAGGCAGTGTAGAATTTAACTCTACAGAGTGATTAGTGCCAATCTGTCGCACTGCATTGTGGGTACTGGACATTTTACTCATTGTGTTCTATTTTATGTGCAGGGGTTGGGGGGGGTTGATGTTTATTTAGGTTAATGTGTCTGTTTTACAACTTTATTGGCCTTTTTATGTTTATTTTTTATCAATGTGACACCATTAGTCAAACCTGTAGGAAGAACAATGCCGAGTAATAGGGATCAAGACTTTGCTCTTTCAAAGTAAGAGTATATTCATGAGGTGAGTAAAACTGATAGAGCAATATTACTCCATTCAAATTTTAAGTGTAACAATAACACATAACTCTCAACAGTGTGAAAACACCATAGTGTTAAATATTTGTACACATTTCATTGTTAATTTGTACACTGAAATGAGTAGAATTAACTCTAAAAATTTGACACTAGCCATAGAGTAAATTTTACTCTAATTTTGACTGGGACCAAATGTTATCTGAAACAGTTAAATTCAACTCTCTAAGAGTTAAATTGACACTCTGTTTTTTACTATGTACATTTGACATTTTCTGGATTATTTTCACATTCTTTTACTTTGTGATTGCATAACTTTTACTTGTGGTATTTCTACCTAAACAGAACCCAGTCAGTGTCTGGAAACATTTACGGATGATTTATGGGTAAAACCAGCAACACCACTGAGATAGACCTTTAATTTTATCTGTGTAATAAAATCTCTTATTGTAATCTGTCCAGGCTGTAGTTTGACTTTGATCAGGCTCAGAAGAAACTGTTGCTATTGTAGCAGCGAGATTAGAGAAGCATGTTCTCTAATGTAGCTCACAATCAGGAGAACGTGAGCCTGAGACGACCGATATTCCAACGAGACACAGTAGAACCTGAAGAAATAAACACTCCGACCTGGTCTAAACCATAGTCTGTCCATCTGCTGCCATGTGGGCTCTTCCCGACTGTACCCACTCACCTCTTTTCTTCTACTTGATCTGTGTTTGACCTTCTGCACATCTGGAGTTAGAAGATGGGCTTAAAAACCTCGAGGGGACATATTACACCCACTTCTCAATGCACACATCAATCCAGCATGTTGGCTGTATTTTTAGTGCATCAGGACTCCGACATCATGTCATCGCCTGTCTAATAACTATCAAAATCACCGATGAATTACAGCCTTCATATTTTTTCCTTCTCCATCATCGTTCACATATGTAGTGGAAAAACATTCACATAATGATAAACTAATAAAAGACATAATTCAGTTGATTTATTCGGATATGAAGTAGTAAAACTGTATTTTTTCACCACACTGAGGACACAACTTGCACTGTTTATACGTCCGTTGCCATGGCCCACTTTTCATTGTGCTGCCACATTTGATGTCGAGCATCTAATTGAAAAAAAAGTCAATCTATTGATCTCTAAGTGTGTTTACAACAACATCCTAAAAATAGGCCCAGCACCAGTGTGACATCTGTGTCATGAGGCTTGCTAGTCACACTGATCCCCTTAAGAGCGAAGTGGGTGATAGAGATGCTTTGCATAACACAGCACAGGCCTGGATTCTTTTTGCTTTATTCAGGAAAGATTGAATGTGATTAAAACTGTACTTTGAATCAGTCAAACACAAGCAAAACCATGCTCACCACTAGCTTTTATGGGTATTTTTGATCACCCATGATTCACAAGTAGATGTAATAGAATTTTAATAGGATTTGTTTGATCATTTCTTATTTCTGTTGGCTGGAAATCTCAGTTTCAATCTAAACTGCATGACTGAAGGTCTACAAACAACTAAATCCATATTATTTTCTGTCTGATGCCATTTCTTACATTGCTGAACCTTTAAGAGACCGCAGGTAATGATTCATTGGATGATTTTTTTTTTGGTTAATATAGAAATCACCAAAAATGGAATTTATCAGAACGTAAGAGATCAATAATCAGTCATCAATTGGAAAATGTATCATATAGGACAAAGAAAATAAGTAAATTTGAGCTTTTGAGGCACTAAACAGTAGCCTGGCCAGCCATCCATCTTTCTCAATGAGAAATCCATCTGGAATCACGGGGCTTGAATCCAAATATGAAGGCGGGACTAACAGGCGCAGAGTAAACCAATCATAGATAAGACGGACGTGGCGCTTTTGTCAGAGAAACTTAAGAATACAGGGTTCAATCTGTAACTCAGCCCTTATTTTTGAATCAACTAAAAAACCGACAACGGTTGTAAAGAGATTTGCTGACTTGGAACTGAATTTGACTCGCTAAATAAAGAAGTCGGTGTGTATGACACATTGCGAAACACCCGTCCCTCAAACTTGTGATTGGTTCGGTATAGAATAGATAGTGCATATTTCACAACGACCGGCCCAATTCCAGACTGTTTTCTCAGTACTGAATACACTGAGAAAACCGGATGGCTGGCCGGGCTAGCTTAACATATAAATATTTGACATTTTCACCAAAATCACTAAAATGATAACTGATTAACCATTGCAACAGATGAGATCAATAAACAATATAGTCCAAGTGCAAAATATCTTTTAAGTTTATTCAGTGTATTAATTGTGCCATATATCATTTATAGAAGTGTGTTTTTATCAGTATCCTTTTCTATGTTCATGCTTAAAATCTAATACTGTGACAGCTGAAGCAGAAAATTGTGAGACTGCACTGCTTCAGAGCCTGTTTTTCTTCATGTGTTTGTCCAACTTTACAGTTATTTAAGTGTAGGGTAGGTGGAGTTTGATATGAACTAATCCAGAGACTGGTTTCCTGTCCCATGGAGGTCCTCAGCAGCTGGAGCTGGCTGATACAGCCGCGCTCTCCGACCAGGAAACCCCCAACAATCGAGGAACTCCAAAACAATTAGCAGGACAGCGCTGTTTGCCTCATTAAGGGCTGAAACATGCTGAAAAACATGATCCGGCCTGGAATAACACAATACCGTAGCAGGACCGAATACTTTCTCTGAACGCCGTGAATAAATCAGCTGAAAGACCAACAATGAGAGAAGGGGAGTGGGGGGGGCGAAAAACACCACAAACCCCCCGGTTTACTGCCACGTCAAGTCCAGGCCACAAGCCACGAGATGTTCTTGGCCCACATCATGAGGCTCCTACTGGGTTACAGCAAGTCAGTCCCTCAGAGCGGGGCTGGAGTTCACCACGGCTGCTGCTGAACATTATTTATAAAGCAGGTAACATTTAAATGTCAATGTCTGACCAACTTTTGGAAAATGAATTCAAGTAAGAGGGAGGTCTCTGGTGAAAATGACCACATGAAAATGCTTTCTTATTATCGGAGTGACCAGGAAAACAGAAAACCTTGCACGACATAATGTGTTCCAGTCCAACACTTAAAAGAGACTCTATTGCTGTAAAGTGTTTAGCTGTTGTTGACAATGTCCTAAAGATGTGTTCTTGTTGACTCAGCTCAACAACACTCATTTTGAGGCTACAGTCTGAAAACAAAGTGGACAAAATATTAAAACCACCTTTATATTCTTCTGAAACCAATTTTTCTGACCACACAGAGCACCAAAAGTCGCCCCAGTAAACAGTCCTAGTTGTCTTGTTCTTACATTACGTAATAATTTCAGCTATAAATGATTATGTTTACGTGAACAGCAGCATCCCCGGTTATGAGTTTTATCCTGTTTTCGATCACATTCAGGATATTTACATGGAACACAGAGACATCTCATGTTGTCCACTGACAACAGAGGAGTCGAGTAGCTTCAGCTTGAATCAATCAACAGCATATAGTGTATGTACAAGATGAATGAACGACTCAGAAGAGCAAAAGGGCAGTGAGTCTGGTGGAAAAACAGTCCAGAAACAGAATGATGACGAATAAAAATGAGACTGCTTTGTCTTATGGGGAGGTTATTTAACCCATAAAGACCCAAACAGCCACTGGTGACCAGAATCCTCCACCAGTATTAAATTCTAAACTTCTGATCCACTAATCCTATCAATAGATGTAAATAATTGGTGTAAAATGCAGTTTGTCATCTTTTCATGGTCATCAGATATGACCCATTTGTACGTTCAGAGGCTCCGTAGTGAACGTGGAAACACTGTCATCTTCTACAACATTGATTGACCAGTAAAAAACTCATTCATCACCAGATTGAACATAAACCTAGTGTTCATCCACTGTCATTTTATTTGGTAAATTAAACATAAGAAAATACCCGATTTTCACTTAAAAACACAAAATGCAGAAGATAATTTATAATAAATTATGATATCATTAGTCACTTAAGAAAAGTTAAATAAAGAGAAAATTTTTGTAATTGCCACAAAAGTAGCCCTGGGTCTACATGGGTTAAAGGGTTCCTGTAGTGAATTTTCATTGCTAGCCAACTCAAAAGACCGCATGTAATACTAGCGGTTCCGTTGGCTAACTTTGGTTCTAGCCCATTGTCAAATACATGCGAGTACTAAGTCACTGCTCCATCGGTCAGGCATGGTCAGCGACATTTTGCCTCCTTCACAGGCTGTTCCAGCACCAGTAGTGACGCAGAGTTGTTGATGTGTCCGATTACATCTTAGATGATGCATTATCGGCTGGTGCTGGGTCGTGTCCCCAGGACAATGGTAGAGTGTGAAGCTCACGGCTGCACAAATAATGCGCAGAAATCCACTCAATCTCGCTCACTGACTGCTGCTTGTTTGCTCGCACACAATCACCTGGAATCAACAAGAGTACGTGACATATGGTCGGCGATGGCTGCTCCCCATAGGTTCTGCCCCCGTGTATTTCGCATTACAAAAAAGGTCCAGTGTGGTGCTTTTAAGGTGATTTTTTTTTTTTTTACTGAATCTGTGCCTCTTACCTATAAATAATGCACAAAGCTAATGTCGTAAGCATGACCAGTACAGGTACACTTTAATGCCAGCATCATATTATAGGCCTGTCTGGTCCATGTCATCACCAAAATGAGGATGAGGGTCTCAGGTTTTTCCACAGTGACCAGATTTACTCCTCTGTACGTGTTGGGACTCCAGTAGCCTTAGTACATATACTGCAGTACTGATCTGACGCTTTGTCCAATCTTAGCTGCCAAGTATATTTGATTCAATCATGACTAAAAAACAGCTCTTTTTGTTCCCTCTATTACATGCACCACAATCCCCCCTTTATCCAGCTACTCCAGATAGCATAATCAGACTTCTCTAAACCAGGAAAGGGCTTATCCAGGCTCCAGATGTTAAAAATACAAAAACAGAAACCTGATCATAACCTGCAAACTTACGTCCAGTGCACTTCAAGTTTTGAGTCAGGATGAGCAATACATTTTAATCCTACAAATGAACACAAATCTTCACGTCTTCGGCTGGAGATCATTCCAGTTTTGTTAGTTCTACTGCCTCAAATTAGGCTGATTTAGAACTTCTACTCACCATCTAACTCCCAAATATTTTCCGTATTATTGTCAAAACCTTCTGATCATCAATTGTATGACTCTGACATCTAACAAGGCCACGACACATCATAAAAAACTATGCTGTAATGCTGTTTGGCCCCGACAGGACTTCGAATACACATTTTGCTCGTGTTACCTCACCGCTGACAAAAGTCTTGGGCACACTACTGTGCAGTATAACGTATGGCTTTGGCCACCTCTACCAGACTTTCCCTTTCTGTGCCAGAGGGAAGCATGCAAACCCCTCCAGTCAGCAAGTTTTATGGCAGCGTGGCCGGCCTCCATCTCCCTCGGCCTCAGCAGCAGCAGCGGAGTCAACCGTGCACCCTGTAGTCCGGCTCCAGGCCAGAAAACACGCTTCAGACTTTCCATGAGCAGACATGTTTGTGACCTCTCAGGAGACGGTGTGAAAAATGTGCAGCAGAAGGGGATCCTGATAAATATTAGCAGCCTAGAGGGTTTTTTTTACTGAAAAGAAAAACAGCTTATTTGATGTAGGAGATGAAAACCCCGACTTAATTAAGGCGATTTATTGTAGTTTTGGGCGTCGTTCAAGTATTTTCAGGACTGGTAACGATAATGATACCTGGTCTTACATAATAATTCATAAACGGTACTTTTGGGATGTGAATTTTTATTTGAACAGAAAAAGAAAAAGACATAGCTCATTGGACCTGATGTCCTCTGAAAGGACATACAGGACCCTGAGAACACATACAAACAGACGGGATAACAGTTTCTATCAGTGAGGGGGAGGCGCCCTGTTGTCAGAAGGCCCGTTAGTCAGAAAATCAGAAGGCCTCGAAAAGGGTTAGAGTGACATTTATCGACTAAATCTGAACTAATTTTCTGACAATAAGGGGGGCATCCAGTGAAGTGTGTGGAGGCTCCACCATTAAAAAAAATCATTCTTCATGTATCTTACCTCATTGTGCACTGCAATTTTCAGCTGCACAGTCTTATTATTATTTTTTTTTAATCAACATATATAGTCATTGTTTCGCTGTATATATTATCATCTATTTAGCGCATGTTGGACATGCATGGTAGTTTACTGAATTGTACTACATTTCATTTTTTTATTGTGACTTCTGAGAAACAAGCTGCTAAATCTGTTCCTCTATTGTAACAATGATAGTAAAGTTCTATTCACACTACACTACTGACCTTTAAGCATTTTTATACGCTTGACTTAATTCCTTCAGTTTAATTTTTGCACTTCTTAACTTCATCCCACGGGCCAGATTGGAACCTTTGGCGGGATGGTTTTGGCCCATGGGCTTTATGTTTGACACCCCTAATATAGACAAAACAACCAGTGCTATAAAAGCACTACAGTTCAGTACCAGCACAGGTGTATTTGTGCCAAATATTGTGAAATTAAACATAACTGCACTTCATTACTGACGCACGGCTTCCCAGAAATTATGTGCAGATCATCATATAGTATATTACAACACGCAATCATAATTTTCAGCAGTTATTGGTCATTTTTTGATGACAGTTAGTGCCTCTGCTCTTTAAAAGTCTCAGATGTCGTTGTGTGAATTTTAACGAGCCTGGACAACAAGAAATTACAGTAACGCCGCACCTTGCTGAGGCCATAAAGGAGAAAACTGTATCAAACTCTGCCAAAGGTTTTAATGAAGTGAGAAGCCACATTAAGTGAGGAATGCTATTCACGCTGCCAATGAAAACAAGTGTAATTGGGGGCCCAGCTCCTTAGAAATATCCGTTATGGCTACAGTGGTGTATTGAAATACTTTGATTTTATGTTTTTTTTAAGTACACCTGGTTTGAACCTAGAATGTCTCAGGAGACCCGAGCAGCGGTGGCACCAGTCACAACATAATTACAAATCCAATGTCCAGTAAAGCAGCCAAATATGCCCACAGACAGGCCTACCAAGTGTTAATGTATTTACCCAGACTGTTCAGAGGAAGTGGCATGGGAACAGTCTGAACCCTACGTCTGCCGCCCGACAACAGCGTCTCGTTGGCGATTGTCCGGAAGCTGGTCCAGACGATTCAGCAGGGGCTCTGCTGGCGGATCAAAGCCCTGCCGCTGTCCGCTGATAGCTGCTGGTTAGTGTTTCTTCATCCACTGCATTCGTTTCCACCCCGGGACTTCCACGGAGCCAAGCACTGTTGTTTCGTGCCTCGAGGAGGATCATTTATCCAATTTATTTCCAATCACGGCAGCGAGGAGCGCACAAGTCCAGAACCTCAGCGGCGAGCGCTGGAGTCTAGACCAGTGAGATCATAAAGTTTGTGCTCCTTAACTCCTGCTCTCACTGAGATAAATAAACGGGGGTCACAAAAACTACATTCTTTATGTGATCAAGCTTGGAGTAGACTTCACCATGAGTTTAAAGCCAAATACATCAAACTCCAGCCTTCTTTGATTAAATTACCTCTGCAATAGCAAAAATGAAATCAGTAATAAACCTTTTGACACTCATCTCTCCTACACACATCTATTCATAATAATAAAAACTAGAACTACAAGCAGCTATAAGGGGTTCCAAGCACCTCACGCAATCCATATCCAAAGCAGTTCCACTGATTAGAGCATTTACCGACAGTACATGATTCCTCCACAGTAAAACGATCTCATCTAAAACAGTCACCAGTACCGTATTAACACAATAAAGACCACAACTCCTGGTCTTTAACCTTGAAAAAAACCTGATCTGAAAAGGTTCTAAAACTTTTTGACCACTAACCCTAAAATAATACACCGGAACCAAAAGCCAATAATACCTTCAAATAAGTCATGTAAGATGCAGTTCCTCAGCTTTTCATGGTCATCAGATACGACCCATTTGGAGGTTCAGAGGCTCCGTAGTTACCATGGAAACACCATTATCTTCTTCAAAACTGATTCACCAATAAAACCCATGTAGGCTGACAAATGATAGTAGCTACAGATACTTGTTTTCACATCCACTGAATGTTTTGCTGAAATAGTCACATTTAGCTTTGAATTCATACTTTCATAATCATCTGTTTTCATGTTTATTCATCGTTTTCAGTAAACAGCTCTGAAAATAAAATCAAGAGATCACCGCAATTTCCTGTGAAACCAGCATTTCTGTATTTATGACAGCCATTCCATTCCTGTGTCTGTTGAATTCCAAGACAAGCACACCTTATTCTACTGAAGAAACACCTGATCCATGTCTTATTTAAGAAGGAGAAGTATAAACACCACTACTGTGGCCATCACTAGCTTCTTGCAATAGGCAAAAACAGTGCTATTAGTACCACAAAAGTAACTGGAATCCATAAATAACTATTGAAAACTACTGGACTTCTGCTCTGATAATGTTCCCAAACTCTGAGGACTGGTTCTTCTCTCAGGACAATGCTCCTGGCTTCAGCTAGGTCCATAAAGGTGTGGATGACGGACCACCAGTTGAAGACCCTGTCATGGCCAGCCCAATCTTCAGACCTGAACCCAATTTGAAAACAATGGAGGAAGATGGATGGTCACAAGCCATCGAACTTTGCTGAGCTTCTTGAATTTCTCTGCCAGGAGCTGCATAAAATCATCCAACAGCAACGGAGGAGAGCCGAGACACGTGGAAGCTGTCACTGAAAATCAAGGTTTTTTCTGTATATTTTTACATTTTCGTGCAATAGAAACAGAACTCCAAAACTGATTTTCATTGTTGCTGTAACATTGACAATAAAGACCTATCCCATCCCATCCCAATTGTCAGTGAATTCAGTATAGCTAAATATCTGCTCCTTCTGAAAAATACAGAGGATAAAATAATGAATCTTATAGCTTAGATGTAGAAACAACCTTAGTTGGAAGACACCAAAAAATACTTCTAGGTCTCTACAGGTTAAAACTCCTTTATAGAGCCAATATTCAGCTGATTTACTTAAATATAATATTGCGGCTCATGTAAGTCAACTCTAACACATATCTGGTCATTATAACTGACAGTAACATTATTTTACGGAAAAGAAAAGCACTGCGCTAAGTGTGAGCCAAGAAAACGCAATTTTATGTAATATTTAGCCTTATTAGGATTTGTTTTCCACCTTTTTCAGTTTTTTTTTTTTTTGTTTGTTTTTGTTTTGCCTACCTCTATTCAAATATGGTAACATTTAAACTTCATTCACTTTACATTTTCTGATGCACTTCAGTGGAAACGTTAAGTATTTTTCCTGTAAATGACCATCAGGTACAATGTTTTTGCTCCAAAACACAACCTGCACGTTGAATTTGTAAAGCCAAAACTCAGCCACCAGTGGGACGACCGGTGAGTCATGTATGATTTTGATTAAATATCCTATCAGCACATGGTCATTTTGTGCTGGAAGGCAATAAAAAGCTCATTGTCTGGTTAATGAAGGGAGTGGACTGCTTTATATTTTTTTCACATACTGGGTTAAAAGAATTTGGGATTTTAAAATTTAATGGAAGTGGTGTGTTCGAATAAGCCAGAATAGACAGACAGTATAATAGGTGTTGGTACAGAAAATTTACATCCACTATATGTGTTTTCACATTTTATCCCCAACAACCACTGTTAGCAACTACATGGTGAAGAAGTCAGACCCACTTGGTGGTTTTGACATTTTCTTTTGTGTTTTTTTTCACCCTTTTCATGCCATCGCTCACCTCCACATCTTCCAGTATTCCACAAAATGTTTTTCCCTGTTCAGGAATGAAAATGAGTTCAATCATTTGTGACGGAGCGCCAAAATAAAGAGAAACTACTGAGTCTGTTAAAACTTCTAATATTTCAGGTTTGATCTACTTTTCTGCTCTTTTTATCTATGTTTTTGTCTCTTGGGATACGCATGTTGGTCAATTTTTTTTTTTTTGTTTTACCTGCCTTTCCTCAAACATGATAACATATTTAAGGTTTATTCACTGTATAAACCTCAAATATAAACCTTATTTTATTTGTTTTTATGTCTGTGTACAGCACTTTGGCCAACTGTGTCGTTTTTAAAGTGCTTTAGAAATACGAAAATGTAAGTCTTTTTCTTGTAAATGACAACAGGTGAAAGGTTTTTGCTTCAATGAAAAAGATGCAAAGGGATGTTTTAAAGCCAAACATTTTAACTCCTGGTGCGACGACGTGTGAGTCATATGATACTGATCTGAATCCTATCAACACCTGCACTTACATTACAGTCCTTTTGTGCTGGAAGGCAATAAAAACCTCATTGTCTAGTTAATTACGGGCCTATATGGCCTTATAATTTCTTCCACACATGGAGTTGGAAAACTTTTTTTGGTTTGATTTAAAAAAAATCTTTTTCACTCACCATCATCAAGATACATCTGGTCCAGCTCCTGCGGTTCCTGTTTGATGCTGACGGCCAACGCCGGGGGGCTGCCGTCTTCCTGCAGGGAGGAGCGCCCTCTTTCTGGGACCTTGGGGTGCTGCTGGGCCACCGGGCTGGTGCTGCTGCTGACCGGCGGGGTGGGGGTCATGCAGTGGGTGGGAGAGAAGGGCGCCTCCGGGCCTGTGCCGGGGGTGGAGGGCTGTGACACTGGAGAGGAGGAGGAGCTGCTGGGTGGGTAGAGACCGGGCGCCTGGAAACGTCCGGGGGTCTCCTGAATGATGGACACGTGGGGGATCGGAGACTGCTGACCCGGGTGTTGAACCGCCGGGAGGCACTTGGAGAAGGGTGGGGGGGACAGGTCGTGCAGTTTGGGGCTGCTGCTCGGGGAAGAGGAGGGCAGGGAGGCCGGCTTCGCTGCCAGTCTCTGCTGGCTTGCAGAGAAGGCCCCGCCCACTACACATGGCCTGAGGTCAGAGGTCATCATCGGGGTCATGACTTGTGGGGGGAAGTATGGCTTTGGGTGCAAAGACAGGCCGGAGTTGTGCTGGGAGCAGACGAGAGGGGCGTCATAGTCGTCATGTGGCTCCGTCTTTATTGTTGGAACTGAAAACAGAAGAAGGAAAAGCTACATGAGTAAACACATATTCCTACGAGTGTGAGTGGGTTTGTGGCTAGGATACCCACTGCCAAACAAACACTCTCATCAATGAGACTCTGTGTCTGAGCCGGAGCGCTCCCTCCCTGCTGAAAAGATTCACAAAACTAGAAAAAAAAAGAGGAAAAAAGGGATGACTCATCAACACGAGAAACATCCAGCTGGGTCTATAATAAAAGGCCTATTTTCTTTGGATGGGCCTCTAGTGCTAATATCTACTAAATGTGCAATATGAAATATGTTGCAGCAACAGCAGCTTATACTCAGCAGGGTTCAGCAATTTAAAATAAATTACTGCTCGCGCACTGGGACAGAGCGAAAAACTGGACACGAGGGCTGCTTTTAAACACAGATGTAGCAGTAAAAGACAAAATGGTGGCTTCGGGATGTTTGAGGATTGTGGTTATCATACATGCGAGGACCAAAGCTGAGTTCAAATGAGGCGGACCCTGTTCACAGTCGATGGGGTTTCGGCCGTTCAGTCGCAGTCACATGTTGGACGCCGCATTTTGAAATATGGACCGTCAATCTGCGGCGACTCGTGACACGACGTTAATCTTATATAATAAGCGTTTCACTCCAGTTCCAACCGAACGACAGCGCGGCTCTGACCCCGAACCTCATCACTACATCACTAAACCGGTCTGTTTCTTTCGTGGCTGTGCTGAAGCTGTTTCACATTATAATTTGAAGCATGTGCTTGAAATCAAAGCTGAAGCAGTGAATGACTCTGACTTTATTCTTTTACTCTGTGTCTTTTTGGAGTTTTCCTGATTTTTTTTTTTTATGTGTTTATTGAACATTTTTGCTGATACACACTGTTGATTGTCTTTTCTTTGTGTTTTCTCAGTTTGCTTTGGAACAGATATTTTAATCCCTCTGAGTGTGCCAAGCTAAATAAAGGCCTAATTAAACCAAAAAAACAGTGAAACTAGGACGCGTCATGCTTTACTGAAGCCTCCACTGTCAACAACTGTAAAAGAGGAACTGCAAAGAGGTGGTTACACCGACCACACGACTAAAATAGCACCTGCAGTACTATTTTAGGCCTGTTTGGAGGAAGTGTGTCTATGGTGGATAGGCAGATGCACAGGCACAGAAAAGAACAGAAGAAGTGCGAATGCTTGCGTTGCCACAAAACAAAGCGTAGCCCTTGGTTTCCGGAGTGTGAAAATCAACCCTGTGTACTGTAACAACCCCAAAATAAATCTGTTGTGTTTGTGTAAAATGTTGTAACACCTGCTGCAGTAAAAGGGTAGCATGATGGGATTTAAATAAATAGAAAAATGCAAATACTGCTGAAAACTTAAGCCAAAAATGGGACTTTGGATTGAACTGACAGACAAATGTATTTATAGTCAGAACAAACTGAGTTTAAAATAAAGACGTTTATCAGTATAAGTATATCAGATATTATAGCTGTGATGCAAAAATACAATAGAATAATCTCCGTTTGTTCGTTTAAAGGATCATTTCGCAAGTTAAGAAACTTATACTTTGTTGTAAAACTGTGAAAACACAAAACTACACACCCCAAAGTTGTGAACGTGACTCAAGCATAATTTCTTTTTCCACAAGCTCCTCAGTTAGTAACAGGACCAGATTTGCTGTGATTTTCACCTCTTTAAATACTTTTTCACCTCCATCTTGAAGAATGAGGTGAAATATGACGTGTATCACATGAGATGAGACCCTTGTCACACAAAACCAGATGCTCCTGTACCATCTTTAGCACAAAATGTGACTTTCTTGACGTGTGCAATTATCTTTTCAAATGGCAAATATTGCACGTGCAAACGGTGGCACAAATTAAACAGGATCAAAAAAGAACTTGTCTCTCACTGTTTTATCACCATTCATATTTAACCTTTTGGACACACAGGAAGGGTTTATCCTGTTAAACTTTGGGTCATTTGTTTCTAGACAGAATTATTTCAGTGTAACGCAAAACAATGGATTAGCCAATAGCAGAAGCTTCATTCATATAAAACCAAGTTATGATCAGAAAACAGAAAAGGAAATACGAAATTCATCATCATCACTTCATGTCAGTTTTATTTCTACACTTAAAACTGTCCACATTAGTGTCAGTTTTTGGTCCAGGATTAAATTTAATCTGGGTTTAGACTAAAACTCCGTTGAAGTTTAAAGAGGGATATAAAAACAACTTTTTTTTTTTTTTTTTAATTTTAAACTGCTTTAACCTGTAAAGACCCAAACATCTACCAGCAACATAAACCCTCTACTGAGCTAAACTATTTAATATATTTTGATCCAATAATCCTATTAATACATGTAAATAATTTGTGTAAAATACAGTTTGTCATCTTTTCTTGGTCATCAGATATGACCCATTTGGACGTTAGACGCTCTATAGTTACCATGGAAACATCGTCATCTTCTACAACATCGATTCACCAGTAAAACCAATGGAGTTGAATCAATGACAGCGGATGGAGACACTGGGTTTACGTTCAGTTAATGATAGATTTGACTGAATCAGTTTTCTCTGTTTTGATATAACAACCTTTGAATTTAATCTGAGCTTTTGTAAACATCTATATGATCAGTGAATTAAATATAGGAAAATATATGATTACAGTGAAAAATGCAAAATATAGAATATTATAATAAATGGAGATAAATAAATTAGGAAGAGGTTAAATGGAGACAAAAATTCATCCTGGAGTTGCCATAAAAGTAGCACTGGGTCTTTATGGGTTAAAGTTTGATGCAGCATATTTTCACTGAACTGAAGTAACTTTTCCTCCTTTTCCCATGTCTTCCAGACTGGTAGATCATATTGTTCTTCCTCCTGGCTCGCTGCCTGAACAGGCTCACCCTGTAGGAGACACTGACCAGACTAGCTGTCCCTCAGCACCCCCCCTCCCTTACTCACTCTGGATGGGGAGGACAATGCTCCACTTTCACAGCAGGGCACTCTGTCACCCACGTTCAACAGGGCTGGGCAGGGTTCAGTTGAATCAGAGCTTTGAACCACCCACTGGATGCTCTCTCCAAGCCTGGAGCGCAATTAGCAGCGGTTTTTACATTTAAGTTGGTGGGTCAGTGTTTATATTTAGCTTGGCAATAGGTTTGCTATTGAAATAACATACTTTTCCCATGCCCCTTTCCCCATCCTTCTGTGTCCCGTCACCAGCGCTCATGCTACAGGTACGGAAAAGAACACATTTTATAGAGATTTTCTTTTACAATGGAGGAATAATAATGTTGCTTTGTTCCTCCCTTGCAAACCACCAGACAATGGGGAATACAAACTGTTTGTCGTCCTCTTCGCATGTAAAACACTGCCTGAAATGTTTCTAATTAGTCTGGGATATCAAAGTAAAAGAGCAGACTAAGAGTGGCTGATGAGAAGAAAGTAGAAGAAAGAGGTCGAAGGTTACAGTTGTGTATTTTACTACTTTTTTTTTATACTTAATACTCTATAAAAAAAAACTTTTTTCTGGCACGTTTCCGTTTCACTAAAACTTGGCACAGCATGAAACTGAACAAAAATAAAGGCTGGATTCGTTGTTTCATTACTTAAAATATCTTATTTATAGAGTATATTTGGAGAATTTTTGTAATGATGTCTTAATTTGTGTGACAAAACGGTTTTTCCAAATAAATAAATCACAGCGATCTTGTAATATTATCAGTTAGTCGTGCAGTAAAGAATAACGCTGCACTGACGCACAAAACATTAAATAACAGTATTTTATTGAGAGTTTTTACCGCTTGCAGGGACGTAAGTGAAGCGTTGATACTGGCTTCTTTTCCTCTTGCCGTTGCAGACGTAGAAGTTGACGTGGACCGGAGTCGACAGTCTTTGGTTCCGATACGGAGGGACTTCAACAACGAGTGAATTCTGAAATGTGGAAAATGACGTTAATATTGCATATGATACGTAAAAACTCTACGAGGCCACAACTGCAACTGACCTAAAGGCATAAGACAGTGTTTTATTTGTTCTATCATGTTGTACATAGACAGTTACGACTCCATTAGTAATAACATGAGAATATTAAGGAAAGACTTAGTTTCCTGATGTTACCATTTATATAAAAACATAATGCAATCTACCTATGAAAAATAACTTATTGTATACCTAAAAATATATATTTATTACTATCAAGTGACCTGTTCCAACCTGTTGTTTACTTGGTCATATAACCTGGCAAAACAGGAGTAAAAATAAAGGGAAAACAAGATTGTTAGCATCAAAAATGTTACTTTTCCTCACAATATTAAATGCACTTGTGTTGACTTTAATTATCTCTGAATGGATGAACATCCCACATGCTACTACAAACCAGAACGGCCATATTTAAAGCTGCAGGAGCCAAAATCAGGGTTAAAAATAAATAAAGAAAGAAATAAAACGGACCTTTCTCCTGCAGCTCTCTCCTCTCAGTCCAAATCAAAGACTAAATACTGTATACATGATGAACCTGATATCGTTTCATGTTGCATCTGATAGAATCTGATTAGTAATTTCAGCTGTCAGTCATGTATTCAACACCTCTACTTGTATGAAAATGGCTGTGATTGGTCAAAATCAACGTGAAATGGAACAGATCCAAAACAGAGTCAAGATGCAGAAGTCTAATATCCTCTCAGAATAATATGGACTTAAAGATGAATTATGGATTTTTTTTTTGCCAAATGACACTAAAACACTATCAGTCATTGCAGTTTTAATGAGGTAAAATTATTTTTTATGTAAAATGAGTCTGGCAGCTTTGAAAAGGGTCATATAATGCAGTTCACCATCAGAAAGGGTTGTCTGATAAAGTTAAAATAGTAAAAATATCCAAAAGTTAGCATAAGCCTACAATGATACTTAATTTTATTAAGTGGGTTTTGCGGTTTGTCAGTAATACACAAAATGGATGAGTATCCCACACAACCCCATTAAAAAAATCCATTCCATACAACATTTCCCGTCATAATTTAAAGATACAGATAAAACTGCATGACATAGAAATACAAACGTTTACAGGACTTGAGTAAATGTCTTTATTTCCTTTACTTGCTGCATTTACGAAGCCTCCACCCTTACACACTGAAACAGTAAGTTGTGTGTTTTAGGGGCAGAGAAACCTGGTTGTAATTCTGAGAACCACACTGAGGCCATCAAGTGATGTTATAGAGAACTATGGTTATTTGCACAGTGAATAACTCATGTGATGTGAATAAATTGAACTCAGGAGTGTCCAGATAGTTTATTTCCCCAGCAGAGGTTCCTGCTGTCTGAGGAAGGCCAAGAGCGACCGTGTTCATGGGTTCAGCCTGTGGCCATATCATTTGTGTGTGCAAATATATTTGTCTGAGAGTGTTGGAGGTGCTGCTCAGTAGCCAGGGAGGAAGTCATCCATCAACAAAACTGTACTTCACTAGACGGCTGGTCCTGACATGTACAGGTGAGACCCGACACGCTTTATTTTAAATCCCTGCTGTCATAAAGCCAAGTGAAGCCAGATGAGGCTTTTTTTTTTTTTTTTTGGCTTTTTGGCATGATTCAGCTGTCCTACAGACCATTAAATAGTAACTCTGTCATGGTTAAACAGGAATATTTCCAGATCCAAATGATCAATTTTCAGGCTTTCACAAAAAATTGGTTTCAAAGCATGCATGAGGAAAATCATTCACTTTATTTTGAAAGTTTCATATGCGCATAGGTTATAAAATCATATCATATCGTAGTACTGTCTGGGCTTTAAAAGCATAAAAATTCCTAAAACTAGCATTGTGGGGTGTCAGCTTGGCTACAGTCATTTCTCATCTGGAGGAGGAAAGAAAACAGTGACAAATGGAGCACGGAGGAGCCTTTTGGATTCCTCCAGTGAGCACCGAAGATCATTCATCTGAGTTTTTATAAGTAATCTGGTGTATCTAATTGAAAATAATGTTAAAATTAAAACCAAACCTAGCAGCTGTGTTTCTTTTTGCTGGTGTCTCCTCCCTTCTGGGAAGGTCAGTCTACGCAGGTGACGGAGGCGGTGAGGTATTCTCAAAGTGTGGTTTGGTCTGCTATGTGTTGCAACAGCAGAGGTTAAACCTGGCCAAGGCAGCGTCAGTGTTTAAAATGGGACCAGTCCAGCAGACTGGGCCGAGTGGGAGGGAAGGACACCCTTTGTCTATTGAATCGAGCAGACAGATGTGTCCCAGCAGCCACTGTGAGTGTGTGTTTTGCAGTGGAAGACACTGAGAGCAGGTGTAGGGCTTCACATATAGACACCCACTAATCCTCTCGCCTATCTCCCAGACTCCCTCGCCCTCTCTCTCTCTCTTTCTCTCTCTCTTTGGCCGTCTCAGGAAAAAAAGACAGGACAGACTGCCAAGCACAAACTCCCACTCAATGAAGGCTGAACTTTTGGAAACCCTTTCCACACGTTTCAAACACAACACTGCACTTTCCCCCCGAGGACTTTCTGCCCTCGGCCGAGAAAACCTACAGTCGTATTCCCATTACAGAGTGAGTGCCTGTACCTGGACTTATGTAGACCACGGTGTATATAATCCAAGTACATATTATTTTTGTGGTTCGAGTGAAAAATGTACTTTTCCTCTTGGTTTGGGAGCAGCTGAAGTATTTGTACCTTAGTTGCCCTTATGTTAATTAACTGGGTACAATGTTGGGAAGTAACTACACTGATGCCCATGAAGTTGGAGTAAAATATTTTGACCTCTTCTCTTCACTCTGAAATGAATCTGTGAAATGAAAAAATTACACTGAAGATATTAAGGAGGCTTCTGTTGGGTTTCTGTAAATTAGAGTCTGGTTTCAACTGGCTCTATATGTAAAGTGTCATGAGATAAGTTATGATTTGGCGCTATATAAATAAAATCTGATTTGAATTTGATTTGATTTGATATTAAAGGTCAAGGTTTCAAACTCATTTTAGTTCAGGGGTCACGTACAGATCAATTCAATCTTAAGTGGGTTAGACCAGTAAAATACTATCATAATAACTTATGAATCAAGACAACTCCAAACTTTTCTATTTGTTTTAGTGTAAGAAAGTAAAATTACATCAAAATGTTTACATTTACAAACTATCCTTTAACAAAAAATGTGAATAACCTTAAATGTCTTTAGTACAAACAATTTTAACAATATTCTGCCTGTTACTAAATGTTTTGTGTATTTGCAGATCAACTGTGATCTGTGAGTTGTAATGTACATGTGTAAATGATAAATTGAGACAATATTGTTAAAACATAACCCATTTGAGGCTGTTAATGGTTGTTTATAATATTCACATTTCTAAAGGATAGTTTGTAGCTGCAAACATTTTAATAAAGTAATTTTACTTTCTTCCACTCTAAAACTGAGAAAAGTTTGACATGATTTGTAGGTTATTATGTTATTATTTTACTGGCCCAGCCCCCTAGAACTCATACTGGGCTGCATGTGGCCCCTGAACTAAAATGAGTCCTATACAGTCTCGCTCTACGTTGTTCAATAAACAAACCAAACAACTGAGTAAATAAAGCTTCAGTAAGTGACTAAATCTGTTGTTTGTGTTATTTGGTCTCAGAGTCTGAATAGAGCCCTCAGTTCAGTAAATTAAAACAACAGTTTGTTTTGTCATGTGAAGATTGGAGATATTTTGCCACTTAAATCACTTAAAGTGATTGAGAACAGCTGCTCTATCCTCAGTGTTTTCATCCTGATTTATAGTGTCACATGTATCACTTACAGGCTTTGAAGCTTCCCTCTCGACCTTGGCCTCCGTCTCCCAGAGGTGGTGACCATCTACGAGAAAAAGCAGAGAGAGAAGAAAGAGTTTAGCAGCGACAAATCAGAAACTAACCCACCTACTCGGCACTGAGCGCAAATGAAGAAATGGAACCAGTGTTGTTATTATTATCTGTTACATCAGTGATATATAAAACAGAAAGCCAAGGGTATCGCCAACGTCATACTGTCTGACCCGGGGCCCATGAGCTCATATCCTCAGTCTAACTAACCCTGAAAAGAGAAAGAGACGACAAACTCACAGACGGAGACGGAGAAATCTGATGCAACCCTTAAAAAAAAGTCATACCAAAGAGATGAGCGACATCTTTGGTGGATGAGAGAAACCTTGACTTCATTGCTGTGAGGAATCCCAACATGCATCAGCAGCTGCTGGGCTCATTACGACAGAACCGCTGGAAACTGACAACTAGTCTCCACTTTCAAGCTTATTTCTCGCCTTCTCATAGGAATCTTTTTGTTACTCCTATATAATGAGTGTTAAATGCTTTTGGTATTTGCTTGTGTTTTTTCTTCTTAACCCATAAAGACCCAGTGCTACTTTTATGGTAGTTCTCAAATGAATGTTTCTCTCTATTCAACTGTTGTTAAATGATTCATCACTATTTCTTATATTATTATCCTGTGTATTTTGTATTTTTTCAGTAAAAATCATGTATTTTCCTATATTTAATTTACTGATCATGTAGATGTTCATAAAACCTCAGATTAAAGTTGAGAGTTATTATTTCAGAAACAAAGAAAACTGAAAAGTGACTTTTTCAGTCAAATCGGTCATTAACTGAACATTAAAAAAGTGTCCATCCACTATCATTGATCCAACTCCGCGGGTTTTACTGGTGAATCAATATTGTAGAAGATGACAGCATTTCCATGGTAACTACAGA
The DNA here is from genome assembly GCA_037367295.1 of Apogon hyalosoma. Lineage (NCBI taxonomy): Eukaryota > Metazoa > Chordata > Actinopteri > Kurtiformes > Apogonidae > Apogon > Apogon hyalosoma. The sequence goes on from JAPQRP010000003.1 coordinate 30,956,586, forward strand.
GCCTCTGAACATCCAAATGAGTCATATCTGATGACCATGAAAAGATGAATAACTGTATTTTACACCAGTTATTTACATGTATTGATAGGATTAATAGATCAACAGGTATTAAACAGTTTAGATCAGTAGATGGCTTATAATGAAGGTGGATGTTTGGGTTTTTATGGGTAAAAAGTGGCTTAAAATGAAAAAAAGGTTGTATTTATATCCCTCTTTAAACTTTAATGGAGTTTTAGTCTAAATTTAATCCTGGACCAAAAAGTGACACTCCAATGTGGACAGTTTTAACTTCGGACTTTGACTGGAGGAGATTAACGAGTTACACTTTGATGCCTTGAATAAAATAATCAAGCAGTTTATCACCATGACAAACTGTATTTTACACCACTTATTTGCATGTATTGATAGAATCAGTGGATCAACAGGTATTAAACAGTTTAAATCAGCAGGCGATTTTGCGCGATGGTGGATGTTTGGGTCTTTATGGGTTAAATAAAGAGGTTTCCCAACGGGCAATAAAACTGAGCATCATATGAACTGTGGAAAGCCCGTGAGAGTTTGATTTGTAATTCTTCCCGATGAGGTGTGAGTAAAACTATATTTTTACCAATTTATTACACACAGAAGGAAACCATTGTGATTTTTTTTAAACTCCTGACTCATTAACAAGGCCTAAAAAGTCATTAAATGGCTGTGAAAATGACTTTATGAGGAAAGGAAACTGCAGTTGAAAGAAAAAAGCCCAGCGGTGGCCAGATTTCTTGAAGAAAATTAACTGAGATATGTGTGGCATTGCTCAACAGGCTGTCTGCAGTTTGATAAGTGGAGCGTTTTACCGGAGCAGACAGATGGATGGGGTAGTGAGGAGTTGTGAGGTGGCAGAGATGGAGGAGGCGCTGCTTGGCACTGACATCTCCTATTATGTCTGAGAGGACACTGGAAACCTGTTTACCTCTCTCTGCACCGTCTCTGTTTTCTTCTCACCTTGCCTTTCCTTTCCTTTGTCTGACAACCTGTCTGCTGTGGGCTGGAGTTTTAGCCGTACAGCGATTCTCTCAGGGAAGAACAAACTGTCTTTATTAACTTCAAAGAGGAGAATAAATCAAGCTTCTACGTTAAACTTCGAACGCTGGCAGTGATGAACAGCCAGATTCTCATCTCATTACGCCTGTAAAAGGCCAGAAGTTGTTCAGAGAAACAGAATTAAACTAAATATAGAGACAAAGAGGACAGTCGTCATAATGTCCACTAATGTTCCAATGAGCATTAGTGAAAGAACAACAACCTCAGAGCTGAAACTAGGCTTTTTTTTACACAAAGGCACATCTTTTTTTTTTTTAACCCATAAGGACCCAGTGTGACTTCTGTGGTAGCTCCAAAAGGGGTTTTTCTCTTCATTTAACCTTTCCTACGTGATTTATCACCATTTATTATAATATCCTCTGAATTTTGCATTTTTGCCAGTGAAAATCATCTATTTTCCAATGTTTAATTGACTGATCATGTAGAAGCTCAGAGTAAAATCAAAGGTTATTGTATCAAAACAGAAAAAAACTGAAGAAAAAGTGACTCTTTTTGTAAAATATATCATTAACTGAACCTAAACCCAGTGTCTCCATCCACTGCCATTTAATAAACTCCATGGGTTTTACTGGTGAATCAATGTTGTAGAAGATGACGGTGTTTCCACGGTAACCACATAGCCTCTGAACGTCCAAATGGGTCATAGCTGATGACCATGAAAAGATGATAAACTGCACTTTACACCAGTTATTTACATGCATTGATAGAATTAGTGGGTAAACAGTTTAGATCAGTAGGTGCTTTTGGTCGACGGTGGATGTTTGGATCTTTATGGGTTAAAGATCATTGTTGCCTTTAGAAAAATAGTACAGAGGTAGCAGTAAAGAAAGACAGTAAAGATGTGGAATAATATGCAGGAATGAACCCAGGTCACTGCGTTAAGGCTTTGACCCATGTGGGACGTGTAGTCTACCAGATGAGCCACCAAAACACCACAAAGGGATCACCTTTTAACTGCTGTTTGCTTTTGTAGAGATTAATACCATGAGGTGCTTTTTCATGCACATATGTTCCACTAAAACAACTTCTATCATGACACTATTTGGCAAAGGCAGTGTCACAGCATCCTGTGCTCGAGAACTCGCCAAACTCCACAGATAAATATTACCCCTATTCCAGAATGATAGTAGAAAGTGCCAGACCTTTCTTTGGCGTCGGCTCAATGTTAATGAAGTGTGGAGATATGTATGGCAATGCAAACCTATCAGTGATATATAAACACACTGCCTGAAATGCACACGATGAATAAGACACATTTTATTTACACATGCCACGCATACATTCTGCACATAAAATGGCGCCCTGGATTCATTAAGTGCTTAGAGCAATCAAATAAATGACTTGTATAGATAATATGCACACTTCATTTGTTTATTTACCACAAGCCATTTTGTTATTGCAATATTGAACAATGTCACCACAGACTTTCCTCATATCCTGCAGAACTGGTCTATGTTGATAGAAATGATGTGTGGCTCCATTTCACAAAGACAGATAACAGCAGCGCTAACGGCTACGTGAGGAAAAAAAAAAAATAGTAAAATGATCATTTCAGAGTGAAAACACTAGAAGGAACACCATCAGTTTGACACTGTGGCTTCGTTCAGACTGCAGACAAATGAGGCCCAAATCAGATTTTTTTGCTCATGTATGACCTGTATCCGATCTGTTTAAGACAGTTTGAACAGCACAAATCCAATTTTTTTTTAAATCCGACCCAGTCCACTTTCATATGTGGTCCTAAATCCAATACGTATCTGATATTTTGCAATGAGACTTCAGTCTGAACAGCCAGGTCGCATTTATCCAACTTTTACGCCATTTAAATGTGACAAACGTTACAATTCTGCGTCCCAGGAGTATTATTTCTGTAAACACTGTGTGTCTGTGTGGTTACGTATTACATCAGGACGTCTTTTGTGCATGCGGGTCACTTCAGGGTCGCATTCAGTTCATATTCAAAACTGACAGAAGTCACATTTAATGTGTAATATGAATGAGCACACAAAAAAAAATCGGATATCACCCAAAAATCCAAACTGTGCATTAACCCTGTAAAGCCTGAACCATTAAATCACTGACTTTGAAACTGGAGCCTTTATTGGTTTTTCTGAACAGTCAAAAAATATTTTTTCAAATATCAATTTCCATGTATGAGTTTCAATTTTGTATCATATTTGATACATCAGGTCTCAATGCTCAAAT